>VXBW01000362.1:6387-137509 GCA_013400375.1 Thinocorus orbignyianus | reverse complement strand
ACACACACACACAAAAAAAAAAAACACCAAAAAACAACAACAAAAAAGCCCCACAAACCACCACACAACACAACACTAGCAAACCCAACACACCACACAAAAAACATCCAACACTAATCCATATCCCCAAGCACCATGTCAACTCCTCTCTTGAATACCTCCAGGGATGGTGCCTCAACCACCTCCCTGGGTAGCCTATTCCAATACTTGACAAAAAACAACGAACACAGCGAACTGCCCATAGCAGTGCCTTACAGCCTCATTCAAGATTTTTCTTTATTACACAAAGTGAAATGTTCCTTATTCCCTGCTGGAGGGACACTTTTGGAAGGAAAATATTTTTGATCCCAACTAAACTGTATTTCTAACACCACGGCAATCAGAAGGAAAGTATTTTTAGAAGTAAATGGGCTTAAGAGCAGATGTGAGCTTAGAACGAATGCTGCTGATTTTCCCCTTTACTCAGAATCTGCTGTGCCCTGTCCATTATGATGGACATGTATGTGATGTTAGCAACATCATCAGTCTGGATGTTAGCCAAGGTGTTCTCTCCACTTTCATTTATTTTTCTCACTGCATATGAATCACTTCTACACGTGAAAAAAAAAAAAAACCAAACAAACAAACAAAAAAAAAAAAAAAAAAAAAAACAAAACAAAAAAAAAACACACCACAAACAGGATATGTCAAAAAGACATAAAAGAACCATTAAATCTTTTTCTAAACACTATATATATTGTCCGTTGTTTATCCTTTGATACTGTACCTAAGTGTACCAAAAAGAATAATAAAGTGCTGATGCAACATGGAATTTTTGTAATGAAAATAGATTTATTTTTAAAGGCCCCCCTATTACAGATTAAGGTATGAAACCACAAACTGTCAGCTTTACAAGAGGAAATAAAATGTAAGTCACTGTAGTCACAAAATTTAAAATCTTTGGTATGTAACTAAAATGTTCTGTTCTTTTGGTAGATCTGGGGAATTTTAGCGGTCGGACAAGAAGTGCTGTCTCTGTACGTGAAGGTCAAGGAGTTGTTCTGATGTGCTCCCCTCCACTTCATTCACCAGGTATAGTAGGCTGCAGCTTGTATGTGTGCTGGTCCTTTATAGTTGGCTCATTGTCGGGTGTTCATTATTTTAAATACATGTATTTTGCGGTAAATATTCAGAAAGGAAATATTCACCATTCTGCTGACAGTTTTGGGAGTACCAAAGGAGTAATTAAAGCTCATATACTGCAAATGCCACTGTATAACAGCAGAATTTATTTTACAAGATTGTCTTATTCCCAGTATAAAACTTGAATGTGACAATAGTTTCCGTGCCACCAGTGGTGAATATATTGCCTTGAGGTCACAGAAGATTTCTATTAGAGTTTAGAAGCTTTCAGAAATTGTTCCAAATGTCAGTGTCAAAATACTGTTGTTGAATACAAATTATCTTATGTTTTCAGTAGTACAGCCATGATTTTGGTTGCTTCCTCTCACTGTACGACTTAGTTTCTAGTAAAACTGCAGCATTGCTAGAAGTCAGAAATTTCACAAATCCCACGAAATGCCTGTGGATTCCCAAATGAAAGTGTAGATATTCCAGAGAGGTCATATTTTTGCTTTTCAAATTAGCACTCCTGCAATGTCTGCAGATAGCTAAGCACGTCTTTATATTTGCATATCACATAACACCTGGAGACAAAATGCTAGACAGAATATCCTTTCCTACGGATGCAGTATAGCCTAAATGTTTCCTCTTCAGGAGACAAAGTATGTACTGAGGGGAGTTTTTCTTCCTCCAAATTTGAGCCCTGGGAAAAAAGTCACATTGGAGATGGAAGAGTTGCAGACAAGAAAATCTCTGAGTTTCTGTCAGAGAAATTTCTTCGGTTTCTGTTTATTCTGGAATGATTGTTATTACTGCACTACAATTATCAGTGCAGTTAACTCTTGTTATCCTCTGGCCACCTCTCTGCTTTTCTCTCTTCTGAGTCCATTCATTTGTTACAGATGCTTTTACCGTCTATTTCTGAGTTTGACACTACAGCCTCTATGTGACGGAATTGATTGCATGATGTTAAGTCTTGATTATGATAAGTAAACTGAGAGAGAAAAAACGTAGGCAGAAAAACTGAGAGACAGTTTCAACACTACAGCTGAATTTGATTTCCCCAAACAAACTGAGAGCATAGGAATAAATGGGCATCAGTAATGAAGTAGTCGTATACCTTGTAACAGCTGTCATCCACAGCATGCACCGTTATGTCATCAGACCGTTTATATTTTTTTCCTTAAAATCTGCTTTTAAACTTATATTTAGACAGACTCAAATACAATGTTCTGCAGCACACATGTTGCCTTTAAAGGTGAAAAACCGGTATCATTCATTTTCATCAGTGGGCCAGCAAAACCCCTGCTGTGGAAATCACTGTGCTCATAGACAGCATTCAGTTGGTTTAGTTTATATTGTTTGAGTACTGACATCCTATGCCAGCAGGAAAATTACATCTAGAAAAATATTTTGAGCCCTTGTTGGCATAGTTTTATCACAATAACTATGCCAGAAAAGGTTCTGCAGTGTAGAAGAGTAATCACTAAAAGCTGAAAAATTGCACTGATATGCAGATGTAAATACAATCTCATGTGAATGGGAAGGCACTTGGCCTTCCTTTTGTTTGTCATGTAATGCAGAGTCAAATGCAACTTCCCTCCAGCTCCTTACTTGTAAAATACTGAGTGCCTGTAAGTCCCCGTGGTACTGCAATGGGACTGGAAGAGGTAGTACAGTGGCTGGAGTCTCCTGGGAAAGGAGAGCGCTACCTCCATGTGCCTTCCAAAAATTCCACACCTGTTGATGTTTGAAAAATAAATCATCCCATGAAGATCTGGCAATAAGGTACAAGACATTAATGAAAGATGACTACTAGAGCAGAGTCAGTTTTTGAAAAAAATTTTTTGGACAAGCAGAACTTCTTTAAGGGGGAAGTGAGTGACATCAATTCTGAAATTATACAGTAAATAGAAAACTTCTACAGTTACAAAACTGTTTTGAATTGCAGAGGAACTTCAAGAATTTGTGTGCAGGATCAATTTAAAATAATAAATTTAAAAAAAAAATTTAAAGCATTCAGTTTCTGAACACTCCATTTCAGTTTCTGTGTCCAATTTGCACAGTTGGTATTGTCTTCTAAATAGTTCTAAGAAATTCTGACACTTAAAGTCATATGGGAGAAACTTTCAAGTACTAAGCTATTGTAGTGTATACATCTAAGATAAAGACTATTTAAAGCTTGTTTGAAATGTGTGAACACCTAACATTAACAAGACCATGAGTTACAGGGGTGTTTTTGATGACAGATAATTTTTTGTGGATGAACATCAGAAGCTCTGCTGTATCAATTTATTCACATTGATCAGCACCTTTAGAAATAATTTTCACTTACTTATCCCAGGAGATAAACTCATAATACAGTATAAAACCTAATCATTCTCCACAACCTCATAAGCAGTTTGTCCTTCAACAGAATCCTATTCCTCAGTCTCTAAAGTCAATAACTACTTATAAACTCACCTAAGAATTTCAGGATTGAGCCTTCTTAGAAAATGAAAATATTATTGTGGGAAAAGAAAGACGACTTAGTGAAAGAAAACTATATTAAAAGAGGTATAGGCTTATTAACATGTTTTCAAATAGAAGATAAAGTAAATACTTTTGACTGAATAATACCTGCATTGCATTCTTACAGACCACAATTCTAGAAAAATCTGAAAGTCTTTACAAAGCACCACTGACTGAAAAAATATTACACTAATTTCTTTTGACAAGAATTTAATTAGGAAACAGATTTCATATGTATAAGGACTTGATTTCTGTTTATAGTACTGTGATATATTATCAAGAGGTAATGCAATAAACAAACAATCTTGTTATATATATAGATTATTCATGTAGATTTTCATTAGATTGTTGTCCAAATATTTTACAGAGGAAATAAGATGCACAAAAAAAGAAAAAGTGCACCTGAAATATATTCAGAATATTTGTGGTACAGATTCAGATGAGATAATTATTTCTTGGCTTTAATAAATGAGTTTGTTAAGTTATTGTTGTCTTTGCTGAGAAACAAGTGTGCAGAAAAATGAGGGAATTTTTTGGGAGAGACACTAATCCCTCTTTCAAAATGGTGATGGAAAACATATTCAACAAAAAAGGATTTTATGCAAGTTCCTTATGACTTCATTATTTGGAGTTCCGTGTCCTTTTCAAGTGTCTACTCCAGAAGCATTTCCATTAATATTTTTTTTTTAATTGCAAATCCCTAAGTTGTCCCTTGTGAAATGTATTAATTGTGGGTAACTTGTTCACCCATAAAAATAAGTTTTATCCTTTTTTTTTTCTTCCTTCCATAAACAAAGCATTCAATTCTTCTTTTCCTTTCATTAGTTTTTTCTCCAAAATGCATTTCCTAGACATTTAACTTTTATGTACCCTTGCTAAGCAAGAGGTTAATTAAGTACATAATGCTTAAATAACAAGTTTTCTTTGATATCTCCACTTTAAAAGGCCTCTACTGTTTTTTTCCATAAACAGGATTATGGCTTTTCATTGTGGTATTCTAAGGGATGCAAATATATGGTTTTATTCAGTCATTTAATCATCTTAATTACAAGGTTTACCATAGCGAGATTAAAAATGAATGAAAGATTTCATCCAGATTTACATGTTTCCCTCAGAATTAATACTTTCAGCTCTGCTTTTTAAGGCTTTTATTCAAAACTTTCAGTATGAGTTTAATAGAGAACGACGATTCCCATTGTTAGGATGAGAACGGCACTGGTACACTCAGGGAAAGGCAGATGTGTGCTCCCTCCCACCTCAAAGGCATGCTGCCTTCTGGAGGGAGTACTGGAAGAAGTAACCTTTCCACAGCATGTAACATCTGTAGAGATGCTAAGCTATAACTTTTTTTTATCTCTTTCTAAAGGACAAATCTGATCTTACGCAGTTTTGAAACTCTGTTGCAGGCTGCATCTTTTTTGCTTCCCCTTTAGTGGTATAGAGCTGTGGTTTTCTTGAGAAATGCTTCACCAAAGAATACCACTGTCAGTGCTATGGGGATCACAGTCCTTCCCATGTATTTTCTGGATGTCTGGATAGTAGAGTGTTGTTAGACTGGCAAGCCGCTAAAACAAAACGCTTTCTACCAAGATCCAAGAGATTTTGTCCTGTTCTTCCATTTCTCATACAACTGTCCTAGTTCTTATATCAATTGGAAACAATCACGTCAAATAATATTTTTTTAACTTCTTCTGAGTTTTGGCTTGTGTGTACTTTGGACATACATGACAGACCACTTTGGAAGGAAACACAAACCAATCACTTGGTGTGCAAAAGGAATCTAATGCTGTGTTTGAGTTAAAACTGCAGCTTTGGACTGCAGCTCCACTACAGGTAGGAAACCAAGGCTGACTGAAGACCAGAGGAGCTCTCTAGTTAGAACTCCTCTGGTTAGACCCATTATGCCCAAATTATACATAGAAATAATGAGGTGGGCTTTAAATGACCTCATTCGGGTATGAAATTTTTAGGTGTAGACTTCTCCAGGCAAATTAGTTATGTTATCGAGATTGTTATATTTGGGCTGGACTGCCCTCAGTATGCTCATTAGCTTGTTTACAGGTAATTAACTCTGTTATCCACATGCAGGATGCATCAAATTCTGTTTTGAAAACATCCACACACCCTCTGGCTCTCCATTTATTTCAGATATATATGAACATCACAGGATTATCTTAAGGCTGTGGATTCACCAACAGTAGCAATTCAGTGCACAATGTTAGAGAACTTCCGCATTTCTTTGGGTCTACCCATCGCTAGTTTCTTCATAATTATAGGAAGACTGCATGAACTTAGATCTCTAAATGTTCCATGTCTTTCTAAACATGACTGGATGCTAACCTGTCGCTACAGGTGAGATTTCTTCCAGACCATGATTTGTGATATTAATATAGTTCTGTATGTAACTGTAAAGTAACATCCAGATTTGTTGTAATATATATTTTTTCAAATCTGGCTTTTAAAATCAACTTTAGCAAGGGGAGACCAACACATGGGTGAAAGACACGCGTCTCTTCTTCAGCTTGGACTGTTTTGCTGGTTAATTCACTGTGGGAGCATGATGTTGAGTAACAAAAACAGGCCACTTAAGTAATGGTATTAGAAAATGTCTGCTAACCATACAGGGCAGAAAAGTTTATTAAAACCTTAATATATAATATAGAAGCCAAAATCACACAACTTTTCTGTCACTTCTTAACATGCTCATAACATATAAATGATCATAATGTGCATATAAAATATTTTAAAAACACTGCTTTGAGAAACACATGTAAAAACTGTGAGTTAGCTATCACAAGTTGAAGGGTTCCTGCACTTCCCTCTTAGGTTTTACTATTTTTTTATGTTTATTCAACTTCAACTGAATGTGAATGAAGCTTGAACTTTGTTTTTCAATAATGGGAGGAAAAAAAAAAGTCATAGAAGACTGGTTCACAGTCTTCTAAGCTTGACAATCCTGTCCTAATTCTAGGTTAATTCCGT
Source organism: Thinocorus orbignyianus (assembly GCA_013400375.1). Taxonomy (NCBI): domain Eukaryota; kingdom Metazoa; phylum Chordata; class Aves; order Ciconiiformes; family Thinocoridae; genus Thinocorus; species Thinocorus orbignyianus. The sequence goes on along the minus strand of VXBW01000362.1, from coordinate 130,915 downwards.
AGAGTTATCTCCTCTCTTCACCCACATTTTTACCTGGGAGGATCTTAAAGACACTTCTCTCTTGAATCTACTACTTTTACTAGACTGCTTTCAAAACTTTGTTGTCTAGTAATGTTAATTCCCGTGTGTGTTATCATTAAAGTGAATGTCCATGACCTCTGACATGACCCAATATAGGAATTTGTATTCTTTATCTGTGCAATTGATCGATGACTATGCTTGTAGTTTTCATTATGGAATGAACAAGCACAATTAACTTCCTTTTTTTTTTTTTTTTTTTCCTTCTATGGTCTTTTCAGTACTCAATACATGACCAGTAATTTTGCTGCTGACTTCCCTGGAGCACTTTTTAGGGTTTCCTTCCTCAATCTTGTCGAAGGCATGCATCTGAGGATATGAAATTTAAGAGTTTGGGAAGGACAGAATTTTCTGTAGGGTAGCACTGTAACAAGCTATGTTTGCCAATGAGGAGTTACTCCCAGTCTGTTGGCAATGTGTTGTTATTAGTTTTTAATTATATTTTAATGATCTACATGTGCCCCAAATTCTAGGTAATGTCTATATAGCAGGCATATGGATAAATAATTATTGATTTAAACTTTCTTGACATAGAAGTCCAGATTTTCTCTATTTTTTTTTTAATAAGTTGAATGGTAATAAATGAACAAAAATGCATTACTGGTCCAACTGTATTAAATTCTCCCGAGGAACCTGTAATATTGTTTATTTTTAAAAATCTTTTCCAAATTTTACACTGTTCATTAATCACCCCATTCCCTTAAAAACACCAGTAACTCTTTCAAAAATTACAATAAGCTATGTTAGAAACTGAAAATTCAATGTCCCTGGACCCACTGGATCACTCACTGGAGCTGTTATTCCCCTCAGGACCATGAAAATGTAGTGATAGAAAGCCGGTTGACCTTGGCCAATTAGGCCAGCACACAACGTTGGATGAAGGGGCAGTCCTGACAGGTCTCTGCTTGAGGGACATGTGCTGTAGTTTCGCAGCCACACTATTGTCAACAAATATTATCCCAGCTGCCAGTTCAGGAGAATCAAAGTGCGAGAATACACCAAGGGAAGAGGAAAGAAGCAAGGGAGATTAATTAATTTTAAAAATGCATTGAGTGTGTTGGCCCTCAGGCTCGTGCTCTACTGCTTTTCAGGAGACAGCATTATGTGGCTGTTTGTCTACAGCGTGACAAATGGAACAATAACAATGAAAAGTTTCTGTAGTGGGCAAGCACCTCTTCCCTAGAGACAAGTTACTAGTCTGTTACTGAGATGTCCCAACAAATTAGATGTAACTATCAGGAACCCCTCAGTCTAGTGATTAACCAAGACAGCATTGTCCTTCTGGGTTTAACAGAAATGTGTGTTCATGCTATCACTACCACATTTCTACAACTAGTATTGTAAATGTAGCAACTAAATTAGGAAGTGGTGATGCAATTTTTTTTTTTTTTTCCTGTGGCACAGGCTATATAATTTCTAAAATAGCAGGAGATCAACATCAATAGATTTAAGATTGGAATAACATACAGCAGTTACAGTCACAGAGATACAGAGCTCTTGCAAAATTGACCTTCTCATAATAACCTTCCTATTAGAATCCATTTGCTATTTAATTCAGATGTTTTACTAAGCTGGTGGCTGAAACAATACCATTTTACAAACATGTCAGTTAGTTAAATGTCAGAAAGCCTATTTTGTTTAAGACAGAATATTTCTAATTAATTCCAATTACTTCTCCATTTCATATAACAGAGAAGAATAGAGTAAGAGTGCACATGTTAATCAATGTAACTAAGGAGAAGCAAGAAATACAATGCTGATCAGACAGCTGAAACAAGAGGAGACATAAGAAGGAGAAAGAGATGAGATATTATTAATTTCTAAAGGTCTGGATTCTAGCTAGTTAGTCCCCATTATCATAGTGGGGAAATCTTAAAGGATTAAAATAAGAATGAAAACAGTAGTTCTCCAAAAATGCAACTCTTCCCAGACCAGGTGTGATTTACTGAGTTCAGCAGTGATTCTGGCAGAGATGACTACCAAAAATGTTTTTTACCAAAAAGCTCAATTTTGATTCAGAAGGAAAAAGCTTCGGTCTGAACTAATCTGACTTCTGTAAGATTGCATTGACAAGTTTCCCTATATAATAAAGTCAGTTATTCCTTATTTTGTAAGTAAAGTAACCTAGGAAAGTGAACTAGAGATTGTTTAGAAATACATATTTGGGTGTATTTATATTCTTTTTTCTTACCCAATACAATTGTAACTGGTTTGAAAATAGTTATAATTTAACAGTAAATATGTTAAAGACAGTCGCTTGGATTTTTCAACGAGAAAATGGCTGAATAAATATAAGCATAATATCATAGAATTCAGCCAAAATGTGAATGATTACAGACAAATCCAAATCCCTCTGCAGCAGTACATGTGCATCCTTTATCTTGTGACAGCAAAAGATGTTCTCTAGAGCAATTTCTGTGGATAAGTGACTTCTTTATGATCACAATGCCATCTTTTTAATAATTTAATAATGAATACCACACTAAATTCTGGTAATTTGATTGCCCACTTCTATCTCCTGTGTTCTCATGCTATGTTCCAATATTGTTAAAATCATTGCTGATGACTTCATTAGCCAGCTAATACAATTCCTGTTGCGTTGACATTATTACCCTAGAGTGGAGAATCCGTAACTGGAAAATTTCACCTAATTTATTCGTTTATTGAAGCGTTAACTTTCATGGTATTTTCCTCTTTCAATAATTAAGAAAGTCTTCCATTGGAGACTGCAATGATAAAAATTCAGGAAGAAAAAGGTATAGTGGAAATAAGGATATAGATAATCCTGGTGAAGGGTTTGTCTCAGTTTGGTTATTTCTGCAGAACCTTTACGAGTTTAGAAAATTACCACGGAGTTTCAGTCCTGAGGAGTCTATTTTCAGCTCTAACAAATGCGAGGAAGGAGGACTACCCATTTTACATAGGACAACAGAGGATGATCAGGAAAGAAAAGTCAAGTAAACCCTAAAATTGTACTGATTTACAGCCCAGATCATGTGACTTCACATCACGCTTCATATCTAAAAGGAAAAGGGCTTTGAAAAACATGAGTCTTCTGAAAACTATGTACGTAGTCAGCCCAGGAGGGAGCAGAATTGCCTATTGTTTGCATTGCTTTAATCATGATATTTTTTTAATAGAAAAAAAAAAGAAAAACAACTCAGGGAGTTGGAAAAATATCTTCTTTTTCCTTGTGATATATACATATATATATATATAGTGCAACACATCGGGTCGCATTATATTTCTACATGGTTGAGGAGAAGAGACATGGGACACTGCCCTAGGCTGAAAGTAAAACAAGAGGAGGCTGTGTATTATCTCTAAATAACAATTATGTGACAAGTAGAAGATGGATGGAAGCAGTTCACTGGATTTCCAGTAGTACAGAACAATGTGCACAGGGACTCAATAGTGTATTGTCTGTGTGTAGAAACAGGTAAGAGTTACAGTCTCTACACTTTTAAATTTTAAATGATTGATTGTTACTGGGGTTATTTGTAGTGATTTGGTTGTACAACAACATGGTTGAACAGCGTTATCAGCATTCTAGGGCAGTTTGCTAATGTGACGTGTCTTCCTCTTCATCTGCACTTTGAGCTATTTTTTAATTAAGGTGAAAAAAAATCATCTATCACTGTCATTCTTAATACTTAAAATTGTCTTTTGGGGACAACAAATTTGGTTTCATGTTATTCTCTGAAGCATATGTTCACATGTTCCATTGTGTTCAGAAAGATGAAAATTCCTTGGTATATTTAAGCCTCAAAAATGTGCCAAGAAGGAGCTGAGCACTACTAGACCATGAGCATCTGGGGGATTATGTGATTTATACTCCTGATTTTTTTTTTTAACATTTGAAAATAAAATTCAGAGGCAAGATGAGGGGTAGCTACCCATCTCTGATGTTCATCAACAAAACTCCTTAGGATTCGTTGACTACAACTTTTTGTGTGTGTGTTTTAATGTTTCTTGTACAAAGAGCTGGTAAGGAGAGGAAAGAATACTAGAAATTAAAAGAATTACGTATTAGTGGAGATTCCACTCTGATTACGGCCTGATATTTTGCAAGTGGAAAATTGCATACTTCAGTTCTAGGATATACTGTAAAGACTAGCACCAATAGAGTACTTGAGAATATTCTTGCAGTTATCAATAATGTTAATGTCTCGGATAGACCATTATGTCCAGCTTTGGGTCTTGTATTACATGAGATAGAAAAGCAGTAGATATGACAACAATAAAGCTAAGCAAAGGATTGAAATCATGACTAGAAAAGTTGGATATGTTTGGTTGATCTAGCCTAAAGAACAGAAGGCTGATACAGGTGAGGATAATGGTCTTCCATTATAACTGTAATATTGGTCATCAATAAAGTGTTTTAAATACTTTCAATATAGTAAGTTGCATAAGCAATAAACAGTATTGAAAAAAAAAGGAAAAATACATAAATATTTAGGAAAACCGTGTCATTGTTGACTGAGCAATGAAATAGGCTCTTTTGAAGATCTAAATTTAGGAATTTAACTCTCTGCAGATTTTTAAAGACTAGGCTAATAATATCTCATCTTGCCTGAGGGCAAAAGAAAAGCCTGAAGGACATGTGGTCTTGAGTTCATTTTAGTCACAATATTTTGATTCTTTCTAGAACAGACTTTTTTTAAAATATGAAAATCATATCAGTGACAATCAAATACACATAATAATCTAGTACCCTTTCCCAGTATTTCTGTTGGGTGCAATATGTTCTCTTTAAAGCATAGATGTATGAGAAAGAGATTTCATTGGTCTTTACACGTTTCAGTGCCTGGGTATATTTCATTCATGTCAAATGTACAAATGAGACTATATTGGCTGTGTTTACTGGTAACGACAACATAATATTTGTATCCTCCAGTACAAAATCAGTCCTGACAGTGCACTTACCTTTTCTACCATATTTTTGGTTATTAGCTGTGTGATTGGTTATAGGAAAGAAAACATTTGAAGATTTATCACTGTAATTAAATCTGAACAAAGACAAATATGTGATTGGTAGAATTGTGTTTCAGGTAAGTAAGCAGTAGATACAGAACCCTCAGAGCAGAAAAGAAGTAATTTCATTGCTAGCTGATAAATTGACAATATCTGTTTGCTCTATGTAGGTACATTACAATGCAACAAATAAATTACCTTCATTAAATATTTTCTTGGAGGATTAATGAGCACTGATAATACACCACAGAAGCACAGAGAGATACACCAAAATTATTTATCTGGTTATGGTGGGAGGCCAGAGGAACAATCCATTATTATCATTCATTTTAACTAATGTGAATGTGAAGTGTTCATCATCAGAAAGGGCCACTCATTCTGTGGTTGGTTCAAAGAACATCCAGACAGCAAGTATGATGAAAAAGATAAAAATGGGCTTTGAGATAATGTAAGGTTTCACATTTTCAGCAGGGAAGATTTAAGCATATATTTTTTCCTGATACTTTTATTTTGTTTAAATTAAATATTGGTAAGGCAAAGCTGTCACAGAAATGTCAGAGTTTATAGCTATGAATAGTAGATTCAACTTGTAATCTTAAATGTGCTTTTTGCTGCTTTCTTACCAATTAAAAGAAAAGACAAAGTAACTTCTTCAGAGTTGCTAAAAGTCCCATATTATCTCAGATTTTGGCTGTCACCAGGAATCAGTTCCATTTATTCATCAAGTACTGCCATCTTGTGGAATTTGAGTGATCAGAGGAAATCCTAAACAGAGGAAGAGAAATATATTTGCCAACAGGATACTGAAGGAAATGGAACACCATATCTCACATTGCATCAGAAGACACAAACAGACTTATTTCTTGTGCAAACACCGTAACTACACAGAAGTGCAATTGTGGGTTGTGTGTTTGCCTGCTTTGCTCTTGAAGATGCAGTATTTAACCAGTGTATGGACTGTGCATTTAGGTTTCAGGTGACCTTCAAGGCATTTGTATGGTGCCTTGTTATGTCTTCACTTGCCTCCTGAAATACCACTTCACTGACAGAACTGATGAAAAGGCTGTCCAGAAACTGCATAATAAAAGGACAAACCAAGCAATTTCTCAGGAGAAATGTCTTGAAGCAAATCTGGGAAACATTCAGGCACTAACTACCACAGAAGTGAATATGTGGTGCTATCTGAATGCCTCCAGCACAGCTCTCATTACAATACTTCAGGGGTTATTTCTTACCAGCCCACAATGACAGAAAGACTTCTGCATTACCATAGTACTGACATTTTCTGCATCAGAATGATATCTCCAAAAGCACAATACACCCCCAGCAAAAATGCTGATATGTCAGTATTCCAACTTTGTCCATTATGGGAAGTACATCACCTTGTGACAGCTTAGGAATTAGTGCTGTGAAACGGAGAAAATAGATCTACAAAAATCATTTAAAAAATTATAGTAAACGTAATTTCAAGCCATAAATTCCTTTTGGCAGGAGATAGATGCTCTCTTCTCACTAGTTTATCACTAAGTGACCTAGATTTTCACCTACCTAGCCCACTAAAAAGTGCTTAATAAAACACAGAAGCAAATTGAATGTTTGGAAGGCTTTCCAAATGATCTTCAGAAAAGAGATACAAAACTCCTGGGAGACATTTTTGTGTAAACAAGGCTGGTCATTCGTAAAAGGAAACACCCATTTTGAGGTTACCAAAATTACTTAAATAATTTTCACACCAAGACTTTGCATGGAACAGAATGTAACAGTAGAAGAGTCCTTCAGTCCAAGCCACAGGAGAAATCCAACTCACAGCTGCCTCTATAATTCATAATTTCTCTGGATTACTCTCTGAATGATGAACAGTATCTATATAAAAGTTTCATTTGTATTAGTAGTCAACTGCAATTTCGAGGAAGAACTCCGCATTACCTTCATGGTTCTGGTGTCACATTAAAAATAAAATAGTTGGACATAAAAATAAAAAAAATAGCTCTGCATATATTCTGAAAAAAAACCTTTAAATTTCCGCATACTGCAGTATTTATGGTGTCCCATTTTCACTTAAAATTTTCTCCTTATTTAAAACAAAATGAGTACAGCACAGAGAAAGCATTTACTTAGTTTTTTCTCAAAAAGAGATTAATTCAGAAGGTTCATACCTAGAGGAATTACTTCCTGATTTTACAGTTGTAGTTTTGTTTATTTAGATTTTGGTAGCACTGACTGTTACCTTCAAAACCTCTTGAGGCTCATCCTTATTTACCTGTCAGGCTTGAGATACATCTCTGGAATTTAGTCTCCTATTAAAAAGTTAATACGATGATAGTTGTGCTTTGCACTGGGCCAAATGGCACTCACTAAAGTCTTTTAACTTAAACCATTACAGAAAAATACAGACCTGAATTTCACAAAGTGCAGTGAGCTGTGTTCAAATAGGCCCAGTGTCATCTGTTTGGTCCTAGGCTTCTTGCTCTGAAATTCAAAAAGCTCACTCAGCAGTTTGCTACTTTGTAAGAGTCAGATTTCAGATAATAATTAAATGTAAGCCTCCCTTCTTGTACTTTACATGTGCTCCTGTGCTGAAATGCTATGGGACTTGTGGCATGTAAATATATACTCACTGTTGTTTTAGAATATTTTATTGTGCAAGTACTATAGATGACAGTCTTGGGCTTGTCTATAGATAGACAGCACTGTTTATAATGTTGATTCTCCAACATTTTGTCTTTATTAGTTATTTTTATATATCGTTGCAATCATTTGGGTATTCTTTTTGCATTGTACTGCCAGAGGAAAAAAAAAAAAAAAACAAAAACCCCCAGGTTTTGTAGTTAGACAGCCTTCATTAACAATTATGTGATTTGAAAACTTTAAATTTTAATTTTTCTGATATACAAACTGGGAATACTAGAAGCCCCAGAGTATGAACACAAATGCAAGTTTCGTTCTCTACCATGGCTGCAAATTTAGAAGTGTGTGACATTTGTACAATGGATAAACGTCAAGGTGCAAACCAATTTTGCTATAATTACACTCATTCTTTTAACATCCTTTTGTAAAATCACATCTGCAAGATCATCCACCTATTTTTGTCAGCTAAAAAATGTTGGGTCCCCAGATCCCAAGCCAGCTGTGGTTGCTACTGACTGTTCTGCATAGCAGGTATCAGAAATTGCAGGTTTTCTCTGAGATATTTCCGCTGAAGCCTGTGGATACTGTATGCACATAGATCTCAAAATTATATTTAAGAATATACCAAATTCATTAACTGGGTCTATTAGGAGAGGAACTTCATAAAGTGTATAAGGGGTTTCTCACCTGGAAAGGTTAAGAATTCCAGCTCAACTCCAGATCTGAGCATTAAGATGCAAAGTCTTCAAGTATTTGAAAGGGTATTTCCAGGGTTTTGCTTTTTAGAAATGAAAAAAAAAAAAAACAAAAAAACAAAAAACTTCAAAGATCAAGAAGTAAAGTAAAGTTAGCATTTGTGTCTGTGCTTTGGAGTTTGGGGTCCTGATTGGATGATGTAGGAATGCACAAATAAAAGTATTAAATGCAGCTTAATAGCATAAATTATTTGAGTTTCAGATTTGGCAGCTCCTGTCACTTTTTTCTTAGTACCCTATCCTGAAACTCATTTATCAATCACTCAATTTTTAACAACAAAAATCATTTAGAAGGTGAAAAAATGATGATATAACCCTATAATCCAAACCCTGGATTCAGCACCAGCAAAGACTAAATATTGCATTTCCTTAAAGACACAAAAATTTTTTGCCTTAAAGCTGTCCCTTTGGAGTGGTTCTAATTAATAAATAAATAATTGACTGAGTGGTTCTAGGACCCAAATCGAGAAAATTCTGTTCTACATAACCTGCAAACGAATCCACAATGATGACTACTTTACATTTGATTTGAACTACTATTAAGGCAGAGCAATTAGTGAGACTGATTGCTTTCCATTTGAATTGGTGTCTTTTATTAAAGCCTATGCATTTTCCTTGAACTTGTGTGTTCATCATCATCATCAATATGTAGAATTCTATGGTGTCATGAATCATTTCTGCCTGATAGGACATCATAGCAAAACGTGGCAATGGCATTTTCGGATAATATATTTTGGGCTAATTGGTATTTTGCCTGAAACGTAACAGAAGGGGGAGGAAGTTTTGAATGCTCAGAGAGCTTTCCATAAGCTCTGAATTCCTCAGGGTCCTGTGTAACCATCCAGAGTCACAATTAGATCTGAAAAAGCTTTTAAGCGAGAAGCCAATACTTAATTCCCCATTTTGGATAAGTTTTCCCCTACTGTCAGGTAAATATGTTTAGTCCATTAACATAATATTTTTTATAGTAATACCATCAGTTTTTCATGAGAAAATGAGAAAATTTTTATCTGACTTCATAACTAGACAACTTATTCCAAATTAATCTAGAACATCCTTCATCTCTACACCACTGCTGGCACTGTTGACTTACACTGGTAGTACAAACAGTCAATGTGCTTTTCTATTCCTTTCTGACTACTGTGTCAGAAAATATTACAACATCAGCATAGAACAGACAGATCAGGTCGAATCTCTAATGCTTTTTACACTTTAACAGTCAAACCACACAAGTGGCTATGGCTTGTATTTAGCTAGGATGTTAATGTGTTTCAGACTTCCCGTACACAAAGAGCGATACCAGTTCCTCTCCCATCATTAGCAGAAAAGCAGACAGCAAAAATTTAAATTTTGAGGCGTTCTCTCTCACCTCTTTGACCAATTCGTTTTCCAACTGCCTTTATATCAAGAAAATATTTTGATTGTAGTGGGGATAAAAGTACTAGAGGACCAGAATGACTTATGTGCGGCTACTGTCTTTATATTGTTGCTGAAGCTGAGAGCCATCACCGAAGAAATCTGAATCTAAAATCTTGGAACTTTCTATGCCAATAGAGCACTTTACATCTTGGAGGAGAAGTAGGGACTTTATACACCTGAACTTGCTTTGGCTATTCTGATTTTGAAGTCATTCTTTAAAGACTATCACGGGGAGAGATTACAGAAGAAATTGCCATATAGCTCACGTGGCAGTTTAAAAAGTGAAGAATATTGTTTTAAGTGTGAAGAGAAAATGAAACAGTGGAAGACAAGATTGAAAGGAGAACAACATGTAAAAACATACATAAGGTTAAGGTTCTGAAGTCTGAATTGGTGGAATTCCACATGAATATTTCTCTGCAAGGAATTCCCTGCTAAATCAGAATCTCATTAATTTTACTGATACTTCTAATACTGAGACACTAATGCACCTCAGTTTTTAATAAATCGTTATATAATCTCATACAGAATAATACGAAATAATCTTTTTTTCTGAAACAGTTATTATGACTATAAAGGGAAAAGTACGTAATTTTCAGGTGAACAGAATGATTTGTGGGCTAAAAATAAGAACCAAGGTACTGCCTTTAATTATCATATTTAAAAATCACTTTGATTAGTCAGATTATGAGGCAAAGAAGTTGGTAGCTTTGGTTTAAGGAACTGTTCATTGATCATAAGGATTTAAAATACAAATAGGAATAGTTCTGAGATTCTTCAGTGAAGCAGATGTAGAAGAAGATAGAAGCATAATGTAGTAATACTGCCTGCAATGCAGATTGAACAATTATTAGAATCTGATGATTTTTTTAAAAAGGTGTTTGGAATAAAACCTGTTTTTGCACTCATTTGCAAAAGTCATCCCTAACTCTATAGGAAGCATCTTGATGTGTTTCATTGTAATTTGAACAAGTGGAGAAAACAAGGTTTTATATATTATTTTTGGCTTGACCTGAAAGATTAGAAAAGGGAATTATCTGATATTTTATGGGTGTTTTCTGAGGCAGTTGAATATTTGATTATTTTTTCCTGAAGAATATCTGCCTTCCTAGGGAACTTGTGGACTCAACACTTACGATATTTTCAAAATTCCAAGGACAAAACAAAAAAATTCTCTTCAATGCTAAAACAAGCAAATAAAAAGTTTAAAAAGCCTTTAGCTCTTATTTTTTATAGATCATTTGAATAAAGTTAATGAACGTTTATTGAGTGTATCCATTAACATGACACAATATTGTGTCCATAATTACTTTCTCTTATTTTTCTCCGTGTTCTTTTAGAGATCATCTATAGCTGGGTATTTAATGAATTTCCATCCTTTGTGGCAGAAGATAGCAGACGCTTCATCTCTCAGGAGACAGGCAATCTCTACATCTCCAAGGTGCAAACATCTGATGTTGGCAGCTATATATGCCTGGTAAAAAACACAGTGACGAATGCCAGAGTTTTGAGTCCTCCTACACCTCTGACACTAAGAAATGATGGTAAGAAAGGCATTATTTCTGGGTATCAAATGGAAGAAAAAATGTTAAGCCAAATATATTCTAGTTAAGAACTATGATTTTATTGTTTTTGCTATACATGGATGCATTTACTACAGTAATCAGCAAAGGAAAATTGTTCAAGGAGACAGTTTCCTTTAAAACATCTAGCACCTGTGAGAATATTTATATCTCCGAAGGCTGAGGTGCAGCCTGACTCCTCTTGGTGCATTTGGTTTAGAACACTTACCTCTTGTTGCTATTCCGGTGCTCTGTCACCAACAGAGAGAAGTAAATCTCCTTTCCTGGTAATGTCTGTTTCTTTAGGGCTCAGCTCAGTTTCCTCAACCCATGTGGCCACTGCCACATTGAGATGCTGTCAGGCATCTGAGACAGCCACGGGGAGCTGGCAAATATCACACAGGGCATACAGACCACCAGCAGGTTGCCAGGAGAAATACATTCATGAACCTAAAATGACACAAACCACACACGGTGAGACAACTGAACTGAGGTCCCACTGCTTAAAAGTTTACCTGTTGCTGTATTAAAGACCTGTTACACTTCCAAGCTCCAATAAAATGCACTGATTAAGTACCACTAGGAACACTGCAATAGCTTTGATTACAACGATAGTTAGTTACCCATGCAGTTTTGAATTTCATCAAGGCATTTAACTGCAGTATTTTTCCTGTGAATAAGTACCTACATCTTATTATCAAAAAGTGGGTCAGGACCTTTTCCCTAAAAATCAAAGGGAAACACTTCCCAATAATATGTCTTATGAAGCAGTGTGACATTTCAGTATAAATAATATGTAACTCTGATTCTGTTGGAATATCTGTCAATAGGGGCAACTGTGTTATTTGCTCTTTTGTACAACAATATTCATCTTTATTGCATTATAAGCCCTTCTTGGTTTTGTTTTCTGTCAAAATAGCATTATTTTTGAGAATAATGATGCATGATTCCATAACTGCCTGTATTTTCTCTTTTCTGAAGTGTACCACAATTAACAATCCTTTCTAGTTATTCAGAAATACATTTCAGCAATTCAGCACATGTGAATCCCTACTTACATAAATCAGAGAGAGAGAAAGATAGAGAGATTTTGAGCCTTTGCCTTGCTTATGACTTTTTTTTATAACTAAGACTAGTCTTGAGCTGTAGAAACATTAGAAAAGCTGGACGTAAACACAGATGACATAGTTTAACAGGGTAAGTAAAAAACATGCTCATAGATAAGGAAGGAATTAAGTTAATGTTTATTCATTATAATAAGTTGAAATTTCTGTCCTCACAGCATGCAGCCTCTGGAACAAAAAGCTGCATGTTTTACTGTATCATTGCCTATTTTCTGTTGTTGAAATGAATATTAGAACTTATGCTAATTATTGAGTTTCAGGTGTTTAATTTTACTGAATTAGCATAGCAGACCTGATCTTTTCAATATCAGCCTCTGAAAATTAAAAACCCAGAACATTGACTATCTTTTTAATCAGTTTCAACTCTGACAAAGCCAGATATAATTTTATTGTCATATTTATTATTCATATCTTGCTCTATCGTTTCCTTATGACATTTCTTCACGCTTTTATTGGGTTCCAGTTTTGTGCAGAAATTCAATAGATTAATTATCCATACCGTTCTAACAGTACATCAGCACACAAGATAGAATAACAAATAGAGAGAGTAAATAAGGGTAAATGCAGCAATCTATATCACTGAGATAAGAAACAAAATCTGTAAAGGAAAATTGTGCAGAGTTTCTTAAATGTCAAGTGGGTAGTATATACCAGCCTCAAGCAAATTGGAGTTTCACGGCTGGCTGTCATACAACTGTGATAATCCAGCCTTCTGAACTGTGCTGGAGTATTGGGCAGCATTTGCACATAGATGAACTGCTCTTCAATAATTTGCCTGTTAATTTGTTCACATGCACACTTTTCTGCCAGGCTTCCATGCCTTAGTTTTTATCTGTTGGGATTTCTGAAAAGCCCTTTTGTTGTAACAGAGTTCTTTAGTGTTTCTTAGTACACTGTTTATCATCCTCTGTGACTGAACAAGTTTCTCAGTGAAGAGACACAGACTTTCTGTCGAACTTTGCAGTCTCTGTAAACCTCCCGTGAGACATTATTCCGAAAAATTCAGGTTGGTAAATCATATTTATTATTTAGAACATCTACCCTGTTCTACCTTATTCACAGAATGCAATAATATAGGCCTTTGAAAAAATGATCTGGGATCAAAATTAAAATATTCCATTAATAGTACTGTACTTTTTTGTTTTGATGGAAATTGCTTTGGCTTACATTGCCTTGTCAATTGACAATTATTAAAGAGAGATGACAGAATTTTAAAAATATGTATATATTATACTTTAAAATACAGCATAGTATAGCCACTGAAAAGAGGTGATCATTAGAGTTAAAGAAAATTATAGTTATTTGTGGAAAAAGAAACAGCTGAGGATGGACTCTAATAAGAAAGTGAAAAATTAAGAGTTACATTAAAAGAAATATCCAACTGCCTGAAAATTCTCTTGACACTGTGTTGTTGAGCTCTGTTGTATGATTCTGAATATGACTTTTTAAGTTACTTGATTATAAAATTAGTTGGATGAAATTCAACTTTTCAAATAGCCATTTAAGCTTAAAAATCATATGGTGTCCTGAGTTCTAATGGTTGGCATCATAATTGACGTTATCCTACGCAGACAGCACATCTGTCAGAAACCACAGGAAGACCTTGTGGTTTTAAGCAGCTTTTTGAAATCGCACTATATAAATAAAATAATTTATATAGTCTGTATTTTCTGGACATATGCATCATTAATTCAAAAATATTCTACTTGATATATTTGTCATTGTTCTCAGATTTTGATATATAAACAGTACTTCTACCAAGAGGACTGGGCAACTTGACAAAAAAACACTCCTATGGCAACAGTGGTCTCTATTTATCTGTGAGGAAGAAATGGAACAATTTTAAGGCTTTCTGTCAAACTCTGCAAGAATGTAGAAACTTCCTGGGCTTTTATTAATCTTTTATTTCTTTCATGAGGTGTCTCAAAGGGGAGCTTAGCTCCTTGATATGAAGCAAATTAAATAAAAACATCAAGAAATCCTTCAATGGATTCTGAATAAAATGAATATCTCATTTGTTCAGATGTCCTTGACAATCAGTCATTTCATGCAATTCAATTTCACTTCAAGTTGGGTTATAAAAACACTCTAAAATTCTGTCTGAGGAGATAAAAAGTTTTAGCAGGAAAAAAAATTATGCATCATTTCATTAACTGCCTTTATAATGCATTAGAAACATTGAGGGATTATTTAATAACTGTTTACAAATAATAAACGGGGTTGTTAAAATGGATCTTTGCAGGTTTGTATAGTGATTGGGGGCAATAAATTATCTTGACTAATAAAAACAAGAGAAAGACTCTTCAAATTTAGAAATTAGAAACACAGGAAATATAAAACATTTGATGCTTGATAACATAAGGCAGTTATTTCAAGTTCATACATTTTCATTTCAGCTCTTTCTTCTTTTTTTATCTTTTTTGTCTCTCTTGAAAAGATATTAACTTTAGCATTATTACTGTACAGAAGAGAATTAAGTAATTCCTTATCTCTGTAGATATGCCGCCTAGTGGTTTTGTTACGATGAAGTTTCCAGAAAAATAGAGAACCTGTACAATTTCAGACATCAGAGGACAATTTCTATTGTGTTCCATTACAGCAAATTAACTTATACCTCAACAGAGGTTTGTGTATCTTACCAGACTATTACATAACTGGATGTTGACCTTGACCTTCAGGGTAGGGGGTTTTTGGCATCATCACAGTTATGTGAACTGAATTTTGTCTATTCTAATTCTATATAATTAATAGTCACACATAATAATAGAACACATAGTATCAAGGTATTAAGGATATTCATTTCTACTTTTCCACGATGGAACATGTTATGTGTATCCTTATTTCAGTCTGAACTCTGGAATATGTTGTATGAACATCACTGGGTTGTCTAAACATCTCTTTTCCAGCATTAAGAAAAGTTCATAAGTAGTGATAATGATTTCTCCGATGGTATAAATTAAGGAATAAAAAGGGTCAGTATAGGATAGTAAGGTAAAAAAAAAATAATAATAAATAATATGGAATTGACAGTTTCACAGACATAAACTATTTCCATCCCTGAAGAAAACTGAGAGTTGTCGATTAACTGATAACTAGTATTAAAAAGATTTGCTTAAAGACTAACCCTAATGTTTATCATAGAATTATAGAAGAGTTGAGGTTGGAAGAGATCTTAAAGATCACCTAGTTTCCATCAGCCCACCATGGGCAGAGACACCTCCCACAAGACCAGGTTGCTCAAAGCCCCATCCAACCTGACTTTGAACATTTCCAGAGATGAGGCATCCACAGCTTCTCTGAGCAACCTGTTCCAGGGTCTCAGCACCCTCACCCTCATGAATTTCTTCCTAATGTCTAATCTAAATCTACCTTNTCTAGTCTAAATCTACCTTCTTTCAGTTTAAAACCATTACCCCTCATCCTACCACTCCACTTGCTGATAAGGAGTCCCTCCCCATCTCTCCTCTAGTCCTCCCTTAGGAACTGGAGGACTGCTGGAAGTCCTCCCTGGAGCCTTCTCTTCTCCAGGCTGAACAAGCCCAACTCTCTCAGCCTCTCTTCATAGGAGAAGTGCTCCAGCCCTCTTATCATCTTCATGGCCTTTTGCTAGACCCATTCCAACCGGTCCATGTCCTCGCTGTTCTGATGACTCCAAAGCTGGATACGGTACTCCTGGTGGCGTCTTGCAAGAGTGGAATAGAGTTGCAGAATCACCTTCCTTGACCTGCTGGCTGCATTTCTCCTCATGCAGCCCAGGATACAGTTGGCTTTCTGGGCTGCCAGCACACAATGCTGGCTTATGCTGAGCTTCTCATTCACTAATACCCCCAAGTCCTTCTCCTTATGGCTGCTCTCCAGCAATTCTCCACTCAGCCTGTATTTGTGCCTGGGATTGCCCTGACCCAGGTCCAGGACATTGCTTGCATTGAACTTTATGAGGCTGGCATGATCTGTCAATTTTCCCCTACCAGAAATGCATAGGTTTTCTTTTTCTTACTTTCATTACTAGTCTGCCTTCTAATGTATTTATTTACAATGAGTTGAAGACACAAAGCATACCTAGTTTGTAATGGGAGTTAAAAATACTTATCCAACTGTGATTTTATCCTGCTAGATTTTCTGGAGTTTCCAACGTTGTCACATCACATGTTTGAATTGTGCAAGCCCACAAAAACTGTGAAAGACTGGCTGGAAACTATGGGAACACCTTCTAATGCTCCAGGACAGAAATCACACCTCAAATAATCCGACTGATTTTTTTAAAGAATAGCCAAACTGTCTGGGCAAAATCAAGTTTGATCTCTAGCAGTATACAAAGACTGATAGCACTGACAGAGCCATCAAAGTCCACAAGGTCTGCTGCAGGGGAAGGCTGATAAAATGGCAATGTCCCTGGACAGCTATTACTCCTGTAGCAAACATGTTTCTCCCCTAAAATTGTAGTGAGAAATTTTAATGGTGGGTCATAATGAAGCTGAAAATAAAAGATTTCCCAGAATTTCTGCTTTTCTCTAAGACAAATTTTTCAGGGGTTCATGGGTTGCAGGTATTTTGAAAAAATATTTCTTGTCTGTTTTATTCTGACACTTGTGCCTAGATCCCGCTGCAAGTCTGTAAAAAATAACAGGGTGAAATTGAGGATAAAAACCCTCTTTGTAATCTTAATTTAATTAAAANTAGTTTACTCCTTCACATGCAATTCTCATAAAGTTTCAGTACTTCCTATATCCATAATCTTAATTTAAATAAAAAAAAAAAAAAAAAGAAAAAAGAAAAAGAAAACAAGGAGATGTGTTAGAGCCAGGGATCCCTCCACTTAAAATTCTCAGTGAAAATCTATAGGTAGGAAGAAAGTTTTATGGGGGGTTCTTGTACAATAACCCTTTGCATATTGTTTTATACGGATTGTAGCATGGTTCAAGTGCACTATCAAATAGCACAGAAAAGTTGAAAGACAATGTTTGTAAAAGATTTAGCCTAAAAAAGGCATCCTGGGATGGTGTTTTGACAATGTAAAAGGGTTGAATCCAGGGGATTATTTCAGGAGGAAAACTGGGAAAAGTTTGTAAAAGATTAGGTTCCAGCATTCAATGTAGAACAAGAACTCTTACACTGTGGAACAGTTTGCTTTCAGTTTAGTTTACTTGGAGCTCTGGTAAGACAACCTTGTTCATGTAGTTTAAATTATTAATTTTTCCCACTAGAAATTTATAGAATCACTATCTGCTGGAAATTAAGTTGTTACTTTTTTTAGTTAGCTAAAGTAATTTAAGATTCTAGACACATCATCTTGCGCTCATGTTATTTTTGTTTTGCTTCTGATGATTTATGAAAGCATTACACAAAAGAAAGAGTTAACTTTTCCATACACAGAGTATAAAAAGCATAAATTAAATTAACCAGAGAAAAAACATTCTTTTAAATTCAGCTCAGGATTAGGAATGGTGTGGCCTCAGACTGTAGATATTAAGATTTCAGACAGAAGTGTGTTGGTAAGATTTTAGTTAACGGTGACAAAATTGAAATTTCTGCAAATTGATAATGAAAATAACATTTATAATTGTGAATGGTTTCACTTTATTCAGAATGTTTATACCTAATGTTATGTATCTTACTGTGTCAGGATCTTAGGCAGAAATCCACAGGTGACTGCACACTCTGCAATATGACATCATGTTCTAATAAGAACAACTTGTCAGTTTGGTGTTCTTATCAATAGGGTGAAATAATTTAATTGTCAATAGGAGGAATTTTCTTGAGGTTAGGACTACAGTAAGCTTATAACAAGGATGAGTTGCTGCTATTTGGTATAAAACAATAGCCATTGAGAGAAGTTAATGTTAGTTTGATCTTTCTTATTGAGGAAATAATAGGCACTTCTATTTGCATGGCCATATGAGGAGTCTCAAATGAAAAAACATTTCCTATTTAAGAAATTCTTTCTGGATAACTAGATAACAACGAATATTAGAGCAACACTACTCTGTGTCCTAATTGATCGGAGTCAAATTAAAAATTCCTCTCTGGACACTGCAGTAATTTTGATACTTTGGGTATCTAACTGGAAAGGGGATATTTTGCTTTCATCCTGTAAAAGAACAGTGCAGCTTGCAAGAAAAATGGAGAGTAAGGTCATATTTGAAGTACAAACAATTGTGTTATTTACTATAGGAAACATTGGAGTCCTCAAGAACTGTGAACATGCCATCGGGAAGATAATTAGAAACCCTGTGAAAATTAGATCCTCCTCCTAATCATTTAGATTAAATAATATTTTCCAGGTTTATGAAGAGCTTTAGTGAGCCTGACCTGGATGAACAACAGGCAATTTGAAAGGAGGAACAATAAACATTGGCCAGCAATGCCTAAGATGAATCTGCCACAGATTTCTTGTGCCAAGTTCAGCCCAATCTCCTGTTATAAAAATGTGGAATCAAAAGAGCAACGGTTGTTCTCTTGGCTTTTTGTTGACTCATATTCTTAGATCTCTCAAGCAAGACAACATACTGTCTAGTCTAGTGGAGTCCTGATTTTATTTATGAGTATAGTTGCTCAGAAAAATTATCTAAATGTGTACTCAGTGAAACTCCTAGAATCATAGAATCGTTAGAGTTGGAAGGGACCTTACAAGATCACCGAGTTCCAACTCCCCTGCCATGGGCAGGGACACCTCCTGCTAGAGCAGGTTTTTCAAAGCTCAGGTTATCACGTTTCCATACAACTATATGTGCACAAATCTTCACACTGGAATGTTCTACATAAGCCATTGAGATGACCTCACCCATCTCTAAATGTCCAAAGGATTAAGTTTGGTTTCATCCAATGCCAGATGTGCTGAGTTTAGCAGAGGAACCTTGATGCTAAATTACATATATGTGAGAAATTGGATGGATTCAAGTCAAGGTTATGACCCGCTAAAGACTTCTTACATAG
The DNA here is from genome assembly GCA_013400375.1 of Thinocorus orbignyianus. NCBI lineage: Eukaryota > Metazoa > Chordata > Aves > Ciconiiformes > Thinocoridae > Thinocorus > Thinocorus orbignyianus. The sequence continues at coordinate 111,442 of VXBW01000362.1, read as the reverse complement.
GGTGGAACAGTAATCTTGGTCAAAGTCACTGCTTGATGTTTCTAAACATAGGTAAACAAAGATCTCTGCAGCTCAAACTGTAGACTGGAAATTTTGGCCTCTCTTTTGAAGAACTAGAGAAAATAACAGTGCTCCCCTCATTGCTTATTCTGAGTTTACCTCATCACTTTCATGTCGATAAGGTTTGGCCCCAGTTCCCTTTACTTTAGTCATAACACATCCACTTACAATTAAAAACAAAGTGCTTTTAGTTGTATTTGCTGTTTAAGAGAGGTAGAATAAGTCTTGTGTATGTACGACATATATACACAACATTTATTAGTTATAAATAATTAATTTTTAAACTATTCCAAGATAGGAATCCTATTCCTAGAAACGGCTTTCCAGGCACAGTTCAGAGAGTAACAACTGGACTAACGAAATGGAGTATACTATAAAGTTGGATTTTAATATGGGAAGAAGAAATTTTTGTTTAAGCTTTAGCTAAACATTTTGTTTTGGTTAAATATTGCCGCCTTCTTCATCTATAACTTAATGATTTGAAATACACAGACATATCCCATGGCTGTAAAATAAAGAAGGTTTTTGTGTGTGTGTGTATTCATAAAGATCTTTTCTCCCAGAAACTTAATTACTAAATTTTCTCTGATATTAGGGGAGCTTCTAATAAACACTTTTCATCCAGTGATGTGTGATAGGATTTGCTCTCTGAATAATGTCTGAAAACATTGTTGGTAGTTCAGTATTCAGTGCATTGCATAATGCAATTTCACATGAGCAGTTTTAGGGCTTCTCAAAGCATAAATTTACAGCTTAAAACTTGACTAAGAGTTCTCCTACTGGAAGGACTATTGTGGACAGTTATCATAAAACAATCACTATCAGAGTAAATTTTTAGAGACTTTCAGCAAGTACTAGTCCCTCCATTTAGAATAAGATTAAAGGCAGGTAATTCAGTAAATACTTCCCAATGCATTGGCAGTTTCTACTGCAGTCAAGAAGCAATTATGGATATCATAATTATATTTGAATTAATTTGGTTTGTGCTGTGAATTTGCTGTCATTATAAATGCATGTATCCTGGGCTCTGTCCTCCAAATAAGTATCTGGCGATATCTAATGGTGCAAGTCTTCGGAAAAAATGCTAAATATTCAATTGTCACAAAAAGACAACCCTAGTTTGCATTACAGGTTATAGGTAGAAGAAATGATACATGAATATTCCTGCCATAGTTTCTTAGTCAATTTTTTCTTGAGTTTGGGTACATATTCATCCAACAGATCATCATTACAATGTGGTAGGAAACTCAATTTTTGATCTGTAAAATTATTAGAAAATTAGGACAAGTTAATCACTCCTCAGGAGATGTTCCAGAACTTCAGAGGAACATCCAGATCAATAAGAATCCTCAATAATTTTGTGATTAGAGCACTATCCAGACTGTAAAACAACCAGATTAACATTTCTACACCATCTGATTAAGATCAGGGACTTCACCCAAAGCTCTCAGGCAAGCACTGAGCCGGGGATTGTATCTTTTGTTAATAAAATAATGGTGAGTATAAATCTGTGCCTTATCTTTCTCTTGAGTATAGGAAATCTTTGGCTTTCATTTTCTCCCTACTTCTTTGATGATGTTTAGCCAGCAATCTTATATTTAACCTGTTCAATTTAAAATTAATTACTGAAGTAAGTTAAAGAGCTATTGCTTGAAAAGTTTGAAAAAAACCCAGATCATTTTAGCAGAAAAGGTTCAAGGAGCTATCATGGAAGTTTATGTTCTGGGAAATGCAAGAGGGTACTTAGTATCTGGGGAAGACTACTGGAACAGAAGCATTAGACTCTACACAGTTGGAGTAAAATGATATGTCAAGATTTCTCAACAGTCTGATTTTTATTTTTTTTTTTGCTCCCCATGAAGGCAAAAAATGTTCTTGTGTGGATACAGTCATAGATTCACAATTTTTCTCCACTCTTCATTTAAAGATGTAAAATTCATGGAATGGCAGGCTAAATTAAGTAGAGTAGTCCTTTCCACAGTGATAATGACTGATAACCTGTCTGTAGGACTGAAAGAACTGATGATCAGAAACTGATCTTGCTACTTTATTCCATTTTCCATTTCTGTTAAGTGGCCCACAGGGGATAATGTAAACACTTTTAGCTGTAGTAATATCCGTAAATGTTTGAAATTCTCTTACATCTACTTCTGTGGTATGTGAGCATTTCACAATCAGTGTTTATCACATTATTATAATTTAGTGAATTTTACCATCTCTGTTTTTTGATGGAAAACTAAAATGCAGACAACAGTGTAGCTGAGGGTTCATAGGGCACTTTGGGTAATGGAGATCTGAACTCAAGTCACAGATTTGCAGCCAAGTCAGGGGAATAACTTGTTAAATGAAACCACTAATTAAAAATAAACTTGATTTTATGAATATTTTCCTTATCTAAGTTGGAGAATATGTAACAATTACTCTGTGATAATTGCATTGTTGTAACAAATATGTGAAGCAGAATAGGGAAATCATCTCTTCTATGAATATTGAGCTCCATTTCTACAAGTGTGACTAAGAAGCCATTAATTCTAAAGAAGTCAAGCTCTGCTTAAGCCTTAAGTCATTTGAATCAGCACCTTTCTCAGTAATCAGAGATGTAACAGAAAGGTATTAGTTTTTTATCTCAGTTCAACTTCTCTTGGCCAGGACATACCCTGATTGGACAGAAATGTGGAGAGCTCTCCTTTTCACACTGAAAGGGCAAATATCCAGACACTGGAAAACGTAAGGTGAGATGACTTGTTTCAGAATAAAGTCCAGGGTTAAGATTTTCTTAAACAAACAGGAAAGACAAAAATTCAGGATCTGGTAAGTTAGATTTATTTTGAAGTGATGCATTTCATACCGTTCACAAATTCAGCACTTTCATACTCAGATCTGAACTCAACTAAAAGGCACATCTTGTGAAGCAGGAAGGGAGAGAGTGTAGTAAACTAACTAGTTAGCCTAAGGAAGACTGAATCATGGAGGTCATCTCTGGAAAGCTAATAGATTCTTCAAAAGGAGGTATTTTCATGGCACAACAGAGCACAGGAGCATTGAGATTGGTTTCCTGTTCCTCCATAGTGCTCAAAGAGCCACATGAGCTCTGTGATTTGTAGCTGTTTGAAAATCGTATATTACGTTTTTATTCTGTGCTGATCAATTTTATTTATTGCTATATTTCATGTTTGATAACTGGAAATAAAAAATGACTGAGAGAATTTTTTATGGCCTTAACCAAAGCTCTAAAAGAGTCATGTATATAAGCCTGAGAGAGATTGATTCTGATGCACATAATTCAAGGTCTCAATGCTTCTTAAAAGTTCAGTTTCCTTTTAGCACCTGATACAAATGAACAAAAATCTTGATGAAAATACAGATGCTGGTTGTTTTACCATTACTGACTCATAGTGACTAAAACAGAAACTGGGAAAGATAAAGAGTCTGGAGGTACAACAACCATAGCAAAGCAATTACAGTGTAATATGGGAAGGTAAGGCCTTGATAATTCCCTCGATGACTATGCAACTGTAATGGCCTCCTTGGTCTCAAAGATCATAAATAATAAGAAAGAAAAGTACCCCCTTGCAATAATAGATTTTGTTTCCTAATTTTCATAGGGACACCACACAATTGCTCAGTAATTTTTCTAGACCTTTCTGCCAGTTGCTGCAGGCATGCTGCTTGCTAGTAGCCCAGAAGAAGAGAGTGTAGTACAAAGCATTATTAGATCCATGTTTCATTAGGAATATGAAATGATGGCATAACTAGCAAAGAGCATTCAATACTTATACAGGTTGCACCTACTAAATAGAGTTAAAGTAAGTTAAAAACATAAGATCTGGAAGATAAAATTGCCCCTCGAACATGTTCCACTGTATTATTTTAAGGGCAGAATAATTTAATGTTATTTTAAGTTGCATTTTTCCAGGCCTAAAAAAGGCAAATATTTAATACGATATGATGATACAACACAATGATTTTCAGGAACAAAGTCTTACACAAGAACAAAAAATACCCTTTTTAAAATGCATTGAATCACAAAACCTGTGAGCGTGTGTACACAGTCAACACGCCAGCAATTTAAAAGGAACTCCTCAGTGGTATAAGGTTGCATCATAAAACCTCAATTACCATTTTCAGTAGCGTTCACTAGAAAGGGAACTTAGGGAGGTTCCCCTATCAAGACTGAAGTTCTGGTAGTTGAAGTTTCAATAGAAAAAATTCTAGAAGAAATATTGACATTACAAATATTAACAAATTTCAAAAGCCAAACTCATATACAGCAGGAAGTAGAATGTACTGTTATCCTTTAGAAGGTCTCACGGCTAGAAGAAGTATTCACAGAAAAGATGGTAGTGTTTTTTAAAAAAATGACTCCTAGGAATACCCGAGGCCCAACAGAACAGTAAGTCTGACTTCCGTGTCAAACGTTTTTATATAAAATACATAGAAAAGTACAATTAGTACAACTGTGTTTATCACATTACTGTACAATGGAGTCATACACCATGAACAGAGATTTTTAGGAGGAAGTAATTTATTGAGAAGCTCAGCATGAGCCAGCAATGTGTGCTGGCAGCCCAGAAAGCCAACTGTATCCTGGGCTGCATGAGGAGAAATGCAGCCAGCAGGTCAAGGAAGGTGATTCTGCAACTCTATTCCACTCTTGCAAGACGCCACCAGGAGTACTGTATCCAGCTTTGGAGTCGTCAGAACAGCAAGGACATGGACCGGTTGGAATGGGTCTAGCAAAAGGCCATGAAGATGATAAGAGGGCTGGAGCACTTCTCCTATGAAGAGAGGCTGAGAGAGTTGGACTTGTTCAGCCAGGAGAAGAGAAGGCTCCAGGGAGGACTTCCAGCAGTCTTCCAGTTCCTAAAGGAGGACTAGAGGAGAGATGGGGAGGGACTCCTTATCAGCAAGTGGAGTGGTAGGATGAGGGGTAATGGTTTTAAACTGAAAGAAGGTAGATTTAGACTAGATATTAGGAAGAAATTCTTTCCTGTGAGGGTGCTGAGACCCTGGAACAGGTTGCTCAGAGAAGCTGTGGATGCCTCATCTCTGGAAATGTTCAAAGTCAGGTTGGATGGGGCTTTGAGCAAACTACTCACTAGATCCCCCGTACTAAGGAGGTGTCTCTGCTCATGGCAAAAGGGTTGGAACTTGGTGATCTTTAAGGTCCCTTACAACTTTAACTATTCTATGGTTCTGTGATTCTCCATGATTCTTACTCATGGTTCATACTTCAATCTATATACAAGTTTCCTGAAGATTCAGGTAGATTATGTGTTGTTGAAGATCACACTGAGTACTCTCATTTCAAATAGCTCTTGACAAGGTCACTCATCAAAGGCTGCCAAAGAAATGACATTCTCATAGAGGTTGAAGGACAGCACTACTTTGAATTAACAACAGACAAAAAATTTCAGCTGTTGTAGGAGTATCAAGTCAGTTTGAAGAATTTTGAGATTGTCAGTGAAGCCATAGAATACTTTTCTGGGATTTCATGATTCAACATATAAACGACCTGGAAAGAAATGAGCAGGGAGATTAAAAAGTTTGTTGGTATAAAATTATTAAGGAAAGTTAAAACTAACTGTGAAGAGCTGCAAAAGAATATCATGCTAATAGGTTAGATAGGTGATAAATAATGTCACCCAGTACAAATTTATAGAATGCTTAAACATAAAAAATTAATACTTTTATTAAATATTATTAATTGGAAAAGAGATTGGGTGTCATTGTAGATGAATACTAGCTTAAGTGAAGAAAGGCAAATAGAACTGAATCATGAGGAAAACAATAGGGAACAATGAAAAAAAAAAAAAAAAAAAAAANAAAAAAAAAAAAAACAAACAAAATAATCCCAAGGAAAAAGAACTGCAGTAGAAATATCTACAGCTTCAGTATTGCTATGCTGTTCTCATTTTCCCATCTCAAAACATTAGAATGGTTTTTGAAATGGTGCAACATGGGCACCAGGAATGATGGCAAGTTTATTAAAGGTTCACTGTAAGGAAGGATTAATAGCTTGGGATTTTTCAGACAACTAAAAAGGACATGACAGACCAAAAATCATGAATGACTTAACTGAGAGGAATCAGAAACTGATATTTTTAATCACATACACACAAAAATCCAGAAAACAGTAAAAAAAAAATCACAAGGAATGTAATTAAATTATGAAATTTATTGATATTACAAGCCAGTGGAAATTTTTATGACAAATCAGGCTAGGAATTGTTTCAGTCTAGGCTAGGGAAAAATTTAATCTGCTACAGTTGGGTTGGTTCTCTGACTTTATTTTAATAACAAGGACACAAACATTTCTTTCTTTATTTCTGAAAAAACAAACAAACAAACAAACAAAAAGTTTTAATGACAGAACTGGTTGAGAATTTGCCTTTTCATATAAGGGGCAGTATTTCTCCACAAGGTCATAAAACATTATCAAAATATTTATGTAGTCATGTTTTTGATGAAAAATGAGTCGCTATTACTAGTATGTTTAGTACTTGCATGTTGTTGTGGGTTTTTTTAATAAATGTAATGCTACTTATAAATCCACATTATTTATGGAATTACATTCTTTGAATTAAAAGCATTTTATGCTTTCTGCTTCTTTTGCTTGATTCACGTATCAAGCACATTTAGATTTTCTGACAAAATTTAATCCCTCAAAGACATGTTTGGATGCATATATGCTTAGACTAGCTCCCAGAACAAACTCACAGGAGCCTGTGGGACAACATCAGGAAGAGATCACAGCCCCACTGGAAACTCCTGAGTCCCATGAGGAACATTTGAAAGGCTGGCAGTATATGTTTTACTATTTCATCCTTTTCTATTATTCTTTTGCTCTAATAGGTTGTGGGTTGTTTTTCTGTCCGCCAGATGGTTTTCTCTCAACTGCATATGATTCATATTCCTCTCATATTCTTTTCATATTCCTCTGCTTTGATGTTCCTCTTTATGCTCCTTTCTTTTCTCTTTCTTGCATAAGGTATTTCTTTCCTGTTTGCTTGCTCTAGTATTCTATGGAGACTTTTGACTGATTTCTATAGATTTAGAATAGATTCATCTTGTTGCTACTGTATCCACAAGTCAAATTTTATTCAGTTTTTCTCATCTAAAAATCTGAAGAAGTCTTACTTTGTTTAATATAACTTTTAGTTACTAGTATCTCTTACCCCAGTAGCCTATCTTCTGTCTAACCAAACACAGCTGCTACAGTGACACTCTTCTGCCATGCTGGTTACGACATTTCCTCTGCCACGTCAAATACAATCTAAACCTCCCATGGCATAACTTGAGGCTGTTTCCTCTTGTCCTATCACTTGTTCCTGGGGAGAGGAGACCAACACCTACCTCTCTACAACCTCCTTTCAGGTAGTTGTGGAGAGCATTAAGCTCTCTGCTCAGCCCCCTTTTCTCCAGGGTAAACACCAACTCCTTCAGATGCTCCTCAGAAGACTTCTGCTCTAGACCCCTCACCAGCTTCCTTGCCTTTCTTTGGACACGTTCCAGCACCTCCACATCTTTCTTATAGTGAGAGTTCCAAAAATAAACACAGTACTTGAGGTCCTCAGTCAAATAGAGCATGATATGTTGATTTATTCGCCACAATTGTCACTGCGCTAGTGACAGTACATGAAGCTTTGTCTATGAAAATTCTCACCCTTCTAAAATTTATTGCCTGCTTTAATCTTTCAAAATGTAAATATTAATCCAAGGTTGAGAAAACAATTTTTCTTAAGATCAGTGTTATGCTGCTGATAACCCTGAAGGGCATTTTAGAATACGTAGTGGACCTGAGCAAAGCACATCAAATTAAAAAAATTATCTCCATCAATTACTAGCTTTACTATTGGGCAAGTTCAAAAAACAAGCCACTGAGATTTTCTGTGATAATCTCAACAAATAGAAAACTGACGATATTTCATATTTTAAATATTTCTTATTTTCCAGGTGTAATGGGGGAATATGAACCAAAAATTGAAGTCCATTTTCCTTACACAGTTACAGCTGCAAGAGGAACTACCGTTAAGATGGAGTGTTTTGCACTTGGCAAGTAAGTACAGATAATTTCATAATTAGACATAATTGTTTATTAAGATGTCACTTACCTAATTTGTTGTTTCATTATTTTGCTGGATTTCATTTTCACAGACAGTCCTTACTGCATACTCAAAGTAACCAATTAACTAAGTAGCCAATTATGAGTTCCCTGCCCAGCCATTTCTGTGGACAGTAATTCATTCAAGATAAAAGACTCTTTGTCAAAATGAAAAGTAGTATTCTTGTAAACAGAAAAAGGAAAGTTTATTACCGAAAATTTTACCAGACATGCATTTATTCACTGTAATGATAAATCAGTAAGTTAGAGTTTATTCTACTGGAATATCATAATTGGAGAATAAACAAGATCAATAGCTGTTTTTCCCCAGATGCTAGTTTATATATGAAGATAAGAGCACAATATTTTAAACATGTCCTAAGCCACTCTGTGGCAATGCCAACCGACTAATTTTTACCTGAACTAATAGCAGTGCTAGAGAACAGGTGTTTAGTCTGTATTATTATTATTCACATCAAGTTGGGTTTTTTTCATATGTTTATTGGTTATGAATTGGTTCTTGAATGTGTTTATTTCTCTCCCTTAGTTTAGGGAGAGAAAGTTTTTAGATATACCTCTCTGCTATTTCATACAAATTAAATAAGAAGTGAAATTACTCCTATATACTATTCAGATTATAGAATATGGGATGAAAATGACAGCATTTTGATTTTGTTGTGGCAGAATTGTTGCCAAGAACCAGTGTGTCAAGGGTAGTATGCAGTCAGACAGAACTAGGAAACAATTCCAGTGATTCAAATAAATTATTCTTTCTTCTGTACGTAAATGTAGCTAAAAACAGGTGTTACATCAGTGGTGTTTCACTAGAGATTTATAAGCACATACAAAGGGTAGTGTTCTTTCAAAAATACCCCATTAAATTCTCTGTGTGTGTGGTATGTTTTGAAAAAGATCTCACTGTATTGGATTCCTTTCGGTTCCTTGTGATAGTGGTGTTCTTTTTGGACATCAACTCCCCACTTCCTGAAGTCATGCTGCTCAATATTTTATATCCTGCTTGGGTTTTAGTTCACAGCACACACAGGTTCCTTGCAGCCTCACTTTGATTAAGAAATAATTGAAAGATTTGTAACTCCTGCAGAGGAACTTCACAAAACAGTTAGTTTGAGGGGTACAGTATCTTCCACAAGAGTTCTTCCTACTTATTTACCTAAGAACAAAACATAAATGGAAAGGATTTTTAAAGCAATAATTTATTTTCCTTAGGTTCACCACTCCAGCTTGCTCAGCAGGTCTGACTTTCCAGAACAACCTCTCAATGTCTGTGTCTACAACCTGAGATGGCTTTTTAAATGTTTTTACAGTAATTTTGATCTTCATGTGTCACTAACTGCTGAATTTTTTGTTCAGAATTTTCTCAGTTTTTGCTTCCTAGCTGGATGAGAAATGTCTTAAACTTGCTTCCCTTCTTGTCTGTTTCTTCCTGGTTGACCAACAGCCAAATACTCCCATTGAGTAGGTCAACAGAACATATTCATAAATAGCTACAGAGAAATTCTGACAAAGGATTTTTATTGTATCTATTTATGCCCAGAGAAGTTGAAGGCAAGGCAGAACACAGTCAAACCAATCCAAACAAAATGTGGGAGACCATAACCCACATACAGGGCCATAAGTCTGTCTAATGTGACATTGTGCAGCGACAGTGGCTTTTGGAAATTCATTTCCTGTTTAGATATAAGCAGTATTTTAGAAATCAAATGTGAGGGGAGAACTTTTATAGGCTAAAACACAAGTCTTCTGTTTTATAAAGTAAAGATAAGGAAAGAGATACATGAGACAGGAAAAAAAAAAAAAAAAAAAAGGAGAGATTCTCTGAAAGGATGAAATATGTGAGGAAAAGAGCTGTTCTATAGAGGCTGGTGGTTCTAGGCTCTCTCCTGTCAGCAACACTCTCTCTTCTGTCAGGTCAGTAGTTGACAACAAGGCCCTTATAGACTCTTGGCTATGGTTGAAGCAGTAACCACTATCTTAGTTTCTGTTTTCCACATTTTGCTGGAATTAAATTGCAGTTCTTGACAGATTCCAAGTCACCTTCTAGTGGAGGTATGCCACATGTTGTCCTTCACAACCATCACTGACAGACAAGAACCACAGTTACTGATACCTTCCATCATCAGCACCTTGGGATTTAGTAAACTCTCTCAAAAAGTGTCAGTCTCTATTCAAACAGACACACATAGAAGGTGAAGGTTGACAGGAACAGCTTCAGTTAGCTTATTTCCACATTCATATGTGGTGTTAACCTTTAATAAACAAAAAACCCCAAAAACATCTGAACCATCAAGGAATTTAAGGTTATCTAATAAGCTGACCCCATTTGCTGCTATTGTAATGGGCAGCTATTTTTACCATGCACATTCCTTATCTCCTTTTTACAGCCATTAATAGACAATCAAATCAGCTGAACTGAAATTGCTTTCAACCTGATATGGTAATAATTACACGAATGACATTTCAGGCCTCGTTTGAAACCTGAAGGCTGAGGTGGGAGGTAGAAATGCATCAGATTTCCTATTAGTTTTCATCGTTTTCTTTTTTTGTTCCCATCTCTTATTCCCGATTGCTTGTAAGGATCTTTTCTTGATACACTGCCATGGGTCCCCATTATCAACTGAATCAGCATCTAATTTGTTCCTTCTTTATTTAGAACTTTGAGATCTGGTGTTTTGAATTCTTATTGTAAATAACACAGAAGTTATTCTAGTCTCAATACCAACATCCTCCTGTTTTTCTCATGATTTAATTTAGTTGTCTGAAAGACTCACTCTACTCTTTTGCCTGTAACTGTGAGAATGACAGATGTTCCAGTGAGATTTCTTGAAGTAGGCATTTGGCAAATATTCCAGAAAGACCCTAGTCTTTAGTTACAGATTAATGATTTATTAATAGTGTTTATTTAGAACTGCCAGTCACTATGGTTGTAGGAATTAAATAAACTGGAGCTATGCAGCTTTTGTCTCCAAACTAAAATCAAATGTCTTAATTGCTTGACAGACAGAAATTCTCTGAGAAGGATTTTATTTTGGCCCAAGTTGTAGCTGGTCAAGTTATTAATTAAAATACTATGTTACTGATGCCACTTATAAATAGACTTCATTTTTCGGAAGAATTCAAAGTAATATAGGAGTGAAATACCTCAACATGGTATTATTTGTATTAGACAATGCTGCTTATAATGAGCATCAGTCATTAGATATGAAATTACTGCATAAATCCAAGATTTACTGCTGCGGTATAAGAGAAGACAGAGGAGTCAAAATTTACTGTATTATATAGCAGAGTGTGCATTTTGCAATTACTGATGTATTGAGATTTGCGCTGGATATTAATGCTGGCTCACTTCTGTTGGAACATTGTTTTTATAGCCATATTCACTGTCACATCTGCACAACTTGTGTTTGGGTTATATCTATGTTTCATATGCATCTGTATATAGAGTATACAGATATAATTTCTGCTACCATTTAATTATGTCATTTTTATCAGGAACTCTTAAATTTCTGTTTGTTTCCTAACAAGACAGAGGATCATTGATAATTTTTTTTAAAGAATAAAAAAAATAAACCACTGGCATTAAAAAAAGTATTAATATATTCTATTTTTTGGAACTTTTCCTAAGAACAGAGCTACATCTTTTTAATTTACATAATTGGTAAATTCTGATGAAGATTTACATTAAGCATTGTTAATATAATAAAATAATAATTAAAAAAATAAAAATCTCCTTTAAAACTTACTGAATGGAAGAATTCAAAACATCAACATTAAAAAAACTAAACCTAACCAGCAGTATGTTAATATTTGCTTTGAAGTAACACAATTTTCATTACTTGTCTCTTCTGTTATTTAAAAAGACAAGGTAATTTTTTGGTAAAACAAATAAATGAGCTTATTGGTAATGAGGTTGTTGTTTGCAGTCTGGATGATCCTGGTTTTCTAATAAGCCCATCATCTCAACGTCAGAACTTAAGTTCATTATGTAAATCAGGAAGACAGATCATGACCTTGTTCTTTGAGTAAGTTTCGGCGAAGAAGCCATCATTTTCCCAGCTGACAGTCTTGCACAGCTAATAGCATTCCTGGCTTTTCCTGCTCTCGGCACTGCCTTCTGTGACAGCAAGTTGCTATTTTCATATCCTCACAAGTATTACTGATTTTGCTTCCAAGAACAGCTGTAGGCAACTGGTTAATTCTTTCTTTTCTTTTTTTCATGTACTTTTTTAAAAGGAAGAATCCTGATGGCTTCATTTTAGTCCCAATTAAAAAGATATGAAACTAATTCTGCCATTAAAAAAAGGATATTAAGTTCTGTCCCCACCACATGATATATTCAGTAATGAAGCACTTCTAGTGGTGACCATCTAAATGTACTTTAACACTTCCTGGCTTTGGAGTATAGTTATCTCATAAGTTATTTTAATACTGTTATTTTAACATGGGACTTAAAAGTAGGCTTAGATAGAAATATAGGCTTTTTTAAAACCTCAAAATGAACAAGTTTTCAGAGTTTGAACAATGTTATGGGATGTGTTTGTCCAAGCTGCCATGAAAAGCTGGAAGTTTCAACACTCCTCAATGAGCACAGACTCCTGTCCTCAGAGGAAAGCAAGAAAAGGGAAGTGTCAGAAATTTATCACTCCTTTTTCCTTTTCTTTCTTTTTTTCTTCTGGTATATAACTCTAAATTGATTCCACCACCTCCCAGCCCCCCAACTCCCCTGCCCCCTCGCAGCTTTCAAATACTTCTTCTGCATCCACTCTTTCACACAGATCTTTTAATGTAAAATTGTGTACAATACGCTTACCCCACTTGACTCCCATACTTCAGCTCACTACTTTTTTGGTCGTGCATCACTCCATGCAAAAGCTTCTATATTATTCTCAATATAAATTTCATATTTCATTGGTTTTCTGGCTCCAGCCAGAATAAATAAATAAATAAATACTGTTTGTATTGTAATAGTGCAAACAACCAATTCTGAGTGAGTAATCGTATTTTATTTTTCATTAGAACAAATTAGAGGGTGTAGGGCTATTGCAGTACTTGTAGGTTACCAAGGTTTTCAATCTTCGCTTTTAAAATAAGATCCTTGTGCCATGAAGACTGACGAAAGGATGGTTTTGCTAAGAAAAGTAAAGTTTTATACATTTTTTTTCACTAGTGTTATTTTTAACCACATAGATCAACACATAAAGATCAAAAGAATCAATAAGGAACAGTGCTGACATACAATTTTTCTTACAAGCCATATGCTTGCTTTTCTCTATTTTTGAGAGACTGTTTTATGTTTGTGCTATTTCTGTATGATAGTAACATCTACCGGTGTATCAATATCCTTTCTAAATGTTACCTTACTCCACTTTAGTAATGTCAAGACTATGCTTTTACTGTGAAATATTCTTAGTTAAAGATAAGAATATAATACAGATATTGACTTCCTTTTATTACTGAATTATGATGGGGCTGTTATGATAGAAGTGTTGTTCATGCTCTTATATTTACTGTTGCTTTAATAATTCTATTGTAAACTTTGATTTGAAGAGATTTATAGCACAGTCATAAACTTTCATACCATCTGTAATATGGCTTGCAAAAACTCAGCTGACAGTCAGTTTTTAAGTCTTACTTTCTAAATAAAATAAAATAAGATAGAAAGAAGGTGAAGTTCAATGTGTATTTAAGTCATACAAGTGAATGAAATTTAGTGACCCATAATCTAGGAAGTGTTCTAAAATACTCTCTTGAAACAATTAACTCTGAATCAATTCTGATTAATAAATATCTCAAACTCTTAAATCCGTGAAATATAGGATTTTTTTTTATTTTCTTGACCTGGTTTTCTTTCAACAGACTTTTCTAATCATCCTTCAATTTTTTATTAAAACTGTTATTATTAATTTTATGTCATTGTCAGTATTTTCATAGGAGACTATGTAAATGTAGAGAGAGTTTACTGGAGAATTTTAGTATGCAGAAATAAAAACAAAAAGTGTTTGGGTAAGTTAATATCATATATAAGCAAAGATCAGTGTGGTGATAGAAAAAAATCTTTATGAACCAGGCATTTGGCTATAACTGTGGAGAATTGCATAATGTATCTGAAGAAGTTTTTTTTGCTGGTGTTGCTAGTTAAGAAAATGATGTAGTATAATGCTATAAAGACGGACTCTAGATATTTCAAATCTTTTTGGAGGCATAAATCCATGTGTCAAAAGGCTGTTTCATTAAGGTATGGTCATAGTTTGGTAAACAGTGTAATGAGGAAGAAAGTAATTTCAGAAAAGAAGGAAGGTTACAGTCTTCAGTCAAAGTTTCTATAATATCTGGATCCCATTCACTTCTTTTCCTCCTCTGAAGTTTAGCTGTGTGTGATTTTTGCCAGGAACACAAAATACACAGATGATAATCCTATAAAGAATCACAGATCCAGCTTGTGCTCCATATGCAGTCCCTCAGTACAGGGGAACAGAAGTTTCCAGCGTTGCACCATATTGTTTCTTAACTACGAAGGACAAAACTTAACCCTCTCTGCTTTTTAGATTTGTAAAATATTTTTCCTTTCAGTCCACCAGTTAAAACTATGCCCTATGTCCTCCATTTCTTTATCCCTGACTTTTATCCTTTTATTGGCTTATCCTGGCAAACCCAGTATTACCTATCTTGTAGTGGTCCAGAATGTTTCAGAACTGGTATTTGTGTTGGCTGTAGACAGCAAAGTTCTTCCTAACCAGATGACAGTCAAGAGATGTAGCTCCAAAATATCTGAAGTGGAATGACCACTCAGCTCCAGCAGCTGCCCCTTTCTAGGTATTATCTTTTGGAAATTACTAAGTCACCTTGTACTTTTCCATAAACATAAACTACTTCTTGCTTCTTCTGACAATGATGGTGACATACAGAGACTCCTTCGATTTTACAGTGTACTCAGAGCACATTGACAGCTTTCATTTCCACTGAATCCTGTCACATACATTGCTATCCTCAACACAGGAACTGATGGTCAAAACAAAGTATGAAAGCACATGATGAATCACGGCATTGATAAATGAAGGTTGGAGAGTTGAGGAATTCTAACCAGATTTAATATACAATTTACAGGCAAAGGGAAACCTAATCTTGTCTTGTCTTTTAAACGTATTCTGGTACTCACAATTTAATGACATTCCAAGATCCCTGGCTTTCATTAAATGGAGCAAATCATTCTAGATGCTATACTGTTAGAACTTGGGATTCAAATATTTCGTGTTTTTCCTACATATGGGAGAATTACCAGGACAACAAGAAGTGCTAGCACCTTAGAGTTGTCAACTATTAAACAAATTCACAGTGGAGAAGTCCACAGGTAGTAATTTGCCTTCACCCTCAAAAACAATTCTTACCATTATGTTCTGTTTTTCATCTACAGATCACAGAGACATTAAATAGCTGTTTTCTCATTTTGAAAAAGGAAAGCTGTGGCACAGGGTATTAAAAGAGAATGATTGGCCCAAAATCAAACTGCAGGATAGACACAAAAACTAGTACAGAAATGTATGTTTCTAAGTTACATAGAACAAAAAACCATGTTCTTCCTTGGCCCTTCACAGCACCTCTCACTTAAGGAAAAAGACTTTTTTAATTTTATCAGATGCAAAACCTGGAAGCTATTCTTAAAGTTTATTGCTAAAAAAAAAAAAAATAAAAAATAAATAAATAAATAAATAAACAAACCCAAGAGGGAAAAGAACACTTTCGGTAGAACACCATTTGTCAATGTTATAAGAAGGGATGTCCTTTCCCCTGGAGATAAGCTTGTGATGAGAGAAAGACACCGTTTTAAACATGAACATCTTCAAGCTCAGTTTGTTCTGGTAAGACAGGAATAGATCTAGGATTTTTTTGCTTTGATAGTACATATTGTTTATGTCAAATAAATCTTTCATTCATTTTTAACTCCTACTGAATAAGAATTTATGTCATAAGGTGCTAAACCAGGATTGGATTTTGTTCCCATTTTTAAGGCTGGATTGATTTCTGCTTCCTTTTAGTGGTCTTTGCACTTGCATGGACTTTAAAATGCTGTTACAAATATTGTGGTCATTCAGAGCAATGTAATAAATATTCCTTGGTAAATCACAAGAAGCACTCCCAACCCTCATTCTGCTTCACTCTGACCAAATGTTTCATACTTACATCTAAAAATGTACACTTAATTTTTTTTTCCATATAACATAAGGAAAAAAAAAAAAAAAAAGCCAACACCAAACTGCAAGTCCCCGTCAGTAGGACATCATTCTCGAAGAAGCAATATTACCAATCCCTTCCCTTTCTTTCTCATGATCATCAAAGAAAACTTGTAAATGCTACTAAAACCTCTGTTCAATAATTTACACAGCTCTGCTTTAGTTTGGAGGAGTATTTTGTTGCATTCCAAACTTACTGTCCAGAAGCTTTCTCAATGTGTCAAAGTTTGAGAGGATCAGAAGGAAACAAATTCTGTCAACCGTCAATAGTAGGTCCCCAGAGTTACCATTGTAGTATTTCTCTCAGGACTTCCCACAAAGAAATGTGTATAACACTATGCAGTAAAAGAGCCTGAATTCCAGCACTTCCAGAAATCATCACATTCACTGTCTTTAATCTCTGTAGTGGATCAGCAGGCTCAAAGCCATCTTGCAGACCCCAAGCACACTGAATTTACATGCGCTCATTTGTATCATGATTGGTGGTAGACCTGTTGTTTCTGGAAGTCCTGGACTCATTGCAACAAGTCCTCTGGAATTGTTCTGTATACATTGGCCATTTCTGCACAGTAGAGTTAGGAAATCCTAAATTAATGTGCCAGATTAATTAATCCTAGAGTAATGTCCAGCTACAGATATTCTGCTTGGGAAAATTTGTAAAAGAGGAAAATTATATGAGAGAAAGTTCAGTTATAAAATAGCTTTACACAGGACAAGCAAACATAGTGCAACTGTAGTAACATAGCCCTAAGAATCCACACAAATAACTGCCAAAAACATGTCACCTTTTCAGGCAAATTTTCTGCTTCAAAGCATTTGTCTCCCCTGAATTAAATCTGAGGATTCTTCATGTGTTATACCCCACGCTAACACAGCGGATGTCATATATGTCTTTTGAAGTTGCTTCAGATTCTTTTCTCAACAGCCTTGATCAAGTCACAAGCTGGTGAGAATTTGCCTGTTGTTATGTCTTTAACACTTTTTAGAAGAATATCCACTTACTTCAGAGTGCCAGTGCCCCCAGCCAGCAAGGTGAGGTAGGGTGGGATACAAAGACACAGAGAAAAAGGTCAGTCAATGGTTAAGGAAAATTCTGGACTTCTGTCTTTATGTAACAGTTGCAGTAGCTCAACTCCTCCTCTATCCACAATACAGCATTTGTTATACTATCATGAAAAAAAAATAATATGGAGTTTTGCAATGCAGCCAACACTGAATCCACAGGAGATGTTTAGCTCTTTTCTATTAAATTTTTCCTCATCTAGCCGTGCTGTTGAGATTTCATGAAGAGTATATACCATTATCTGACTTACAAATGGAGAAACAAAATGTTGCAGAATAGTTTTTCCCCTTTAGTCACTACTGGTGAAATCAATACCTTGCCTATTGTGGATCTTTATTTCTCTTGTTTTATTATGCCTTAATCAGATGACTCTTGTGTTCATAATTAATTTGAATTTAAGAATTTGAGAACATCTTTGAAATCACCACAAGTGTCAATTGCATTCTCTAACTTTAGCTGTCAAACAGTTAAGGTTCAAGTTTGAGCTACCAGTTTAGGCTCTGATCAATCAGTAGAGCAAAGCCTCTGGAGTGTAATTCAGTATGAATAATAAAATCATTATAAACAATGAATGATTATCCATAGCACTATTTTGGGCATCAGAGGTGCTCTAACATATTAGGACTTAAAATATGAAGAAAATTACATGGAGCCAGACATGCAGCCAAGCAAGCACAGTGTCCTTGCTCTGTGCCGTAAAGAACAAGTCAGCAGTGGTGGGAAAGCATCCATATTAGTATATTACACTGAAACATGCAACAGACCTTTTTAGTACAGTCATAGATGTGTGCTGATGTGACTCGCAGACCTGTAGTTGCACCTGTACACAGGTTTCGAACTTATCATCATTTCCTTCTATTCTATCTCTATTCTTAAATCACCAGTACTCACAGCTGCCATATTTCATGAGTACTAACTATATTTTAATAATCAAATGAAAGGAAAAGTTATTATCTTGTCTCCTAAATCTTTGCATCTGACCAGAATAGATTTAGATGGGACATTCTAAAGGTAGAATCATGTTAATGGTTGATGGGCATTTCTGTAAAGTACCTAACGGAGAGAATTTCATGACACTCCTCAACATTTTAATCCTGTATAATTATCCTTTAATAATTAGAAGATATTTAACACAGTTACAAGGCTGGAGGGAATAACACAAAAGGTTTTTTTTCTAGTCTCAAATGCACATTCATGCAGAGGTTTTCAAGATATATTATGATGTGAACCTGTGGGTTTGAAGGCATAGCTCAGAACAGTGATGCATGGTAAAACGAAATAGTGTGGAGAGGAATCTAAATTACAGTAAAAGGTAAAATATTTCAGAAGAGTACATCAATTTGTACCAGCCAAAAATGGAAAAAGTAATCTATGCATTCTTATTTAAGATATTACTGAAAAACTAGGAGCTTATGTCTTTGTAGTATTTTAAAATAATTCAGACATTACTCTCATTTCCACCTCATACTCTTTCTGACATAAACATACATTTTATAAATCCAATTAAATTCTTTTTCAGATTNAAAAAAAAAAACAAAAAAAAAACAAAAAAACCCCCACAAAAACAAACACATAAAATGCTTCCAATAGTTTTTTCAACACATTTTGTTTCACAGAATCACAGGACGGTAGGTGTTGGAAGGTACTTTTGGAGATCATCTAGTCCAACCCCCACCACCACCAAGTTAGGTTGACCTAGAGCAGGCTGGACAGGAATGCATCCAGGTGGGCTTTGAATATCTCCAGAGAAGGAGACTCCACTACCTCTCTGGGCAGCCTGCTCCAGTGCTCTGTCACCCTCAAAGTAAAGAATTTTTTCCTCCTGTTGAGATAGAATTTTCTGTGTTCCAATTTGTGTCCATTGTCCCTTTTCCTGTGGCTGTGCACCACTGAAGTATCTTGCCCCATCCTCTTGATACCTGCTCTTTAGATACTTACAACTGTCAATGAGATCCGCTCTCAGTCTTCTCTTCTCTAGGTGAAACAGATTGAGGTCTCTCAGCCCTTCATCATAAGAGATGAAAGCTCATTTTAGTTGGCCTTCTTGGCCACAGGGGCACATTGCCAGCTCAATTTGCTGTACCCTGGAACTCCCAAGTCCTTCTCTGCAGAGCTGCCTTCCAGCAGGTCAGCCCCTAATCTGTATTGATGCGTGGGATTATTCCTCCCTAGGTGTGGGACCCTATAATTTCCCTTGTTGAACTTCTTTATGTTCCTCTCCACCTAACTCTGTAGCCTGTTCAGGTCATTGTCAGTCACTTCTGCCAGTTTTGTGTCATCAACAAACTTGTTGAGGGTACACTCTGTCCCCTCACCCAGGTCATTGATAAATATATTGAACAAGGCTGGACCCAGTCCTGACCCCTGGGAAACGCCACTAGCTACAGACCTCCAACTGGACTCTGCACAACTTATCACAACATTCTGAGCTGTCTTTCAGGCAGTTCTCAATCCACTTCACTGTCCACTCATCTAATCCACACTTTCTAAACTTCTAAGATTGTACGGGAGACAGTGTCAAAATCCTTGCTGCAGTTGAGGCAGACAACATCCACTGCTCTCTCCTCATCCCCCCAGCCAGTCATTCCATCATAGAAGGCTATCAGATTGTTCAGGAGTGATTTATCCTTAGTGAATCTATTTTGACCACTCCTGATAATTT
Source organism: Thinocorus orbignyianus (assembly GCA_013400375.1). Taxonomy (NCBI): domain Eukaryota; kingdom Metazoa; phylum Chordata; class Aves; order Ciconiiformes; family Thinocoridae; genus Thinocorus; species Thinocorus orbignyianus. The sequence goes on along the minus strand of VXBW01000362.1, from coordinate 91,307 downwards.
TATCTTCCTTAACATGCTTAGAGATTACATCCACAATAAGCTGTTCCATCACCTTTCCAGGGATGGAGGTGAAGCTGACTGGCCTGTAGTTTCCTGGGTCTTTTTCTTGTGCTTTTTGAAGACTGGTGTGAAATTAGCTTTCCTCCAGATCCCAGGCATCTCTCCTGTTCTCAATGACTTTTCAAATATGATGGAAAGCAGTTTCACAACATCTGCCAGCTCCCTCAGCACTTGCAGGTTCATCCTATCAAGGCCCATGGATTTGTGGGTGTCATTTGCTTATCTGATCTCTAACCCAATCCTCCTTGGTCAAGTGAGAGTCCTGCATTCTCCAGACTCTCTCTCTTACCTCCAGGGTCTGGAATTCCTAAGGAATTAGGAATTGGCAGTGAAGACTGAAACAAAGGAGGCATTCAGTAACTTTGCCTTCTCTACATCGTCTGTCACCAGGGCACCCACCTCATTCAGCAGCAGGCCCACATTTTCCCCAGTCTTTATTTTACTGTTGATATACTTGAAGAAGCCCTTCTTATTGTCTTTGTCATCCCTTGCCAGGTTTAATTTCAGTTGGGTCTTACTTTTCCTGATTGTATCCCTGCGTACTCTGGCAAGCTGATACTCCTCCCAAGAGGCCAGTCCCTTTTTCCACAATCTGTAAACCTCCTTCTTCCAATCAAACTTGTGAAAAAATCCCAACAAATTCAATAGCACTTATCTTGTCTAGATGTAAATGTAAAACGCTAACTTGTGTTTTTTTCAAATTCAAAGTGAACAAACCCACATTGACTGTCTGTCACAGTCATCAATGACCTCTTAGAACTTTTATTTCAGCTCAGATTAATGAGATGTTTAGGATGGTATTTCTGAAATCAAATAGGATTTTTTTTTCTCAATGGTGCTAAGGTTTACCAGTAGTATTCAACAGATTACTTCTAAAAGTGAGGAGAAATCATATCTTTGAACTCAATTCACACTTGGATAAAGTTATTCATAGGAGCTGAATGTGAAAAGGATTATAATAAACAAGGAAACCATATTCCCATAAATTTCTGCTGAAATCAAAATAAAAATGGGTTATAATGATTATAAGATTTAACAATTATACATATTACATTAAACACGTTAATGTTAGAAATACTTCTAATGTTGCTCTGTTTTTAAAGAAGCTGTGGATCATATGAAAAGATGAACAATGTGTGCATGTTAGTTAGCTTTTACGGTGGATTTTATGAGTTTTCTAGAACAGTCACATAATTCTATTCTTTCACATCCTCACTCACATTTCTTTCTTTCATTCTCACACAAGTCACAGAGGAGATATAGGTACGGATATATTTTTATTTCAGATGTAAAATTCATACCTCACTTGTAAGTTATGCAAGGAAAATAAGAAGCTCCATTAAACAGAACTACAAGTTGTCTGTGAATAGTGATTTGCAGTTTGGGAGTGCTTTCCTTTGAAATCATTATATCTACACAGCTAAAGTAATTTTATCTCCTTGAAAAGCTCCACTTACCACCTCATATTGATGAAGACAAAAATTGAGGTATTTTTAAAATATTTCCCAATGATTCAGAGAACAGGTTTTCTCTGTATTTGCCTTGTTATACATGTTTATTTTATGTAGCATACATGAAAGCAAATTTTTTATATATATATATAGTTAAATGAACTTTAAAGGAAATTTTCTAAATACCTGAATTTCAGAATAATCTCATAGTAGCTAAATAAGACAACTTTCATGATTTAGAGAGCCACGAAGATGATTAGAGCACCTCTCCTCTGAAGAGAGGTTGAGAGAGCTGGGGCTGTTCAACCTGGAGAAGAGAAGGCTCTGGGGAAACCTCATTCCAGCCTTCCAGTACCTGAAGGGGACTACAGGAAAGCTGGAGAGGGACTCTGTCAGGGAATGTAGAGATAAGACGAGGGGTAACAGTTTTAAATTGAAGGAGGGGTGATTTAGATTAGATACTAGAAAAACTCTTTTTTGTGAGGTTGGTGAGGCATCGGAACAGGTTACCCAGAGAAGTTGTGGATGCCCCATCCCTGGAAGTGTTCAAGGCCAGGCTGGATGGGTCTTTGAGCAACTTGGTCTAGTGAGAGGTGTCCCTGCCCATGGCAGGGGGGTTGGAACTCGATGATCTTTAAGGTCTGTCCCTTCCAACTCTAAACATTCTATGATTCCATGATACTGTTTTCATTGTTTCTCAGAAATATACACAATGGAAAAAAATCCATTTGCCAGTTCTGTTCAGCAGAACTAGTTTGCTTCCATGACAATAGTACAAAAGAGTATTTTTCATTGATTTTACTGGAAGTAGGGCTGAAGGTCAAATAAACAATAATGGGCAACAAGAAAGGCGCCCTTATGGTGCCAAGTAAAGTGTACTTGCGCACTTATTCATAAAACAGCAGTTGCTGAGTAGTATTGCACTGTATTAGCATAAAATATGCCTACTGGGGACCTGTGTTGTGATCAATAATGATTAATGAAACACTTGCCTGGCCATGGTGGTTGTTTTGCAGCCAGCAGTTGTGACATAATTATATTCCATAAAGAAAGAGGACAAGCATATAGGGAGCTTACACTTAAAGCTGAACACAAAAACAAGAGTTAAAAAATTTCCAGAAAATCATTCAAGAAAGAGTATAAGTATCCTATTTATTATTTGTATTTAGAATTGAGCAGGTTGAAGTACCTATGTCAGATAAGAATTGGAAGTTCTTCAGATCTTCTAATTGCAAAATATGTAAAATAACTTATAATGGGAAGAAAAATTATAGATTAGATCCATTCAAGCCACACAGAAGAGTCCTCAAAGCAAACCTACAGGACACTAAAATTTGAAATCAGTCAGCAAGAAAGTAACATAAGATTAATAATGAGCAAGCTNGCGGGAGGGAAGAGCTCATAAGATCCACACCCATCATACTATCCACAACTGTCTATAAAAAGAAACAGATACACATAATTAGAGTGCTGAAGAAAGAGATGAGTCTGGTTTGTTTGCTAAGGAAAAAAAAGCTATTTCTTCCATGGCGAACCGTGATTAAGAACCATTTTGCAACAACAGAGCTGTATTGTAGGGACTCTGTCTCAGAGATGAATCCACATACATTCAAAATAAAGTATGTTTTGTTAGGTTAAGTAAGGTTAAGTTAGGTTTCTCTTGCTGATACATTCAAATAAAGTGGGTACCATTCCATATGGGACAATATGTTGGCTTTGCGAAGGTAACTATGTTCAATGGAATTCATTAATTTGTGACATTTGGGAGATAAGATCAGAGAAACCTTCTGACCTCCAGCTACAAGTCCGGGAATTTTCTGTATCTTTATGAAGTACTGAAATTTGCAGCATCATGTCTAGAAGTTTGAGTAAAACTTCAGTAACTCAGAGCCTGATTTTAACTGGCTGAAGAATAGCTAGAGCTTTACTCACTGGTAGTTGTCATGTCTATATTCATTGTGTCTCAAACCAGACACTGAAATACTGAGGGAAAGCTGCTTTTTTGAATGCGGCTTCAGATTATCTAATCCGTTTCTCCCTCAGAGTGAATATAAATGACACAGTTTCCACATAGGCCTGTGTGGAATAGCAAGTTACAGTGAAAAGCCCTTGCACTCCAGCAAACAGGCATTTAATGCTGTGAGTCAGAAGCAGTAATGTCATTAATACATATTTCTTGCACAAGCAGTTTTGTAACTTAAAGAATATTTCAACAGAAAAGTCCCCAAGACTTTGGTCAACTTAATCTGTGCACAATACAGTGGTACTGAAATGCCCCACTTGGATAAATGTATCACTTATGGTCTCATGAATAGCAGTTTCACTGCAGGAAAACTGGGAAGTGTTGGAATTTGTTAAATTCATCTAGGTTTTGAAGTGTCGTTATTCTCTTTTACCTATTGAGTGAAAGTGTTCAGGAATAAAGCATAGAGTGCTAAAGAAGCTCTAGAGTATTTCAAGTGATTTACTTGATCTCAATAAAAACCTGGCTTCCCTTGTGGATGAAAGAGACACATTCCATGCAACAAACCATCTATTAAGGATTCCCTGCAGCAAGTGAGGTATATCAAGCATCACATGAACCTTAATTGTGGTTATAGTTTATTGCTACTTAGATTATTAAGTGCTTAAACTACCAGATAACAGAATCTATATTCTTAACAGAGGAAGAGTGCTAACAGTAATTTTACTAAATATTTCAGCCCTGTTCCAACAATCTCTTGGAGGAAAGTTAATGGTCATAATCCAAGTAAAGCCCGCCTGAGAAAATCCCAAGCTGTGCTTGAAATACCTAATGTGCAACTAGAGGATGCAGGGATGTACGAGTGTAAGGCTGAAAACTCTCGTGGAAGAAATGTCTTCAGAGGACAACTACAAGTGTACAGTAAGTGTAACTGCACGTAGTACTATCCAGTGATGCTTTTTCCACACTTAAGACTTTAACTACACATGAAGGATGCTAAGCTCCAGTAGAAACGAAATATCTTTCTCCTGAAATACAATTAGTATTGAATTTAGCTGTTTATTTTTATTCCTTCGTAATGCATTAAAGTCTGAAATATAAATAAAATTGACTGTCTCAATGAACTGGCTTAAATACAATTTCATGTTTGATGCTTATGGGTTTGAGGGCAGAAATCCTGATATGATATATAGCAATGCCACGTAACTTAGGCAAGATGTATCTATCAGAAAACAATATTAGCAGTATCTTAGGATTTTTATCAAGGTTTTATTAATGTTTCACCCTTGCCATACCTGGGTGCTGAGTTTTATCAAATTCATCGTATAGGAATCAGAGCTGGAGAAGTGTTTCTGGTTTTGTAAAAAATTCTCAATCTAGTTATGCACACAATTTCTGAATGTTCTAATTTTCAGAAAGTACTTTTTCTCAAGGATTGGTCTTTTCAAAAGTTTTTTGAGAAAACATAAAATCCAATCAATCACGCATCGCATTGGAAAGAAAAAACACAACCTGAAATTAAAATTATTTAGTAAAAATGATTAATTTCATGTATTGTGGCTGCATCCTAGAGGCTAGAAACAAGAGCTCGTATAAGACATACCCTGAATATTTACCAGTCAAAGTAATCCTTATATTGGATGTATGTTTGGGTCTGAGCTACTTCTTACCAATTAAAGCTACATCACTTGCTATCATTTCATGAATCCTACAATCTTAAATACTTAACTGGAAAGATTTACTGCAGGAGATCATGCAACAAATCTTTCAGACTGAGTTGTTTTCTGTCTTCAAATATCGCAGTCGCTGGAATTCCAACTGCTGCTGTCTAAACAGGTCCTCGGGCTAATAGATACCTTCAAGGAGTCCCTCCTGTTAATCAATTTTATTTTTCTTGATATCAACTCATGGCTCCTAATGCTTTCTCCACATTACTAACTATACACAGCTCTGTGTCTTTGTTACACATTTTTATCAAATAATTGTAGCCTGGCATCATATATTTAGTTTAGTTTCCACATGTCAATATTTCCATGTACATAATCAATTTTCCTGACTCCTCCAGCTTTCCAATGTCTTTATCTCAGCTCCGTGGTTCTTAGTGAGTATGAGCAAATCTCTGGATGATGCTTCTATCCTTACTCTTCATTCACACCCATCTAGAGTTAAGGGTAGTTTTTCATCTTTGGGGTATTTTGGGGGGGGTATGCTTGAAAAAAATTGTGACAGGAAAGGTGGTAGTTTGCACCTTCTGTATGCCAACCATACTGCACTTGTAGCAAAGGTTTTATCAAGGAAGGACAACGAAACTGGTGAAGGATCTGGAGAACAAGTCATTTGAGGAGATAATTAGGGCTTCTACTGAAAACAGCAGTAAAAGTCCAGAAACTTCTTATGGCATCCTACTTTGCTGATACCCCAGCAACGTTTCTCCAGTATTATAAATTCTTACTGTCAGTTACTTCCATGAAAATACAGCAGCTCCTGCAAGGGACCTAGGGACCAGAAGCACTTAGCAGCATGCCTGGTCTTTTTCAACAACATTTCTTAAAATATCTGAAATTTAAAAAGAAAATAATTTGGGTTGTAACATGTACCCTAACTCATAGACTTACTGGCTGTTTCCTAGAACTGCAAAATTACTAGATGCCAAAGCACCTTATAAAGGAGTTACAATTACGTCTTCTTTCCCCTTTCAGAGTTAAAAAAATATAAAAAGTACTCTTTGAGAGAGAAACTAAGATGCCAGAAAATGAAATTATTTCCTCAAGAGCACCCTACAGACCCATGGCATAAACTCACAGAAACATGATTTAGTGTTCCACACAAATCTATCTCTGTCATTAGCCTGGACATATTTTGGTTTTGAGCAGAAATCTAGATGGTGCTTAAATCCCTGACTCTATAGAACACATTTTCTATGTCAGTTTTATTCTACTTTGTCTAGATAGAAATACATAATTTTAGCTCTCCCCCATTCTCAAAATTGCAGTTTTTTACAGTAACTGGCCTTATGGATAGTGCAAAATTTATGTTATTTGGTATTTTTTTACTATAATATTAGAACAACTTCTTTAACACCACAGAAAGAAGGTCCACTTTAGATTGCCTCATTCTTCTTATTAGCAGATATGTGATACTAGTACATTATTAAGTTTCTCTTAATTCAATGATTACACTTTATACTATCTTGCAGGTAAGTCAAAACCATACCTGAGTCAGAGTTTCATCTATCTGCATTAGCAGAGAGTGAGATCAGTAAGAGAGAGCTTTCAGATGGAGACCAGCAGCAAACTCCAATACAGAAGAACAAGAAGTGCAAACCATTACTACCCCTCTACCAGTGCCTTTTTTTGGCCTCGAGATTAAATGTTCCTCAGTGAGTCTCTCACAGCCTTCAGTGCTCCTGAAGACAACATTAGTGTCTCATTGGCCTACAAACCTTGACAGCCTTTCCCAGGGGTGTAAGAGGGTTTGGGTGAGAAGCATTTTAGCAGTGCAGAGTTTAAACAAATATTACTTTACAAAACGCTCAGTTTCTTTTGCTGACAGCTGATACAGCAGGATCTGGGGGCATTATTTGAAACAGCATTTCCTGCTGTACCTCTTATTCATAACAACAGTCAACATGAATTATTTACCTTTAAGCTCATTGTCCTTTCACTGGCAATTTATTCCTCCAGGAGATAATGATTATTTTGGCTCAGAAATTCAGATGTGGGCCATCGCGCCTTACCAGGGGTTTCTTGTAAAATTTCAGAGCAGGTTGTAGGACCAGCTGTGTCATACTGCAGTCTCCAGATTTGCATATTTGTAGGAGCTTGCTTGCTGTCTGCTTGAATTTTCTTCATCTTGTCAGTTGCATCTGATCTGGGTCACCACAGAGTATTTTGGAGAAAGCCCAGGACACCCAGTCTGCCTGTATGGTCATATTTAATCACAAACTAGTGATTTTTCATTTCTTACCTGGTGCTCCAATCCAATGAATGTCTGATGCTGCTAATGATTCAGATGTTGTTCAGAAAGTGGTATTTCAGATGCCGAAAACTTCAGATTGTTGTAGTCTCAGCACTTCATGGAAACTCAGCTGAAGAAGTAACAAAAGCATTAAAAATAAAATATAATAATATAATGCAAGACATTCTCATATGCACTGCAATTTATTTTGAGAAGTGTGATTTTTGCCAAGAGATCTGATCATTCTGTAAGTTTCCATGAAATTTTATCGGAGGTCAAAATGATTAATAGAAGAAAGCACAAATATTAAAATTTGGGTGGATAAATTGATAATATCATAGAAATATAGAACAGAATCACAGAACAGTTTGGGTTGGTGGGGACCTTTAAAGGTCATCTATTCCAAGCCCCCTACAATGAGCAGGGACATCTTCAACTACATCAGGTTGCTCAGAGCCCTGTCCAGGGATGTTCCCCTACTATATCTCTGGGCAACCTGTACCAGTATTTCACCACCCTCATCATTGTACAAAATATCATCCTTATATCTACTTTAAATCTTCCCTCTTTTAGTTTAAAACCATTACCCCATGTCATATTGCAACAGTCCCCATCATTCTTACAAACTCTCTTCAAGTACTGAAAGGCAACAATAAACTCTCCTTGGAGTCATCTCTTCTTCAGGCTAAACCCCACATCTCTCAGCGGTTCTTCATAACAGAGGTGTCCCAGCCCTCTGATCTATTTTTGTGGACTTGGACTTGGTCCAACAAGTCTTTCTTGTTCTGAGCACCAATAAGCTTTTGTAATCCCAGTTCCTCCACAAATCCTGACTAGAAGCATTTTCCCAACAGGAATCACTGGTTTGTGTAATTCCCACTCCTCTCTTGCTCTAAACCTCGTGGGTTTGCTTCTCTGTTACCTACTTACTAGTGTTAGTTCCGTAGAGGGTGGTGACGTAAATCAGACCACGAAAACACTTTTTTGGCTATTTTCCTTTCAGCTGGATCAGTTTCCTTATCCTACTCACAGCAGTGCCCCATAAGCAGCCTGGTTGCCACAGCAGGAGGGGAGGTTTGCCCAAACACTGCGGTGTGACAAGCAACTGAGGGCAGGAATATTCTGTAATGCAGTGTAACGGACCATCCTGATTTTAAAAAATATTTTAATAAGTTTCTCATGAAAACTGTATGGAAGAAAATCCATTGCTGCCACTACAGTTTAGTACCAGATACAGACAGTAAAACTGGGTAGAGAGGAAGATATTTTTATGTTCTAAATTGCAGCCTCATTTGAAATTCGTTAACTGATCTTGCTCACTGTGATAGCTACTTATTCTTCCCCTACTGTATACCTCCCAATCAGCCTTGTGTCCAGAGAATGAATTTTTTTCACCCCAAATTCTTTTCTCATTCATATTTTAGAACACTATCTGAAGTCAATTGCCTATGAAAAATTTTGTCCTTAATTTCCTTTCAGTCAAAAAGTTGCTCAATAGTTTCAAAAAGTAGGTTGAGTTTTCTGCATCTGAAATTTGTTTTGCAGAGAGGATATAAAAATTTTCCTGTAAGCCCAAAATTTATTGCCAATTTGTGTTTGCAAAATATTTTTACATCCTTGAATAACAACAGGTACAGAAATGCAGCATAAAATAAATCAATGGTTGGATAGTGATTTTAAAATCTCAGGAGCACTGTATAAAGCTATGTCACAGTCTCCATAAAGACTACTGAATAGTAAAATATATTCTTACATTCATCCCAAAACTTGTCACTGGACAGATAAAAGACAGACACCTATTTTGTCCCAAGATGAGTGTTACATTTATAAAAAGAAAAAAGAACCAGTTACTTTTGAAATCTGTTTGAATATTTCTCAGAATTTATACTTTCTACTTAACTATGTGCAATTATTAGAATAAAGTTTTCTTTTCCTATATGTATATCAGGATCATGTTAACACATTTTTGCTAAAATAAAAGAAATAATGCTTTGAGTCAGAGGTCGTCCATCTGGTTAAAGGTTTTGGTTTTTTAATTATCTACAGGGTTTAAGAACAATTGTTATAATAATATGAAGAGTGACCCTTCCTAATGAGGAGAGAGAGAAGCCAAAATGTGATGAAAATATTTGTCTCGATCATGCTCTATCCCGGCTACACCTACATATTGCTTTGCTACCTTGTTCCCAAAGGGGTGGGAGTCTGAATCATTGCCTTGGCTGATGGCAAAATCATTAGCTTGAAAGTTATGAATCCAAAGGCCGTTTAGGCTATGAGGAGAAAATTTAAGGTAGAAATACCCCAAATAATGAAAAAAAAAAAAAGTAGTTAATGCAAATCAATCATATCCCCGTGGTTTGCAAGTCTGCGGTTACAGAGGATATCTCATGCCATGACTATGGAGTCAAGACAGCCATAGACAGGGGGTAGGGAATGGCATTTGTGTACTAAGAACATCTCTGCAGTCAGGCTTGGGGAGACAGTTTTATTTCAGTGTGAACAGGTGCACACTCTAATCCTGAATGCTCTGTTTTATGGTGAGATCAAATTCAACATAGAAAAATGAGACTAGCTATACTTTTGGTCACATAGTAGAAATTTCAGAATGGTAAAATAATAAAAAAGAATGAGATATAAACAGGAACAGTTTAGCACCTTTTAGAAACAGTATGATTTTATGGCACCACTGGCTAACTTTTATGAATTTTTATTTACACATTTAACTGTGATAGCCACCAAAATCATATTAGCAAACTCATTTTCAAAGGAAACAATTGCTTCTCAGAGTGCTTCCTTTGTGCACACCGAAACACTTTTAGAAAGAAAACAGCAGCATCAACTGTACAATGCAATTGAATTATATTCTTAGGGCAATTAATAGACAATAAGTAAGCAGAGACTCCTGCAAACTGCTTCTGAGGATTTCATGGGAACCTTTCACATAAGTTAAAAATCAAGTGATTCAGCCCAGCAGAGAACATATGGAACATGTTGTGCATTGCTTCCCTAAGAAGAGTAAGGGAGCAGATGTTTTTGGTCTTGAGTTTGGGATAGAGGTTTGGTCAGTCTTATCTCTGTTTTCCTCTACTGAAAGGGAAATGGGTGATTCTTTTTCTGATACATTTCCAGCTTCTGACAACTGTCTGGTCAGGGACTCTGAAGCAGACTATTCTCTGCTTAGGAATGATAGACACCTCATTCACTTTCTTTATCATCCATGCACGAGATGTAAGCTAGAAGCAGTTAGTCACCTGTCATGCCTGTTCATATCTTCTCACGTCTTTGATTGGTGACCTGTCAAATGCCAGCTAGATTCAAAGATTTATTTTTAAACTCAGTTCCCCATGTTTAAGTACGTTATCAATTATCCAACGTTCAAAGCAGAGACTTTGTTGTGACAGATCTGGACTTCTGTTCATACTAAGCAGAAAAATTTTACATTCCTTTAGCAACAAAGGTCTTTTAGTTACTTATTCTCTATTTAAAAAAAAAAAAAAAAAAAAAAAAAAAAAAAAAAAAACAAAAACAAAAAAAACCCCACCAATACTTAATATCATTACTTAGTTAATTTCATCTTTTCTCCTCTTTGATATGTAAATTGATATGGTTGCAGCATGAAAACACATAATCTTGCTTTTGAGAGTACATTTTTATTTCTGTATATGAATGCTCAGTTCCTCACTGAGTCTTACAAAGTTTTCCAAATTACAGCATCCTACATACATCTATCTCACCCACTGCTGCATTAAAGACCCACTTCTCTGCAAAAAATATAAATAGTATCCGCTTTTTAAAATAGTATTACATGGAATTTAAGTACTAATGATCACATATACATCGAGCAACTGTCTGCCTTTAAAGAGAGACTGTCGTAACATTGCCTTACTGTATAATTTATGTTACTGATGAATGCTGGAAATCTCTCTGATTCTGTGCTTAAAAACATTAAAATAATTTTCTCTCTTGAAATCTGAATTAAAGTCAAGAACCTTTAACAAAAATATGTGCAATACCTTATCAAGTGTCCAGTCAGCCTTAGCAGAAGAAATCATTATTTCCTAGTAATCTGAGACAATTACATTAAACAGTCTATGATGATTAACATTGTTAACAAAATTTGAATAGCTTATATCTTTAAATGTTACTAAATATTCTGTGGTGAGTACCAAGCATATACACTTAAATTCAACAATAATTAATGCATTAACATGTAGTATTATAATTTAGTCCGTTGGACTTCATTAAGGGAGGCAGATTTCTGTTCCTGGTCATTATATTGCTTACTGCTTGGTGTCCTTACAGCATTTTCTTGAAAGCTACAGAGTTTTGTTAACATTATTACATTCTTAGTTTTGGTTGTTTGTTTAAATGTGTGTCTTTCTGAGAGTAAACTAAGCTTCATAAAGGCCATCACTTAATCTGTTTAATGTATAGGTCTTTGTGTATCAGCCAGAGACTTACTAGTTTATATGCTTTGTATATAACATGGTATTTTTTTCTTGCAGCCTACCCACATTGGGTGGAGAAACTTAATGACACTCAATTAGACAGTGGAGATCAGCTCAGATGGGAATGTAAAGCCACTGGAAAGCCAAGGCCCACATATCGTTGGTTGAAAAATGGAGTTCCTCTCTGGCCACAGGTACAATAGATGAGAAGTCACCAGTGTGTTGCATGTTTCTCCTCTCATTCAGATAAAGACAGTCAAAGAAAGCACTGACAAATACTTCAGAAATTACTCTTTTCTGGGTTAGTTTCTTAAGTGTTAGTATACAGGTGGGTTTTCTATGCATATCCCCTCTGAATCACATCAAACGATGTAAAATTGCATTCATCACTAATTCTGTGCAGTTCAGAAATATTTGAGACACGAGACCTTCTGAGCTGTATCTGAAAAAGCCTTTACCAGTGTACTGTAACCTACATCTAAGCAATCTCCAGTATGTTGGGTTTTTTTTTTGTTTAGAAAATGTAATTCTGCTATTTGTAACTGGGTTTTTTTTCTGTATAAAAAGACAGTAACAATTCAGAGAATTGTTGTACTTGCCAAATTATATTCCTTTTTATTTCCCCTGATATTTTGAACTTATTTACTATATTTCGTTTGTACATAATCGTACTCTTCAAAACACCAGCAGGGTAATGTAAGAGGCACAATGACAATTATATTTTCATCAGTTTTCAACTCCGTTAATTCTCTGCAAGTAACAGGGTAAAGTCCAAGCAATAAATACTCTTTGCTGTGTAAAAAAACAGGCTGGAGGGCTGGGCCCAGAAAGTGGGGGTGAATGGAGTTAAATCCAGCTGGAGGCTGGTCACAAGCAGTGTCCCCCAGGCTAGTCCTCTTGAATATCTTTATCAATGATCTTGATGGGGGGATTGAATGCACTCTTGGTAAGCCTGCATATAACACCAAGTTGGGTGGGAGTGTTGACCTGCTTGAGCGTAAAAAGTTTCTACAGAGGGAACTGGACAGGCTGGATCGATGGGCAGAAGCCAATGGGACAAGGTTTACCAAGGCCAAATGCACTTGGGTCACAACAACCCTGTGCAGTGCTACAGGCTTGGGGAAGAGTGGCTGGAGAGCTACCCAACAGAAAAGGACCTGGGGGTGTTGGTTGACTGTCAGCAGAACATGAGCCAGCAGTGTACCCAGGGAATCAAGAAGGCAAACAACCTCCTGGCTTCTTGTATCAGGAACAGTGTGGCGAGTAGGACTCAGGAGGTGATCTTCCTCCTGTACTCGGCACTGGGAGGCCCCACCTCGAGTACTGTGTCCAGTTCTGGGCCCTGCACTACAAGAACGACAATGAGGCTCTGGAGCAAGTCCAGAGAAAGGCAACAAAACTGGTGAGGGTTCTTGAGAACAAGTCTTAGGAGGAGCGGTTGAGGGAGCTGGGGTTGTTCAGCCTAGAGAAAAGGAGACTGAGGGGAGACCCTGCTTGAGAGAAGAGTGTAGCGAGGTGGGGGTCTGTCTCTTCTCCAAAGTCACAGGAAATAAGACAAGAGGAAATGGTCTCAAGTTGCACCAGTGGAGGTTAAGATTGGATACTGGGAAAACTTTTTACACTGAAAGACTTAATCAGCATTGGAACAGGCTGCCTAGGGAAGTGATTAAGCCATCATCCCTAAGGTACTTAAAAAACGGGTAGAGATAGTGGTTAGTGACATGGTTTAGTGATGGTTCTTGTCAGTGTTAGGTTGACAGTTGGACTGTCAGGGATCTGAGAGGTCATTCCCAACCTAGACAATTGTATGATTCCATGAATTCTAGGATTCTAACAGAACTCACTCACTCCAGACCATTAAAAGGCTCCATATAAGACTCCTAGAATGTAAAGTCCTTAAGTACAGTCACCTGATGTATTTTAGATTTAGGTCTAGATAAAATACTCTTCCTTTTAAAAGACTACTCATGGCATGGCCTGCCTTTTATTTTACTTTGTTCTGTTTCTCTCACTGAATCATCAGCCCACATCATGTGGGTTTTTCCTAACACCTTTACATTTTATGGTTTCAAATTATTTAGAGTAAAGAAAAGGTTTGATAATTTTTTCATACATTTTTCCAGGTTAAAATAAAGCTCTCCAGTTCTGGGAGAAAATGTCTCCATTTGTAAATAAATTCATAGAATGGATTTATGAATATAAAAGATGTAACATCTTTCCTTTCAGTGAATGTTGCTTCTGTGAACATCATCCAATTATGCAAACAATAAGAAAGGAAATATAAACACACTTTACTTTTGAAGCTGTGAGGCATTGAAAATAAGGTTATATCTCTTTACTTTATCCATTTCTGCCTTTTTAGATGGAGCTATTAGTCCTGAAATTGAAGCAATTTAAATATCTGTATGTTTTGGTCTTCCGCTTTTCCAAACCATTAGTTGCACCAGGCTCTGAAATTAAAAATTAAATTTAAGTTTAAACTGGGAGCTTAAAATAGAGAGAATTTTTTTCACAGTTTTGTCTGTATTCCCAAACACTCTGTTCTTTATCAATTTTTAATTAAACTTACACCTGTAATAATGAAATTTAGAAATGTTTTATAGTAGTTCAAATTATTCCTTTTACAGCTCCATGAAGTACTCATTTCCATAAACAGCTATTCATGCCCCTTCTCTTCCAGGTCTGGGAATTATTTTCTACTAGTGGACCTTTCAAATAAAAAATTTTCACTAATGGTGAAGGCGACTGGACCCTTTCACTCTCATTCATACAAGCAATCTTTTATATGTGCTTTTATGAAAATAGTACCATGACTAAAACAAAACGTTTGCTAGAGATATGAAGATCATCAGATATGTTATACCCACAACTCACCTCTTGCCTCATTAAATTTCCAAGGATGAACTACTTTTAAAAATTGTACAAGGGTAATAGAAGACAAACAAGCAAAGAAAAGCGAGCCTTGGAGACAATGAACTTGCACTGAAAAACATTTACCTTTAAATATTTTTGAGGGGATTTTGCCCTCCCTCATCTGCTTTATTCTTTTCTATTCTTGTCATCCCTTATATAATAAGAAACAAGTAAGCCCAAGGAAATTTGCTGCTCAGTTTTATTTTAGCTTAATAATGTCTTTAGTCCCTTTGCCTTAAGCTAATAGCACAGAAAATTTCCAGTACCTGCTTGCTTTTATGGACTTTTATTTTTATATTCCATTACAGAGCAGGATTGAGATGGTTAATGGTGTTCTGATGATCCACAGCGTGAATCTCTCAGATGCTGGAATGTATCAGTGCTTAGCAGAAAATAAGTATGGCACCATCTATGCCAGTGCTGAGCTGAAGATTTTAGGTGAGTATTATCAAAAAAGAACAGACTGTTCCTTTTTTTTTTCTTTTGATAATTACATTTGTTCTTGGTCTGTTATGATAAGAAACATCTTCTGCCAGTCCAAATTTAGCAGAGCAGATAAAAATGGGTTCCTTTTCCTTCTTGTTATTTATGTGTGAGTGGGTCCTTTGTTGCCCAAGAGAGCACAGGTCGTCTGGTTAACTGAAAATTCCATTTCATAAATTACTGGCTCGGTTACATCTTGTGACTATTTCTCCTATAAGGCTATTTCAGTTCAAATACATGGAAAAATATTTTTTGTTCTTTTAAAAAGAAGTGCAGGAGAAGAAACGTAGATAAAGTAATTTATTTAATTTTTGTCTCTGTTAAAATTAAATTATTATTTCTACCAAGGCCATTATTCAAAGGAAATTAAGGATGACCTTAGTTTTAAAGGTGTAAAAATTTCCTATTAAGTCATCAGAATGGATTGAATACTTGAAATTACATACTTGAGCTAATATCATCCCATAGTAAAGCAAATACACCACATAGTGTTACCTGGAAACAAAATTAAAAATTCATTATTCACAAGTTGAAGGGGGAAATAAATGAAGAAAAACTTGAAACATTTCTTTCCAACACTCTAGTTTTCTCTAAAGCTAACTGGTAACACACAATGGGACAACAATTCTAAAAGGACTTCCATGGGATTAAGTGAGACAGACTTGTAAGGGTCTCATGATCTTTGTTACAGCATGGTGTAGCTGGGAGACAGGTGCCTGTAATTCAGTGACCATATCAGAGACTAGAGATCTCTGCACTACTGAAACCTTGCAAATCTCAAACCCTGCACCTGGGAATGCATCTTGTAAACTTCCAGTCAGATGAATAATAAAACTGAAGTTACTGAAATAATATACTACATTTGACCAAGACTTCATTCTTCTGAAGAATAACCTATCTAGTACATTTCCACTATTTCATAGCTGGCCAAAGTTAGAATTTCACTGATAGCTCTTCAAAATATTTCTTTCTTGTCATGTATTGAACCCCATAGTCAATGATTGCTCTCTTTCCATCACTTTCCTCTATCATTTGTGATGCAGTCAGCAAAGAGATCCCTGTTGATTACAATGTTCTCTTGCTCTGCTTTTTTCTATCTCTTATAAAATAGGTATACCTATTATATCAGGTAGTTGAACAGTCTTTGAAGTTCTCAAATACTGGAAATGGCCATTATATGTTGCTGCAATAAAATCAGCCTTTCATTTTGTCACTTGTGAAACTGTGCCCCTGTTAAATTTTAACCATAATGTTACATTAAAGAAGCAGTTGTATTTAATTTTCTGGGTTATTAAAGTGAAAAGAACAGAATAAATTGTCCATATAAATAGCTCTGGTATGAAAATTACCAAAAATAATGGTATGAAATTCCTACATATATGAGGCAATGGGATGTAATATGTTCCTATGGGTGTAGCTGAGATGGTTGCAGGGTGGGGAGGGAGACTTTGGTTTTCAAAACTACTCTAAGAAAGAAAAACACAAGCAAATGAAATTATTTGAGAGCAACTGTCCTTTCTTGATGTGAAATTACTCTAATTAGTGTATTTTTGTGATATATTTATTATCTTAGAGAATGTACTATAGTCAATGGGACTTCTTCAAAAGTGAGATACTAAGAGCAAGACATGGTTAAATATCGTTTATGAAGAAGTTCTCACTTTTTAGTTTCTAGTACTCAGACAAACATAAAAAGGGGAAGCAATAAAGTGTCTCTGCTAGTAATATTTTTTGTAAGAATAAACTCTAGAGAGTACATTTTGGATACTTGTTACATATAAGCTTCTTTGTTTTTATAACTGGCTACTTCTAACAAGTTACCTATGAAATAAAAAAATTTTGGGAAAGGTGTAGCTAAATCAACTGCAGCATTTAAATTCTAAAGTTGTCAGATCTCACAAGCAATCTTACTTTAATATGCTGATGTGAAGGACATCTCACTAACTCATAACTGCATTAAGTTACAAACCAGCTATCTAGTCTTTGCTGCTGATTTTTAATGTTTTGTAAAACTTCATCAAATCTGCGGTATAATAATTTCCAAGTCAAAAATGGATTTTCTATCCCCCAAGCCAAATCTGTTATGCTAGCCTTCTATTAGAAGCTGTGATTGTTCTATGTAGAGTTGACATACTTCTTTTTAACAGCTTCAGCTCCCATTTTCCCACTGAATCAAAGGAGGAAAACAATAATTGTTACCAAGGGCCAAGAAGTTGTCATTGAGTGCAAGCCACAAGCCTCTCCAAAGCCAACTATCACTTGGAAGAAAGGAGACAAAGCGTTAAGGGAGAGTAAGAGGTCAGAAGCCTGTTCGGTAAACTAAATATTGTTTGGATGTTTGATTCTGTGATACGATATGAAAATGTATCAAGTGGCAATAACATGCACATGTTAGTATGGATATGGCATAATTCTCTTGTCAAGCTGATTTGTCTGACAGTAGTGACATTGTTGCTTCCATGATATTGAGATGAAAAGTCTTAATTTTTTTTGGAGATGCACACACATGAAAAAAAATTACTATTTTTTTTTCTCTATTTTCCATTATTAATTTCAAAAATGCTTTAGTTACATTACAGAGATACTACAAATTTAGCATATGTGGGTATTAAAAGCATAGTGGGTGAAGTAGTCAAGACCACATACAATATCAAATATGCTTATTCACTTGAAATAATTTAAATAAAGTAGATTTGCACCTTGATCACAATAGAGGTCTGTCTAAGAATAGCTTTAAAATTATTCAGAGCAGAAAAATACAATTCCATTAAAGGATTTAATTGTACAAGTAATTTCTGTACTCAGCAGCACATCTGTTTAACAGAATATGTTTGATTAAATAAGTTCCGTTCCGCTCTTTACATTAAACATAGTTTAAGCACTGCAGGTTAAATGCCAGCTGTAATTGCACTTTACAACATTGCATGTCTCTACACTAGAATAGTTTTGCCATGCTGTGCATACTCTTTAAGTACACAGAGCAATTTTATCTTCTTTCTGGTAATATATGTGAACGAACCACTTAAACTGACTTCTACAGCATTAGTCAAAAAGATAAAAGCAAGGTATTTTTGTTCATTTGTGCAATACTGATGAAAGCAGTAGAGCGCTTCTCTCCTCGTTAGCTGCAAAAGCCATTTGACTCAGGTGAGTTTTATTTTCATATCATGCCATTTCTTTTGTTCTGGGAAGGAAAAATGGATAACTTTTCACGCCATTTTGGCTGTTGGGAAAGGCAAAGTGAAACAGCGTTATATACAACATTTTACTAACAGGTATGAGTTTTATAGTACATATAGACAAGATGTGACAGAACAATATTGCAAAGGTACTGATAATATCAGAGAATATCTCAGAATATTTTCTGAGACTGATGCCTCTATGCTGTAGCTACACAGTTAACTCTTTCCACTACATGACCTTTTCCTCTCATCTCCACAAAACACGCTGTAATTTCTCTGATCACTACATGTAAATCACATTTTAATGCAAGACTAGTAAAGTATTTTTTGGGAATTACCTGATGTCTGTCCAAACACAGCCAAACTCTGAAGTTAAAATCTCATTAAAAAAAGATCTGGATCTACATTTTTGTTATTTGCAGCTTTTGATACCTGCTTAGTTTGACAGAGGCTGGAATAGGAAATGCTGAAACATGGAAGATAAAAAGATGTTTGAACTATTTCAAATCTTTGAAAGACCTGAGTTATGTTCAACTTAATCTTTCGTCAGGTCTTTAGGGAGTATCTGGGACCATTCAGAACAGTTCTCCTACTTTTTAAAGGGGAGTTGGGGTGGGGGGAATATCAGTTTCAAGGGAACTCAGTTCTCCCTCTGTACAGAGTATTCTTTAAACAATAAAGTCTGTGTGAAGAGGAGATGAGGAAGGCTATCGTGATTTTGGGAAAGAAAATGTGAGTTCATAAAGGTATTATGTGTTTTCCCATGTTTTGGGCACTCTGAGAAGGAGTCATTGAAGAACAATGTAAAACATTCTAAAAAAAAAGAACAATCTGACAGAGTTTGATGAGCACATCTATATAAAACTGCATAACTTTCTCCACAGACTTCTGATAAAAATCCCAGAAAAAAACAATTAGGAACTGTAATTTGATAAGTCCACACAGAGTGTTAAACCATCAAATATTAAAAATAAACAAATAAATAAATAAATAAAACTTTTTTATTCCATTTTTTCTGAATGACATGAAGGAATCACAGAACAGCTGGAAGCAGCAGGGACCTTTGGATATCAACTGGTCCAGCCTCCCTGATCATCTGGAACAGGTTGCTCAAACTTGTTTCCAGTTCGGTTTTAAGTATTTACAGAGACACTACAGAGACACAAAAGAGGCATCTACGGGGACAGAGACACCACAGCCTATCTGGGAAACTTGTTCCTATTACAGCTAATCACCCCCACAGTAAAACAGAAAGATATTCTTACATTTAAATGGAATTGATGTTAAAGTGGAATTCTCTGTATTTTAGTTTGTGGCCATTCCCTCTTGTCTTTTCACTGGGCACCACTGAGAAAAGTCTGGGTTTGCCTGTTTACTCCCTCCCACCAATATATGCATCAGTTGATCAGTGTGTCAGTCACCTGAAGGCTCTGATTTGTAACGAATATGGCCCTACAATGAATCAATGTCAATGCTTCTTCCACAACACCTGAAAATCTCCATTCAGATCTGCCTTAAAATTTTTTGGCAAACAAATTAATAAAATGGAGATGTCTCTCATACAAAACCTGTGCACTGTGTATTGCCATGTAGCATAGTTATTTTCTGATTGGTATACTCTTCATTTATTGTGTTCCTCACCTGAGGTCATTGGGGCTGGTTTGTAGTCACAGAGCAGCTTGTAGAACAATAAAAGCACTAGATATTAATAGCAAGTGCTGTGACAATTACTCTTTAAATATCACAAATAAAATTAGTGGATACTGAAAATAGGGAGACATGAATATTTGTAAAGATATTGGGCATTAAAAACTTGGAAAAATATTAATGAAGAAGTTCTCCCTTCATAGTCATGTGAATATAAAATTCCAAGCCACACATTCATAAAATCACAGAATGGTTAGATTTGGAAGGGACCTTAAAAATCACCTCCAACTAGACCAGATTGCTCAAAGCCCCATCCAACCTGACACTGAACACTTCCAGGGATGGGGCATCCACAACTTCTCTGGGCAACCTATTCCAGGGTCTCAACATCCTCACAGTGATTAATTTATTCCTAATATCTGATACAAATCTCCCCTCTTTCAATTTAAAACTGCAATCCTTCATCCTATTACTGCACTCCCTGATAAAGACTCCCTCCCCAGCTCTCCTTTAGGCCCCCTTCAGATACTGAAAGGCAGTAATAAGGTTTGTTCAGAGCCTTCTCTTCTCCAGGCTGAACAAACCCAACTCTCTCAGCCTGTCTTCATAGCACAACTGCTCCAGCACTCTGATCACTTTCATGGCCCTCCACTGGACCCATTCCAGCAAGTCCATGTCCTTCCTGGTTTTAGAACTCCAAAGCTGGGTGTAGTACTCCAGGCAGAGTCTCACCAGAGCAGAGGAGAGGGACAGAATCACCACCTTGATCTGCTGGCCACAATTCTTTTGATGCAGCCCAGGATACAGTTGGCTTTCTGGGCTGCCAATGTGCACTGACCATTCATGTTGGGCCTCTCATCCATCAACACCCCCAAGTCCTTCTTCTCAGGGCTGCCTTCCAGCCATTCTCCTTTCAGCCTGTATTTGTGCTTGGAATTGCCCTGATCTGGGTCCAGGACATTACACTTGGCTTGGTTGAACTTCATGAGGTTTGCACAGGCCCACTTCTCAAGGCTGCCCAGCTCCTTCTGGATGGCATAATTTCTCTCCAGTGTATCTGCTGCTCTGTATGGCTTTGTGTTACTGGAAATCTTGCTGAGGGTCTACTCAATCCCACCGTGCATGTTGTCAATAAAGATGTCAGTCAGCACTGGTCCCAGTACTGACCCCTGAGGAACTCCACTCATTACCAGTTATCACCTGGACATTGAGCCAGTGACTTTGAGTCCAACCAGTTCCTTATCCACGGAGTGGTCCATCTGTCAAATCCATGTCTCTGCAATTTAGGGACAAGGATGTCATGCAGAACAGGGTTAAATGCTTTGCACAAGTCCAGGTAGATTATATTAGCTGCATTGACCTATGAAGGATATGAAAACAGTTAACAATTCCCATTAAGTGAGAATCATCATCTATAAGTACTAAATGAAGAATAAATCCACTTCAGAGGACAAAGTGTCCAAGCTGTGTGTAAATTATTACACAAGGAAGTGAATTGAGGCTCTTGAAATCTTGCCTTTACTTAAGTTTTCATTATTTTGAGTTCTTTCAGTTCTGTTTCTCTAACAGTCACGAGTCTGAGAAAAGAAAAAGAAGAAAGAAATCTTGTATGGAGACATTAAATTCCAAATACTAATATAGGATTGCTATAGTGTTGTTAGACAGAGACACAGGGAAGCCTGAGATTATTGCCTTTTACCTACCTTCAGGTTAATACTGAAATCTCTGAACTACAGAAGTAGTTGTCCTGTAAGCCTGGATATTTCATCTGTCATACTTTGCTGTGCAGTTAGTGGAAACACACAGAGCACTTAAATCTAAAAACATCATCATTCAGAAGCTTAGAAATGGACAAGTTTTTATATTTTTCTGATCTCTCAGACTCCTTCATTTTCTGTGTTGACAGGTTCTTATTACAGTTCTACTTTTCACTCTGCTATATTTAAGGATCTGTCAGTGTTTCCATTGTAAGTTCCCATTTTAATGGCTTTATAGCTCAATTGCCATGAAAAAAAATCAAAGGAGAAAGGAAAAATAAGGATGTTCTGGAGCAGAAACAAGAAAAAAAATATTTGAGTTTGCAAATTAAATATGTATTCAGTTTTATAAATTGCTTTGTTTAGTACATGCTATCTTATGTTTTTAAATACAAACATGGATTTGTGTGTAACGGAGGTATATATTATACGCTTTCTTCATAATCATGGTGGTAGCTTTCCAAAGAATTTCAGTTCCATCTAACTGTGCTATGTAACATTTGTTTAAACTGAAAACTCCACACTGTGAAGGCAAAAAAAAATGTATACATGTAAAATGAATCGGAAATTACTCTGAACTGTAATTTTCAGTTTGTTTATTGGTCTCTAAATTGCACCAGGCTCAACTTGAATCTGGCACGAGCTTTTCTGCATCTATGTGATCAGCTACACAGACAGCACAGTAACTCAGTCTACTACCGTTCCACGTTTTGATGAAAATACCACAAATTCTTTTTGTTTTCCTGGTAATAAATAAAGATCTTTGGAATTAATCCAATTACAGGACTAGATTATTAAGCAGTTGGAAGTTTTTACTGTGTGTCACCAGTTAAATATCCAAAGAAAGTGGCCACTCATGAGTTTCAATTAGCTTAAATAACATTTTCCACAGGCTACCAAATGAATTCTGTGGTTATATTCAAAGAAATTGTGATCTACAAGATCCTATATGACTCATCTGACCGGAAACATCCCAGTCTTTCTTCCCAGGAATTTTATTCAGGATACTTTTTATTACTTCTCCTTAAAACAGTACTTCATACACTGCTATACAGCACTTGCTTACTCTTTTTAGAGAGACAATGCTTAATTCTAATGCAGAAGTGTATGTCTAGGTAACAGTGCATTGAAGTATACATTACTTTAGAAAAACATTCTCTTCTTCCCTCATTGGGTTGATGTCTGAAGAAGCATTCCACCAATTTTCAATTCAAATAAGATTTAATTGTGTAAAAACAGGTATACATCCCTTACAACAACCCCCTGAGCTCCAGCTCCTTTGTCAGAAGAGTGCAAGTCTCTCTAGTATCCATCAAGCTCATGTGGGGGCTTTGGACCTCTTCAGGCACCTACAGACTAGGCACTAGTACTTAAGGAGCTGAGTCCCCCTGTATGGCCTTGCTTTTTGGTATTTCCAAAGAGTTGCATTTCTTGACTTTTTTTCTCAGCTACTGAAGTGTGAGTGTCCCATATGTATATCCCGTAGCCCTACCAAAAAGTGGAAGAGCTCAACCTTTTTAAATTGCTAACAACCACAAGATGTTTGATCTGCTGTATATGCTTTGAATGTCTGCTTACGCAACTCAACTAATTATCAGCCGAGCAAACAGTTAATGAATTCTGATTCCAGCTATGATTCATCTCTCTAGTGTTGTTATAAACGGCTGCCTGTTTGTGCACCACACAGCCAGAATGTGACAAGTCATCAGTCGCCTAAAGGTTTTTCTTTGCTTAAGGCTCTTCAGACTATGACTTTCAGTATAATTTGTCCTTAACAGAAACTTCATCTAAAATTCTTGGGAATTTAAACACTTAACTTCATGCCACCAGCTGATCCCTGGATTCCCAAGTGGCACTTTAATGATAAAAAAGTACTGAAGAGAGAAAATGCTGAGGACATTAAGAAAGAAAAACTTCATGACTGAAAGTCTTATCTTCCTGAGAGAGTTCCACAAGTCACTTCTTTTCAATTTTTACATAAATCATGGACTAATTTAGCTGTGGCAGGCTCATAATGGGAATTAGAGATCTGTTAGAAAGCAGAAAAGGGAAACAATGATAACCTTGACTAAACAGTGAAAACAATGGCAAGATCATCCCTTCACAAAAGATCTTTGTTCAGGGGGAGAGCAGCCCTGAGTAGAAGGGCTTGGGAGTGCTCATTGACCAGAAGCTGGCAGTGCATGCTGGAAGGCCAGAAATCCAACCGCATGCTGGGCTGCATCAAAAGAAGTGTGAGCAGCAGGTCACAGGAGGTGATTCTCCCCCTCAACTCTGCACTTGTGAAACCCCACCTGGAGTACTGTGTCCAGCTTTGGAGTCCTCAACATAGAAAGGACATCGAATTGTTGGAATAGGTCCAGCAGAGGGCCACAAAGATGATCAGAGGGATGGAGCACCTCTCCTGTGAGGACAGGCTGAGAGAGCTGGGGCTGTTGGTCCTGGAGAAGAGAAGGCCCTGGGGAGACCTTATAGCAGTCTTCCAGTATCTGAAGGGAGCCCATGGGAGAGCTGGAGGGGGACTATTTGTCAGGAAGTGTAGTGACAGGACAAGGGGTAAAGTTTTTTAAGTGGAAGAGGGGAGATGTATATTAGATATCAGAAAGAAATTCTTTCCTATGAGGGTGGTGAGGCACTGGAACATGTTGCCCAGAAAAGCTATGGATGCCCCCCCATCCCTGGAAATGTTTAAGGCCAGGCTGGATGGGGCTTTGAGCAACCTGCTCTAGTGGGACATGTCCCTGCCCATGGCAGGGGGGTTGGAACTTGATGACCTTTAAGATCCCTTCCAACTCTAACCATTCTATAATTCTGTTAAAATAGAATAGTAAACATAGTAAAGAAACAGTCCACATTCATCATGCCTGAAATGTTTCCTGCTTTGTGGACCTCAGGCAAGAGATTTGATATTCTGTAACTGTAGGTGCAGTCGGGTCTGGTTTCAGTGACGAAGTTGAATTGCTGATTTAATTTTTTTTACCTTGTCTCAGTCCTCTAGCTCTACAATTAAAAGATTTAGGGATCTGATTCAGGTGAAAAATAGCCCCTTTATTTTACCTAGTCTATTTTTGTGCTTGTCAGTTGGTCACACAGATGCAGACGTGTATGTGCCAGAGCAGCCCTGGAAGAATCCTTCTGGAATGACTGGCCAGGGACCAAGACAGATGTTCACAGGAGAGGAGTGTGACAGCACACAAAGCAAGTCTTACATTTTCTTACCTAGATGTCCTATACACCAGTTAGGGCAGATGATTTACCTACACAAATAAATTAAAAGCTGTCTTGTCTCATAATGTTATGCTACACTATTAAGCAGTTCATCCCTGGACGGATTTCAGCCTGCATCAAGTAGCTGTTCCCAAGCAGTCCTTAGGAATCTCAGGACTCTGTGCTTGCCAAAAGCCATTCCTGCAAGGCTGTCTGCATGCTACCACCATATTTTAAAGCCTAGCAGCCTTTAACAGGATGGAAACAGTTCTGTGATAGCTGGGTTCAATATATGGAAGGAAAATGCGTATTGCTTTTCCTGATAGAGGAAAAATGTTTAAGTTGTGCAGCACATGTGAGTCTTACCTCAGCCAGAATCTCTGGTCATTATCACTGAATTAATCACACCGAAATAGTAACAAGATAAACAATAATTGCCATCACCTGGTGACATGTTACCATATAGCAATAAAATGTTTAAAGTCTGTACGTGCCAAATCTATTTTTAAATTAGGAAGAAACAGAATGTTACAGAAGAAATTCCCAAGGCATTTTGGGAAATTTGGGGAATGAACCCAGATTGTTTGGGTTGCCAGATCTTGTCGACTCCAAAACACAAGCATATATTTTCAGTGTAACTTTAGTTTATAAAGGGTAAAACTATATTTTAAGTGATATTCACCATTTTGGTATTTCTAGTCAGCATCCATGATCTGTGTGGAGATTAGAAAGATCTTCTACACAGGGGCTGCTAAATTCATTTTGCACTAGAAAGCTGCCTTCCCAGGGAATATTCTTCCTTATCTGTCGTAAATCTAAATTAGTTAAGGTGGCTGTTCCACAGATTAAAAAATACTTAGTAAAACAAGGACCAGTGTTAATATATATATAGCACTTCACTGGACCTAATATCATGCAATGTTTTTTTTCTTCCCCTGACACTGTAGCTTGTTGTCGCTGTACACAGTTATTAATCTGTTTTTTTTGTATTATGCTCATTGCCTCTAATATCTTTGCCTGTGTTCACAGCAGACATAATCAGCCTAAAGCTGGGAAATGTATAATTTAAATTTTGCCACAGTGTCATTAAATAAACTATGTTAAAGCCATTGAAACATTCTAAAAGGATTAAAAATCATAGAATCATAGAATGATTAAAGTTGGAAGGGACCTCATAGATCATCAAATTCATTCTCTGTCTCCTGAACTGAAAAACCACAAACTTCTTTGGCTTCTTGACAACTTCTATTTTCTTGTTACACTACTTTGAAACACCTTTATTTTCTACTCTTTTTTATCAGAAATTTTTTAAAATTTCTCTGATACCTCTTTTTTGTGAGTGGATCCTTGTATTGTTTACCAACAGTGCCAAATCCAAGTCTTTCATAGTCATCAGTCCAAAGCAAAATATGTATCCACAAGGAGCAAGATAGAAAATACGTACTAAAACCAAAATACTACTCTTTTTTTTTTTCATTGATCTTTTCTTTATTTTTCTTTCCTGTCTTCTTGTTTGCATTGTTTTGTTACATTGCAGTGCTCCTGGAAAGCACAACTCTTATAGAATAACTGAGATTAGACAGGATTTCTAGATACCATCTAGTCCAATATTCTGCAGGACTAACTGCACCAGGTTTCTCAGGACCTTGTTCAGTTTAGGTTTGATTATCTCCATAGGTGGAGATTCTACAACTCAGGTCAACTTGTTCTGGTATTTGGACACCTTTGTGGTAATTTTTTTCTGGATATTTAGTCAGATAATCTAATTTGTGTCTGTTGCCTCTTATTCTATGCATCTTCAAGTCAAGCTCTGTCTTCTTGATACTTTCCAATAGGTGGATATAAAGAAAAAAAAAATAATCTAACCTTAGCCTTCTTCAGGCTAAAACAAGAAACATTTCTCAGTCTCTGCTTATAAACTCTACTCATGTACTTCTGTCCCATGATCATCTCTGTGACTCTCTTCCGAACCTACTGTAGCATGTCAAGGTCCTTCAGGTACTTAGTGCCCCAGACAAAATCCCAAAAAGAAGTACCACCAAATAGAGGAGAAGAGTTGCTTCTCAACCTGCATTTTTACTAATACAGTTAGAAGGTGGTTGATCTTCTTTACCACAAGGACACATTGCTTGGTAACAACCACAACTCCAGATCTTTCTCTGCAGACCTGCTTTTATCTAATCATTCTTGGTCTGTATTTGTGAACAGAACTATTTACAGATTTAGAACTTCAGATACTGACATTTGTCTTAACCCATTTATCCACCCGTTGAGGTCCATCTGAATAACAAGCCTGCACTACAGCACGTCCATTACTCTCTCAATTTGGCATTATCTGTGAACCTGCTGAGTGAACTCCCTGTTGTTGTAGAGGTCAACAGGTAAACAAATGTGGGCCCTCTATAATTCCATGAGGGAGGCCAACTAATAACCAACCACCAGCTGAATTTTATATCACTGATTACAGACTTTTGAAACAGGCAGTGCAATCAATCCGTTCACCAAAGACACCTAAAGATCTTAGTGATGATCACCTACCTTTTTGTCTCTACATAAATGCTTGGCTCAGGGCCAACTTTGACACCTTCTCTGATAAGTCTTCCCTCTCAGCTGCTCTGCACTGAAGTTGCAGATCTACAGGCATGAAGGATCAACAGGGCAAGATCTAGGAGACTGCTGTTGCCTTTCCGGTCTCCCCCATCTTTTGGGTTTCCATCTACTGTTTCTTTGACTGTAGTCTCTAGTTGAGGTATTCCTTGTTTCTCATAGCTCGAGCTTTTGTCTCTTCAAGCTCTCTGATAAGACCCTGTCACTATCCTGCATGTCACCCCTGATGTCTCACAGTCTGCATGCACTGGAGCACTAACAGCTGCCAGATCTCTGTTAGTGGCACTTAGCCTGACAGTTACACACCCACACTTCAAGGATCAGCTAAAGAGGTGCTTGCGTCACTTCTTGACAGCAGACAGCTGAAGACAGAAAGCACAAACTGCCTCTAACGAGAATAAAAGCCAACAGAAGCCTCCTGTTTGCCAATAGAAGTGTAAATCTCTAGAAGATGGCCCTTACCAGCAGTAGCAAGACACCAGAAGATACCAAAATGTGGTCTCAAAAGAAGATGGAACCTGTAGCAATACCAGTTAGGTCCTGCCAGCTAAACTAAGACTTTACAACTCTTTCATAAGGGAAGAAAGGAAATAAATATTTTTACTGTGAAACGAGAAATAGCTCAGAGCTGGAGAGGGTTTACTGCTTTTGGTAGATGTTTGACCTTAAGCCTGAATCTGTATCAGGCAGCTTATGGACTTGAACTGAGGTTTGTGCAGAGTGACGGCGACTCTGCAGCAGTCTGATGGAAGAGCCAAACAAGATTGTCGGATGTGAAGATTCAAAACCCTGAACTGCAACAACAGTGACATGTATCACCCTGGATTTCTCTTGCTGTCTATGGTTTAGTAATCATGGACTCACTTGTGGTTATGTCAGGGCCTAGTTGTTCTTCTCCATCTCAAAATTTTCCTTTCTGCATAAAGTATACCTTTTGATTAACAGCAACTTTGGATTTTAAAGGTATTGAACAGAAGAAAACAAGGCATTTCTTTGAAGGACTCTTTATCTTCTCTGCAGTACTAACCCTACTGTGGTCATTTTAACAATCTAAATAATAAAAATAAATTAGATGTTAAAAAATCGTATTTTAGAATCTTTAATGGATAACTTTCATTTTCTTTACAAATGGAAGACAGCCTAAGTTCTCACAGAAAAGCAAAACAAAGTGCTAAAGCCATGTCTTTGTATGCTGCTGATAGAGGTATTGAAAATAGCATGCTATTAACACAGACGTATGTAGGATCTTTTACAACTCAGAAACTGAAATCACTTATATTATAAGCAAACTTTCTAATAAATAAAATTATAAAAATTATTAACATTAATATACCTTTAATTTACCTTGGACTTTAGGTGGATTCAGAAGAAATTATGCTAAACAGTGACCGACATAGCTTTCTGTAGCTACTCATGAATCTTTCTCAGCCTATCTATCTCCTCATTCTAGCATTTCTCCTCATTCTGATTTCGTGCATCAGTAAGTTCCAAACAATCCGTGTCTCAGAGCACACCATGCACTAATTTTGCGCTGACAACCTTGTAATGGGAATTGTAGTACTTAGTATGGTTTTTTTCTAGGTAAAAACAAGAGAAGTAAAAGGCCCTCTGTGTTTACATTGCCTGGGTTAAAAGACAACAGAGACATTTTTCACTGTGAGTTCTTGGGTTTAATGGCAATTAACCATAAACACCACCATATACTTTACTTCTGTACTAAATGTCCTTCAGATGAAAAGTAGTATTTGTGGGGACTTAAAATTCCTACTACTTTAAGAGCCAAGTACTGCATTCAGAAAGGTATATCAGTTGAAGTTTTTATCACCGTATTCCCCTTAGTGGTGATTCGCTTTGTCATGAATCTGTCTTTAAACACTTCCCCACTTTTTTGTGCAAGCATGCAGTATTATTGTTGCTGTGTTTCATCTGGGGTTTTCATTCTGTGCCCCGTTTCAGGATCAAGGCAAATACAATAGTTCTTTGTCTGCTGAATACCCACTCAGGAATATTGTACATCTTCTTGGATATTCCATTAATATGCAGTGGTTTCCAAACTCTAATGTCAGCTTTAAAGACTCATATGATTCAGACTGTTAAACTTAAGCACGTGCTTTTTCCTTTAAGACATGATTCCACTTGATATTTGACTTTTGCATTACGGCTGAACTGCACTTTCACATGACACTCAGATAAAAGCATATACCAGAAAGCATAATCCAGATTTTTATCAAAGAGAATCCCTTATGTCTAATACAAGCTCCTGTGAAAAGATATGCTTGCAACTACAGCAGTAAATGAATCCTTACTTATTAAAATAATTTTATTCCTTAGCAAGGTGTTTCCTGTTCTGCTGAATGTAATTTTTTCTATAATATTAATGAAAAAAATAGTTAATGCTTAAACATAATATTGAAATAAACTAATTTAGACACTTACAACAGGACCTCAGAGTGTAGAGACCTATGCAATAAAGCTGATTGTGTAGGTCAGATAAAAAAACTTGGAACACTATTTATAGATCATATCCTAAATTTTGTAACTTTTAATTCTGTAATTTAACTCTGTTACTTTTTGTTTGTGTGTTGATTTTTGCAGGTTTTTTTAAATGTAGATAATTTGATTTTAGGAATGGAGTATCATTTTAGGAGCTCAGACATAAAATTAAAAAAAAAGAGAAAGATACCTACAATTGGAATTAAACTCACATATGGCAATTATTGTGGCCCTTTTTTATGACAGTTATGTACAATTTTCTGTACTACCATTCACGCAGCTTTGTGAACACATAAAAAGCATGTTGACTGTATTCAAAAGTCTTGAACTTGTAGCAGCATATTCTTGCCCTGTAATCCATTTAATCTCAAAATGTTTGATCGCACAAACGGCCTAGCAGTAGCTAGCACTCCTTTGATGGTAACTTCCCATCAGGTTACTGCAGAGAGGAAGTCCTATTTTCCTTTTCAGTTCAGTTTTGTAAATACACAGAAAAGATGTTTCTATTTACCTTAATGTATCATCCTGATTTCATTTTTGGAGGACAAATCTTCAGTTGCTTTGCTTTCCATGAATAAGTTTCTCTTCGGAACCAGGAATGTTCCTTAGTAATACATATGGTTAATTTCTCATTGATGTGAGATCAGCTGAGAAAAGCCAAATGAAATTTTGGGTATATACTCTGAGTGCTCTTTTATTCAGAGCAAGACTTGTTTTTATATTTTTACTCATTCTATTCAACATGAGTTTAAAGACATTAAGTGAGAAAGTACTCTAGTTTAGAGACCTAATTTTGTCATCTTTTCAAATGGCCTAAACAGCTGTTTTTCCTCCCTGTTTTAATTCCCTATGCAATGCATCATCTGGTCTTCAGTGTGTAGCAAAATGAACTTTGCCTTTCTGTATATTCTCTTTTCCAATTTCTGCAATAATTTTTAAACTGTTTGTTTGTGCATTTTAATTCTGGAGCCCTTTCCCACAAGTAAAATTATCCCTTTGCTTGAGATACAAATTCCTTATAACTATGTTTTTCTATGTTCGGGTCCTTTGATCAGTGAGTAACTTCCCAGGGTTTCCTCTGTAATCAAGTCATTGAGCTGCTGCCTTTGCTCCCAGGTTCTGTAACCAGAATGATTGAGACAGTAAAAAAAAACAAAAAAGGTTGAAAAAAGTGTCTAGTTGTCCATCATGTTCAGGAATAACTGCATTAACCATGATCGGTATCTGTTATTCAATCCCCACTATAGTTTCCAACTGTGATGTAATTTTAGGAGGCATTTGCTTGTTTGCTAGCATTTCGTAGGTGTTTGCCCAAACCCAAATTTGGTTCTTCCTGCAACTGTTTCAGACTTACAGACTTCCTTGCTTGATCAAACTGAAAGAAATGAGCTCTGAGAAGTTTATTATTTTTGAATATCAAGTCCAATATTTTCAGTACTTAAGCATTACCAGAATTGACATAACATTGACAATTAAATTTCTATCTGTCTGAGGTTTCCCAGTAGTTCTTAAAGTACCAGTTTGCACTATGTTGTAGAGCACAGTAATGAAGGGTCATACCTCAGTACAGCAAGGAGGCTGCAGACAGACAGACTGCCCCTTCAGCCCTGTCTAAGGAGTGCTTGGGTCAGAGAATGACTGGGTGGTACACTGGAGAAGAATTTGAAGGGAAGGATACTCTGGGCACAGACAATTAAGATAAAATTCTGTTTGACTTTTATGTGGAAGACAAAAGAAAATCAGGCAGATACTTTCCTGTATCCTAGGAAACTGTATCATTAATTGTGCCTTAAGAGTATCTGAAAAAGGAAACGTGATGACAAAAATGCTAGAATCTGTTGAACTAGCTAAGCCTTCTCTATAGTACAAAATTAACAGTTTAACTACAGAAACAACTGAAGCATTTCACTGGTAATAATACAAATGTCAAAGTACGCATTTCACATTTCCAGCTAAAAATGGAGGAAAAGGTATATTGAGAAAAAAAAAAAAAGAACGTTGAGATTGATCAAGAACAACACAAAAAAAGAAGTAGCTCTTGGGTGAACACAAAGCGCAGGAAAATGTACTGTGCTTTAAAGCTCTTGATTCTGGGCTTCAGAAGCAGTTTCTTTTCTCCTTAAACATTAAGGACAGGAACTTCGTATTCTAGATTGTGGCTTATTGTTCTTTAGTACGGTGTTGAAATCTTGCTAGGAAAAAAGAAACACCTGCCATGCTTTTAATGCACATTCTGGAAGCTTAAAAACCTCTCTGCAGCTGATACTGTTCTCATAGCAGGGTGATTGCAAATATGAGTGCCCCAGGTTCTTAACAGCACTCCATGGAGCTCTGTGGTAGATTGCTCTGTGGCATTATTATCCATGTACTGTTAAGTTGGATTTTGCACTTAGCAAGTGGAGGACTTTGATCAATAGAAAGGATTCTGCACAAGGGACTCTGTGGATAGGCATTAAACTTACTGAAGCAACTAAAAGAAGTCTCAAGGAGTCTTGACAAATTACAAGCTGCTGTTCTTGTCACATTCTTAGCAGCAAACTGACCGTGAGCAAAGAACTGCCATCAGAGAAGACCAAAACGAGAAGCAGTTAAAGCACTGCAAACCGGCACCTTTTTCATTTTGTAAGAAATACCAGTTTCCCATTAAAAGAATCATAGGCTGAGCCCAAAATATGATGAAGGAACTGAAATGTCTGACTGAATATTATCCAAGTTGATTATTTTTAACATTTAAAACTATCCCAAGGGATTTCTATCCCAGGTCTATAGACAGAAAAAAATATATTTCAATGAATACAAATTATTCAAAGTCATGATAGAAAGATCAAAGAGTGTGAAAAATTGAATTCAAGTAAAACCAAAGGATCACAAATGTTGAACAGCCACCTTGCTTGTAATTTCATGGGTTCATTAGTTTTTACCCAAAAGGTATTGGACCATAACCTTTAACTTCGTCCACTAATATCTGAATTGAGATCAACAATTTCATAAAAGGCTATTTCATAATCCAAACAATGGCAGAGAATTGAAAGGAAAGGAACAAATAAAATTTCATTTGTTCTTTCCCAACAATTTTTTTTGTTACAACAATTCAGCTGCAAAAATGTGCAAATAATAAGTTTTATATGAATACTATCTTAGCATCCATTGTGCTAGGCACTACTCAGGCACATACTGTTTCCAAATGAAGATGCAAGTTGGTACAATGACTGATGCTTGTGTAAGCAGGTTTCATCCTTCATGGAAGAAATACAATTCATTATTTAAATTCCAGAAGTCAAGATGAAAACCTTATCTTTTCTGTGTAGAAAATTTGGCACTGGCATTTTGTCCCAGGACACATTGCTTGTCAAGAGACACAAACACAGCCTAATAAAAGACTTGGAAGTATCATTAGTGGTATTAGTGAGACTGATATTCAATGTGACACATGAAAACAATAGAAATATTTTCTCTGACACATGCTGAAGCTCTCAACAGATCCTCTTTAAATGCTAAATACTGTCAGTAAAAGAGTGTAGGATTTCATATGAGCTCTTTCTGTGAGATAATGTAAGTTCATTTCTTAATTAAATGTATAATCCAGAAAATTTATATCTTAATCTAATTTGTAAACTTTCATCTGGGCTCTAATATTCTGGTGCAGGAGAAAAATTATTTCTGCTTGTTTATAAATAGCAGCTTGAAAAACTGTGTGCGTAATTAAATGTCCACTGAC
Source organism: Thinocorus orbignyianus (assembly GCA_013400375.1). NCBI lineage: Eukaryota > Metazoa > Chordata > Aves > Ciconiiformes > Thinocoridae > Thinocorus > Thinocorus orbignyianus. The sequence continues at coordinate 57,421 of VXBW01000362.1, read as the reverse complement.
TGATCTGATCACCCTGGTGTATCTTCATAGTTTGTGATTTATAGACAGGCAAAGGGTCATGGGAGCCATTTACCACATTAATGGTGATATATGAGAACAGTCATTTCAGTCTGCAACATTTTATTAAAAATCTTGAGGCGCAGGTTGTAACTACGATGCAGGTTTATTGTCTATCTGCCTTTGTGTGCATGTTGCCTCCAAAAGACAATAAGAAACTTTGATTTGGTGGATGAGGTCTGAGGCCAAATTATGCCCTGAGAAGCAGATGGTGTGTGAATGGGAGCTGTGTGAAACAAGCTAGCAGAAAAACGAGGCTGTAACTCAGACTGTGTGGTACCCAGGATTGAGTCATATAACATTTCCTCTTTCAAACCAGAAACCTAGAAGCAAATGAAACTCAGAGGTGTTTTACAGTACACAAACCCCCAAATTGTCTAGAATCATGTCCTCGGTCACAAGGTTTGTAGTATTTTGTGTCTCCACTAAACTGATTCAGTGAGGCTGTCTACTAGCTGGCAGCTTATGGTGTTGAGTTGTTAGACTTCCCTTCCTCGTCCATTTTACAGATTTCTTGCATTCTTAGCCATCATCCCCTTGTTTTACAAGTGTATGTGTTTTTAGCTAAGTTACTTGGAAAGCCACTTCAAAAACTGAGCTCTTGATTTGTAGCACAGGTAACTAAAAAAAGTTCATTGCTAATAGCTTCTTACAGCTCTCTTTTTACAATGCTTTCTTCTCACCGCTTCTCTTCAAGATAACATAAGTAACTGAATTTATTGACACTTCTGTCAGATAGAAGGGACTGCATGTGTAATGTATCACACAGGAAAAGTCAGAGGGAGTTTTCAGACCTGTAATGTCCCTGCGTGCAATTTAGAAACACATCAAATTTCCACACTGTGTTTTGAGATGAGTTCATGAACGTCGGGGGCGTTGTAGCTATGCCACCCCATTTTCCTTGACTCCAGTGTCCTTTTCTCTATCCCTCTATCCGTTTCCTCCTGTGCACAAAAAAATTTCCCTCCTATTCTTGTTGCTTTCATCCATTTCAGTTACCTTGGACTAAATGCCCTGTCTAATAGGTGTCCCTTTTACATTCATAAAAGCTATCAATTAAAAGAACATGTTTCACTAAATAGCACAAGATAAGGGAGGGGGGGAAGGCAAAGCCCAGTAGTTTTTATTGATAGAATACCCACCTGAGCAATGAACAATCAAGACTAAAATACAGCACAATTGTTTTAATCAAATATGCTTTATATATATATATACTCATATATGATATGCTTTTACATATATATATATACACACACTTTTTTCCATTTTCTGATTTAAATATAAGTAAGGATCAGAATCAAAAGTCTATGAAAATCAGAAAGTACATTGGATTAATTTTGATGTCTACTGGCAGCCTAGCTTTTCACTCAGATGTTGTGTGGCCCTGTCATAAAGATTTGAGTGCCTTCATGTGTTTCACACAGGTGTTCAGCAGCAACAGTTTCTTTATTGCACTGCCCTCATTCTCTGCCCAAGCTGCAAGGAGAGTGTCTGTGGAGGAACAGCTGTATTGAGCAGGAATCTCATGACCCTAATGGTCACCACAGCTCCCGCAGGTACGACTTTGTCAGGACAGAAAATGACAGGTCTCTGATTCTTGGGTTGCCTCACACTCCACTTTGGGAAAAATAGATTTTATTTTTGTTATCTCAACAGAGACTGAGGGTCTGAGTCATACCAGGCTTTAGCAATCCAGAATACCTGTCCTTCTTGTAAGCCAGTCTTCTGGTCTTTCAGTAAGCAGTAAAGCAAGAGTTGATCAGAGTTATGTGCTCAGCCCAAAATACCCATCCAAGACTAGTGATGTGAATTGTCCCCTGATATGCTTATAGTCTGCTCACTATAGGGGAGAAAAAACAGACACATAGCTTAGAAAAAAAGACAAATCCCATCTTCAAGACCTCATTACCAAATGCAGGTTTCTGTGATGATAAATCCACAGAGTCTTGGGCACAGACTTAAGGTCTTTCTATTTAAAGAACATTCCAAATTGTTGTGACTTTCCTGCCCCTTTTACTCAAGTAGACCTTCATTTTCATGGCTGAAAACCTACAGAAGTAGATTTATTCCCTTGCAAATACTATGTTCTTTGTCCCACTGGACTTACAGTAGAGTGCATACACTTGCCTGGAGTTCTGCTTTTTCTCTCTTTCTCTCTTCCATCTTCCTGCAATTCTATTTTATTTTTTTTAATTACAGTTTAATTTTTAATTTAGCTCTAGAGAAAGGAAGAAGGAAGGCTCTGATGTATCAGAGGTTCAGAACCACTGGAAACTGATATATTTCATCAATGTTTTTAGTTTGGAAAGTCTCCCATTACAGTAAAAACAGCGCTGCTGTGACTTCTGTTATGTGTATTGCAACATCATTGTCCTTGGAACTTTGTGGATGTAGAATTCGACTTTATCTAATCCTTTTTCTAAGAAACAGAAAAACATACCGCATTGTGTTTGTTATTGAACTTCTATGGTTTCATAAGGATTTTTAGAAGACAACAATTTTTCTGACCTTTGAACTCTTTGATATGATTTCACAAATATTTAATGACAAAAAAAAAGAATAATATTGAAAAATATTCATACATATTTACATACTACCAGTTGTATATATGCACAGTTTCTAACACTTAGGATCCTTAAATATTTGTGCTTACACAATTTTTTCTATGTACTTGCAAGTCTGAATCAATATTTATTTACCTGCACTGAAACTTCTCTCGGTGCAATAAGAATTCAGGTTATTTTAATATCTGTTAACTGTATTCTCTTTAATCTTAAACACAGGAAGTATAAACATAGGATTCAATAAAGCTGTTTGGTATAAAGGGAGCAAGATTTAACATAGCTTGAGAAGCGACCTTCAAACAGATTTTAAAATGAAAACTCTGCCAAACAACATGGAACTTTCTTACTGACATTTATTTTCTATTATTTTTCAACATTTCACTATAAACAAAATACTTCTTCACTTTAACATTCTATTCTGCTTTTCTCCACTCAGGGCAGAGCTAACGTCTGATGTATAGCAATTTATTTTAATTAATTCCGGACACCTGCAACCTGTAATTGATTTGGCACTGATATAAATTTCCTCACTCCAATCCAGCTATTGCACTGCTTTCAGTCATATTCAACTTCTCCTTTAGATATGGAGGCACGTCTTAGTATGGAATTAACAGATTTTGTTGTTTTAACTCCCTCTTGTTTATATTCCATTCCTTCGGTTAATGCTAGGAACTGGATATTTTCACAAGATAAAATTGTGCTAAAATTTTGCATAATCATTATCCTAGTTAAGTGGGGATTGAATATCTACAGACCGAAACAGAGTGTAAATATGCTTATTTAAGGGTTCAGAATTCCCTTATTCTAGTTCAGAGACTTTTTCTTAATAGGTACTGAGCCAAGTTCATCAACAAAAATGGGCTGTTGGACTTCAAAGAAAAAATATTTTCAGGTTGTATTTTTTATCTTAATTGGCATTTGTTAAAATGAGCATATTTTGGTGGCACTGCTGCCTTCTTCAAATTATGTTCAAGCTCCCCGCTCTGTCACCTGATTTAGGTTTGATATGTTTAATTTCCTCAATTTTCTAATGAGAGTAAGACAGAAGTATTTCTAAGATGTTGAGCTGTACAGCGCTGATCTTTAGTGTAGAAAAAGAGTAATGTGACCTCCGTTTGGAGTAACGAGGATAAGGTCTCTGTAAGATCAGTGACTTTTAACCATTACTGAAATGACACATCGCAGAAATCTTCTGGTACCTCTGTCAACTGCATTCAGAAGATTAACCAAAAAATATGGAACTAATTACAAGCACCAGAAAACTGCCTTCTGAGGACCTTAACCCTTAAACTACAGTCTCCTCTTATATGGTATAGACAAGAAGCAAAGCAGTATATTGCATTAAAAACTTGTAGAGACAAGAAATCCATACCCATGTGTATTGCAACATGACATACATGCAATAAATATATCTCATTAATAAAGAATTGTTTCTTTATGCACTGGCACAAATACTAGGTTATTTATTATGGGGTACATATTATTTATATGTGTACTATATGTATTCTATGCTATATATACTTATAAACTATGTCATCTTTATATAATAAGTATATGTAATAAATATGCATATTGATTTATACATATTTTAATTATATATATACATAAGTTATTACATGCATCTAATAATGGGGTTTTTTCCTTGCTATTACAATTTATGAGATGCATTTTTGAGATATACCGTCAAGATTATTTTTTTCTTCCATATTTTTTTTTTTTCTGTGTGGGTGAATGAGCAGCACACAGCAGATACAGAATAACTACCTAAATATTTCAGGCAATCCCATGCCCCCTCTCTTGTATTCATGGTTTATTTTACACTGATCATAGAGACTAGCTCTTAAACTGAAATAAAAGAACAGGTTAAGATAACAGGTATACACTAGACTAGGTGTTGCTGAAATGCCCTGTGTCAGACTGTAATTGTTTTCCTATAGCAGGAATTACTGAGGCTGTTTGATATCTCATAAGGGAGGGGAGGAGGCATGAACCTTTCTACTGCTTTCAAGGGTTCTGCCACAGAAATTCAATTTAAATTTAGAAGCAAAACTAACAAAGGAAAGGTGTCAACCCACTGTGTTTCAATGTCTCTCAAAGTTTTCAATTATTTTTTTAGAACCTTGACCTTACAAGAGTCTTTTATCATTGCTTCTTATTCAACTCATATCATATTCCAAATTTCCAGTTCAGTAGTGATCAAAACTTCTGAGTAAACATTAGAAAAATTCTTAATTTTTTCAAGTTTTCCATAAAATTTTCTTAAATGCTCAGTGCATGTTTTTGTCTCTTTGAATGAACAGAGAGGAACTCCAGGGACTAAAACCTGACTTTGACAGGTTTTGATAGACTATTTTTTTGACTTTGACAGACTATTACCTAAGTCACTTAACTCTTTGGATTCCTCATTTTGACAGGTGGAATTGGAATAATGTTTCTAATTTACTCTGCAGAGGATTTCAGGATTAGTCACTCATAGAATCAGAGCATCATTCAGGTTGGAAGGGACATTGGTTCTCATAGCAGACTTCAATCATCCTGATATCATAGAATCATAGATTCTGATATCTGATGGGAAAGCTATGCAGCCAGATATGTACAGTCCAGGAGGTTCCTTCAGTGTATTGATGATGACTTCTTGACTCAGGTGGCAGAGAGTCCAACAAGGAGAGGTGTACTACTGGACCTAGTACTGACAAACAAATTTCCTGCCAAATAACGTGTTTAACTATTGCATGTCTTCTTTTATAAAGGAACTCAGATTTAATGTAAGTACATAAAAAGGTGGGGAACTGCCCCTTCCCTTGGTATTTGTGGGGATTTTCTTCCAGGCTAATCTCTCTGATAGTTTGAAATGTATTCTTCTAATTTTAATTTGTTTGTCTTTAGCTTCCTGCTATTTGCTATTTTTAATCCCTTTCCCTTCTAGGTTATGAAGCCCTTTGGGATCTAGCATTCACTTTCCCAAAAAAAAAAAAAGAAATAAGTCTTTTTTAATAGCAGTACAGATGGAACTCTTAAGTTTTTCCACATATAATGCTTTTCCTAGCTCTTTATCTGCTTCATCTCTTTTACTAAATTATTTCCAAAAATTATTTTTCTTTTTACAATACAATGTAGAGACATAAAATTTATGCAGTACTCCGGTGTCATTCTTGTAAGTGTGATCTGTCAAATTAAAATTACCACTCTTTCTACCTAAATACCCCGAGGGAGTCCAAAAAGAGTTAGTGAAATTCAGAAGTAAAGAATTAATCATCACTGTGGAGGATGTCTGCATTCTGCAGCAGCAGTACTGTCCACATTTGGACTTGTTTTGCTCAAGACTGGGAAATGCTTGTGCTTACAACATCTCTAGCAAACTTCCAGTTACTCTTTAAGGGCTCTGAAGTAGTCCCACAGATGGTTCTGCCCAAATGAGAATAGAGGCTCAAGTGAGGCTGTACCTTGTTGTATGATGTAGGAGAGAACGGCATACACTGGTGAGGGATATTAACAGACTAGGGCTAAACTGCCCATTCAAAATTATTTAATTGTCCTTTTTTGTTTTTCCTAAATAATCTTGCTGTCTTAGGGAAAAAGAGACAAATGAACACAAATCCCTAAAAACCACAGATCACACTTTCAAGTTTTGTACCATGTTCATATGTCACTTTGTTTCTTTTGCCCCTTGTCAGATAAGGACGGAATAAGATACCGGTAAAACACATTAGCCATGCTCAGGCTCTGTACTGAGTGATGGATCTCCAGTATCAATCAGAGGTAGCAGGGAAATCTCTCCACTCAGGCTCTAAAATACAACAGATGTTGCTCTGCCAGTTTTCATTATGCTAGAGTTGTGTGGCAACAAGATTGCTTGTTTTGATGTTATCAGTTTTCTTAGGAATAATAACCACTTCAGATTTTTCTTTACCATAGGTGTATAGCACTTCTTAACAGCCAGCGCCTCTGTTGTTCTTACATTTAACAGAAAACAAACTCAGGAAAATAACCTAGATTAAAATTTTAAGTGGTTTAAGGACATTAGGAACTATCCAGTGAGTTGATAATAAATTACTATTTACAAAACATTCAATAGCAGGGGCTTGATTGAAAAGCAAGCAGTTCTTAAGACTTTTATCTAATGTCCTCAGCTGTGCACTGTTAATGAAGGTTTGCAATTACCATGAATTTTAACTAATGCTCAGCTTTATTTTTAATTGTTTTGTTTACAAAATGCATGCATTAATCATGCATAAAGTTATATTTTGTCACTTTCAAGATTACCTGACAGCAGTTGAGGAGCTGTAGACAGAACAGCTCGTTTCTGTCTTTTTGAAACACATTGAGAGGTGATACAATGAAAATAAAAATTCTTATTAATTTATTATTCTGAAGAGAGTTCATAACAAATTTTGGCATTAGATATCTTCTCAGACCCATCTTGTCTCAGTATTTTATGACTATAATTGAAATCATAGTCCTACAAACCCATTATTTAAATGTTCCTGAAAGGAAGTTTCAGGCAATGAGCAAGCAAATGTGTTACAGAAAGTGAAATCTTGGTTCTAAGTATATTAAGGGTTATTAAGCCACTGATTTCTGTGACTAGAGAGGGTTAGTCCCGAGTACTGCATAGCAAAATGTATACTAACAACTCCAATATATACTAATAAATCTGTTATAATGATAGATATTGAGATTATTGTAAGCTTATTTCTAATTGCATCTCTTTTCTTGTATCTCTCCTTGTGTAATTTCAAATGTGCATGACAACTTAAGATGTAATTGGTACTGTTTAGATTGGTAGCCCTCTGACGTAGTGCAGATAAGATGTTGGTGTAGTATCCTGTGAGTTGCAGAGCTGTAGGCATGTGAAAAGGAGAGCAAGGTCAGGCAGGACCCACTAAGTTTATTCCACTTTGAGCACTTCCATGCAAAGCCAAACTTCCCAAATTGTTTGACAGTACAGTATTTTCAGAACTGCAGCCGGTGATACAGAAACCACTGACAATATGTGACACCAATTTTGCCATATAGTGCAAAAACCTGGTGTCATGCAAGCAGACTGCCTGCATGGGCATGATGGGCCTCAGGTTGGCACTGAAACTAGGTAAAGAATTAGCCTCAGAAACAAGTGGAGGTTTAAAGCATTCACTGGTTCTTCACTACCTCTTAAGCAGATGCAGCCAGTGAAGCTAATGTACGCCGACACTGACAGAAGTGGAAGTTACAACCTAAGGCTGTCATCTCCAGTCTTAACTGGTTTTAGTTTCCCTTGTACTTGCTTGGTTGTAATGCCAAAGTTTATAATTAAATTCCATTAGAATACGATTATGTTAATCCTTTTTACAAGGTCTGTCCCTTTGTACCTCTGGAAGCAGATGAATTAATTTTGATAAAGCAGAAGCGGAGCCAGTAGACACAACACACAGCATGGACTATAAAGGAGTTAGAGCTTCTTTTTCCATAATGTGCCTTATTTTTTACCAGGAGGTATTTAACTGAAAGCACTGTTCAATTCTCTTTTTGGTAGACTGGAAGGGAAATGATAGTTAAATCTTGCACAATCTTTGTCAATTAGTGTGAATGTGGAGGAGCTGGAGTCAAGTGGCAGTTTCAGACAGTAAGACAGCACTGAAGCATGCTGCTTTTAAGTCCTCTCAAATCTTTACTTTGGATCAAAGACAAATTCCATTGCAGTCATCTGAGCCTTGGGAGAAGCTGATATCCTTACTAAATGAAATACATACGCCTTTCTGAAGGTCCGACTCTGTGCACCTGTCATTCTTCTGATTTTATTCATCAGGCAATCACTGTGTTTCTGAAGCATGACAAACAGCATCAAAATCCACTCTATGTCCTTGATTATGCAGTGGGAAAACAGAGAAACCTTGAAAAATGCTGCTTTTAGCTGTCAGTCTCTTTTAGCAATTTAATAATTTACTGACTATATAAAACTAACTAAATACATTTCTTTTAAAAGTTCTTGCTGAGAAATAAGGAAAGTTTTCAGCCCTCAAAGCAAAAGCAGATTTTGCCACTGTTTTATTTTACTTTTTTTTTTTTTTTTTTTTTTTTTTACTAATATATACATCTTGGATGAAAATGAATTCTTTCCCTCAGTGGCTCATAGAACTACTCTTAATATTTTATGTTGAAGGAGGAATCAAATTCATAAATAATAAATCGAAACCTTCTAGGTGGAATGCACGGGAATATAATGAGTTTCTGCAAAAAATTACAGATTTAATACAATATTGCAGTGTTTTAGTGTCAGCTATACTCTTTTGTTACTACTGACAGACAATAAATTTTCAGTCATTAATGTATGTATTCAAATGAAGATAATTACTGTATTCTTCACTGATTTTCACTACATCACTTTACAGGAATGTGAATATTAGACATTAAAAACCAAAACAGTCTGTATTGCAGACAATGGGGTCAAAATGAACAATGCATGATAAAAGATTTTTGTTTATTTCATAGAATCTGTTAGATTACATTTGAAAGCCTAAGTCATAACCACAGTCAAATGAAACAAGGGAAGCAATTAGATAAGCAAATGAAGAATGATCTCAGAGTAAAATATTGGTGAAAGAGAGAAAAAAACAGTCATAAAAGAACCAAGTTCAGCAAAGAGTCTCAAAAGATTTTTGTAGCACTGAAAAATAAGTGCTAGCCAGCACACTCAGGCTGAGAGTTTCAAAAGGCCTGAAATACTCAAGTTCTGTGTTTAACAAGGCCAAAAAAACCAAAAGCTAGGGTTCATCCACATGACAGACAGATGAGCCTGTGTTCTGCCTGCAGTTCATACCTTGCAAAAACTGTACCATAGCTCTGAAGTTCATACTGGAAGTACAGGTTGTGTGCCTCACTGATAGGAATATAAGTGACCATAAGAATTTAAACAGCCAAGCGCAAGGAAACAGAGTCAAAAGCCTAGACTGTTTGAGCTAGAGAAATCTCATTAGGCCCCTCTGAGTGTAGGTAGAATTATATTGGAGATACTGTTTCTCAAGTGCCCCACACTGAAGATCTAGATATCAAGCTTCAGCATCAAGTAGAAGCTCTGTAACCTACATAAAGCTGAGAGGTTTTCTTCACACACTTAACACAATGTTGAGTCTGACACAAAATATGTTGGCTGTTGACATATTGGTTCATCTGTCCCAGAAACTTTTTTACATATAATATAGAACAAAATTTCGCCAGCTAGGAAGGCCAGAATTGAGGCTATGATGTTAATATCTATCATTCCTTCAGTCACTTGACTTCCAGGGAAGACTGCAGAGCCTACTGACTCTTTTCCTAGCATCTAATGGTTATAGAAATGTCAGAAATATGAGTACCATTAGGGTCAAGCAGGATTAGAACCAAAATATTTGCTTTTTGAATGAGTTTACAAACCTAATTGTTAAAAAAGGTAAACAGCTAGTATATTTTATTAGCTATCTGTGGCTTGCTGTACTTCTTGTAGGCTCTTCCAGGTGCCAACCAAAATTGTCTCCACTGATTTGAATGGTAGGACTTATTGCTGTGTAAGCCAAACATCAGTCTGAGAGACTAAGATGCAAAATTTTGGGTTTAGTGGAGTGTTTTTTCTCATTTTTTCTCCTACCTCCTTATATGAAGTGAGATATTAATTGGGTTCTTAAAGGATAGATGTAAAATATTGGCTAAAAAATTGTTGACATATTAGATTGGGAAGCTTAGCTGTCTAGACTGTCATTTCAAAAAATAAGGATTGAAGTTGGGCATATATTTGCAGCATCTAAATTGGAGCCACCTCTTTAGATACTTTGGCTCTCACCTTTCTTCCCTAAAATCTTGCATGATCTATTCACTTTCCTCACATGGACAGTACTATATTGTAGCAAAGTTAAAACCTTGGACAGACAATGGCTTTGACAATGGTGACAATGCCCAGATGCTGGGCAAAGGTTACTTGACTGAAATTAAATAAGTACAGACTCATGAAGTTATTAAGCATTTAACTCAACACCTATAATTTATCACTTCAGTCCAATTGGCTGACTACTGTTGGAATGTAGATTTTTTCCTTTCATGAAATATCTTGCCAACAATGAATTTGAATTAAACTGACATTCAAGAAAGGGTTAATGGAGCTATAACCATGACCACCTGACTAGTGTCCTTGTCTTTCATTTGTTATCAAAACCCTAAATGATTTCATTTCTCTTACTTCCGAAGGTAGTTTTATAAAAAATACACCCATGCACACAGATTTGTCTGCATAAAAGATATAAATGAATTTACTGACAGTTAAATTTTTTGAGATTCCTAGAGTCAACATTCTTTTTCTAATTCTGGTTGTATGTACAAAAGTGGAGCCAAAATGTTCCAGTGTAAGCTGTTCAGCTGTATTCAGAATGCAATCTGGTATAGTTATCTTTCATGATGAAAAAGCAGGTTGTAACCATGCTCATTGACATCTGTGGCAAATTGTGGTAGTTTCATTCCAGATATTCTCATTGTAGAGTTTATTTTAATGGACTATCACAGAAATGAAGATTTTAACAAGATTCAGTAAAGGATTAGACATGTAATTGAATAATATTTGAATTGTAAGAGCATATTATATTTATTAACTTTCAGAAGAGTTTTGGGACTTAATTTCTAATGTGGATTTTAGAAATAGGCTAAGATAGATTGCTTTATTTTTCTCCTACAGCATTTACTGAACACTACCATTAGAGATGAACTATTACTCTAGACAGGCAATAGGTCTTACCATCTGATATCCTAGTTTCTGTCTTCTTAAAGCAATGGAGTCAGCACTGTTGTCCCGTATGTGCTGAGCCCTGCTCCTTCAATCTTTCTGATTGGAATAGCAAGGAATTATTTACGGTCAAATAGCATTGGCCTTCTTGTAATATTATCTTTTGTTCATCGAGGACTTAGACATGTTAGAAAAGTCATTTTTCTCTTGTCAATTGGACTGAGAGGTACATGAGTACTAAGGGTCTCGTACTCCCATTGTTACTACTGATACTGCCAAATTGTGTGAATTATTTAGGTTTTTCTGTGAGGAGTGTTTAATTATTTCATAAGATTCATAAGACCATTTTTTTTCAAAAATCTTTCCTTAAATAAGTATTGTCCACATTTAATCCTAGCCCAAATATGGATGGTATTTTTTTAAAGTTAATGTAAATAAAATAGGCCGCAACTACCTTTATTTTTATTTTTATTGTTATTATTAGGTTATATTCTATGTACACAGATTAAAAGCAGCTTCAAAACTTTACTGACTGATATGTTTCTCTGGAGCCTAAGGCTATATACAATTTTTCATGTTTGTTGACTTTTCATTGGGAAAAGGCTCCATAAACTCAGTGGAACTCATCAAAAGAAGGTGTTTCCCCCAAGTCTCAAGTCAAGAAACAAAGTTGTTCCCAGTTTGTTTTTGCAGAGTATGTGCTCTTCCTACTAACATAGTTTGATGATAACTCTGGCAAAGTCACAGACTTCTGTACTATGTAAGCATACTATGAAAAGAAAAAGATCTGAATTCAGTGCTTTATTCAGTCTTTTCTTTTTTGGGGGTAGCAACAGGCACAATGTCCAAGTCAGGGTTTTAGAATGGCCCCAAATAATTATTTTATTTAGGAGAGGATTCATACCTAGGTAGTGCAACATTCATACAAATAGCACTGGCAGGTGAAGGACGTAATAACAGTGTGTTTACTATTTATTGGTTTTAGTAGTAGAAATCAGAGGAAGTTTCAAGATACGGCGGTACTGAGACAGTTATACTAGTTGCAGGAATGAGGACCAAGTTTGAACTGCTGCTCTCAAACTTCTCATAGAGGGCCCCAATCCTTCTTTTCCTTCTTCATATTTACAGGTACACACCGTACAGTGTAAGTGCCAGTCTGCCCATCTGTCTATCAGCTATCCGTGAGCAGTCTTTGTTTTGCTCCAAAATTCTTCATTTTAGCCCACCACTCTTTCCAAAACTTCAAAATGTGCATTTATTTCCCTTTTGAAATGCTTTTCAACCTGCCTGTTGTGTTTAAGTAGCCAGTACCCATTAATTTAGAGGACAAGTTAGACCCTTCCCAGGCAGTCAAAGATGAAATGTGCTTTAAAAGGGGAAGAAAATGCTAAACAAGAAAACAGTTGGTAAAAAAAAACATGTATTTAACCAAGGCTTCCCTTCACCTAAAAGGATACTGTACTGCTGTCCTAGCTGTCCTGTTACGGTGTTAGGACATCGAAAAGCAAAGTTGCACTCAAACTTGGCTAAGATATACTTAATTATATATATAAATATTTCATATTAATGTTTAAAAATACTAGTGTTAGTTTTAATGGAGTGGTTTTCAAATGATACATCATCACCAGCTTGCGCTGGTATACACCCTCTTGACAAGTGCCTCCTGTTCATTACAGAGTAAATCACACTTGGACTTCAGGTTTTAGATTCTTCTATCCATTTTTATTAATGAAGACATGTAAGAAGCAAAAAGTAAACTAATAGAAATAACTTATAAAAAAAAAAATAAAACAAAACCCGAAGTATCTTATTTGCTGTTCCATGAATGTAAACATTACCTGCTGGTTCAAGGGGCTTTGGGCCACCTGACTTCTGCATGATAGCACATGGCAGGAATACTTATCCTTGGAATCAGGTGGCAGAAAGGGAAAAGTAAGCCTCCTCTGGCTTTTTTTGAGTCCCTGCCACCTGTGTGGTGTTGAAAAAGCATAAACAACCTGCGGTACTGAGATAGGAACATGAGTTCCCAAGACTTCAAAAGGAGATAAATTGTTGGAAGCTGGTGAAAGACCAAAAGCAGCCTTGGACCCCCAAGTAAGGCTGTCACTGACACGCCCAGATTTGTCTAAATCTAGCCACACCCACTTCAGTTTATCTTCCATGACAAATGTATGCAAATCTGCACTTGAAAATTGCTCTGTTTTTCCTCTTTTTTTTTCTTCTTCTTTCTTTTTTTTTTTTTTTTATATTTTACTTTTCTTTTTACTTCCTTTTCTCTTTTTCTTTATTTGACTATGCAATGACTACTGGAAAAAAATCCAGCCATCTCCAACAGGGTGAGATTTAACTATATACATCAGGAGGAATTTAAGTTACTAAACAAATTTGTAACATGCATGTTCTAATTTCTGAGATTTCAAGAAAAAAGAATAATATAATATAATAATAATATTCTATATTTTATATGCATAAATAATTACATATCCAGCTTTGAGTCTTGGATTTTGATAATGAGTGATAATAGAATTTTCATTGGCAATTTTGATATATTTTGTTTTTCTAAAGACCTCTGTGATACTTCAATACATCTAGATTTAGAAATTACAGAAAGTGAGGAAGAGAAAGAGAACAATTCATATTTGCTAATGAAAGTTTTGTAAAGATCCAGTGTAGAAGCAATAGGAACCTTTTCCTGATGTTTCTGCGCCTTTTCGCAACATTTTACTATCTCTGACCTTTTTCGTTCATGGTCACTTGTTTGGATTTAGTTCAATTATGTTTAATATAATCCACTTTGTTGGATTTATTCCTTAACATGCTGTAAGATTTAGTCCTTTATTCATTACTGATTGTGATTTATTTGATTTCAGTATGTGACTTATTTGTCACCATTATCTGTGCAGTTATAAATACATCGTCCTGTACTGCAGATTTCTCTGTTACTGAGTTAACTTTATAGAAATGATTTATTCAGTTTACTCAACTGGATCCGGCAAAATCGTCTACACACCACTGTTGGGAATTTGAATTAGGTCACTTGTCTTTGAAAAGTACTCCTTATTTTAAAGGCTGAGAGAGCTCGGACTCTTCAGCATGGAGAAGGCTGAGGGGAGATTTCATTAATGCTTACAAGGATCTGTAGGGTGGGTTGAAGGGGGGGTGGACCCAGACTCTTCTCAAGGATTCCCAGTGACAGGACGAGGGGTAATGAGCACAAGCTGGAACATAAAAGTTCTATTCAAATATGAGAAAAAGCTTCTTTACATTGAGGGTGACTGAGCACTGGAAAAGGCTGCCCAGGGAAGTTGTGGAGTCCCCTTCTCTGGAGACCTTCGAGACCTGGATGCAGTCCTGAGTAATGTGCTCTGGGCAATCCTGCTTTAGCAGGGTAGTTGTAGGAGGTGATCTCTAGAAGTCCCTTCCAACTCTGACAATTCTGTGATTATTTTTTATTTAAAATAATAGATGAGGATGACCTATTTCCATGTTTGAGCATATACTTCATCAGTTTCTTACAGTGGTTTTTGTTTATTTCTTATGTAATACCATAGCTCATATTCATCTGTGGAAGACACTAGGAATCTGGAGACAACTTTTTCTTTTCCTCTTATTCTGAGCTTGAACTAGACAGCTACTTTATAATCAAAATGTTTCAGTGCTTTATCAAGATGAAATATATATTTAATATGTGTAGAAATTTATTTATATGATCAAACTCCATACATGTGCATTAATTACAAATATTTAAAACTCAGAATGACAGCAAAGCCCACCTCTATCTTCTCTCTCTTCTTTATTATAAAGTGCATAAGATCTTGTTCATTTAAATAAGAAAATTGATGTGTTTGTATGTTACCTATATTACACTAATTATAAGAGAAAAACAATACAATTTTAACAAATAGTCATGAAATTATTAAGGGATATTCTTAGTTATTGCATGACTGAATTCTTAATCTAGAGTTGTTGCACAATGAAGATCTAAGGATGAAAATAGGGCAGGGGAAAAGAAAACCACTATCTTTTGTTAGACAAACAATACAGTTGAAAATCAAATAATGTTTTGTTACTATTTTCTAAATCTACAGCCAGCTACTGCAGGAGTTTTGCTTTCCTTCTTCCAAACTCATGAGTGTCTGGACATCGATCAGCCATTGAATTGTTTCAGATTAATAGCTATTACAAGAAGCCATAATTAAATAGAACCAGGTGCTGCTGTAGTTACCACATGATGGATTGCAAAAAAATATTTGAGCTACATTCACAGGATTCTCTATTTGGTAGAAAGACAGCAAAGCACATGAAGATCATATTGTGTTTGAATTAGAAGTTTTTCCAGGACATATGCACTGAATTCAAGCTCTAATATCAAGAAAGATGCTATGTATGAGGTCCAGCTGAACTACAGATGTAATACCAGTTTTGATGAAATGAATAGGGTCAATGGGGAAATATTTTGCATTTCCTCCTAAAAGTGACTGGCGCCTAGCAAATGTGACACCCATCCATAAGAAAGGTCGGAAGGATGATCCAGGGAACTACATGCCTGTCAGTCTGACCTCGGTGCCTCGGAAGGTCATGGAGCAGATCATCCTAAGTGCCATTATGCAACGCATGATGGACGCCCGGATGATCAAGCCCAGTCAGCACGGGTTCACGAGGGGCAGGTCCTGCTTGACGAACCTGATCTCCTTCTATGACAAAGTGACTCGCTTGGTAGATGAAGGAAAGGCTGTGGATGTTATTTACCTGGATTTTAGCAAGGCCTTTGATACAGTGTCCCACAGTATCCTTATGGAGAAACTGGCTGCCCATGGCTTAGATGGGAATACTCTGCACTGGGTTAAAAGCTGGCTGGAGTGCCGGGCCCAGAGGGTGTTGGTGAATGGTGTGAAGTCCAGTTGGTGGCCAGTCACGAGTGGTGTCCCACAGGGCTTGGTACTGGGTCCGGTTCTCTTTAACATCTTCATTAATGATCTGGACGAGGGGATCGAATGTACCCTCAGCAAATTTGCAGACGACACCAAATTGGGTGGGAGTGTTGATCTGCTGGAGGGTAGAGAGGCTTTGCAGAGGGATCTGGACAGACTGGATCAATGGGCTGAGACCAACGGAATGAGGTTCAATAAGGACAAGTGCCGGGTCCTGCACTTGGGTCACAACAACCCCAGGCAGCGCTACAGGCTTGGGGAAGAATGGCTGGAGAGCTGCCTGGCAGAAAAGGACTTAGGGGTGTTGGTCGACTGTCGGCTGAACGTGAGCCAGCAGTGTGCCCAGGCAGCCAAGAAGGCCAACAGCATCCTGGCCTATATCAAGAACAGTGTGGTGAGTAGGACCCGAGAGGTGACCCTGTACTCAGCACTGGTGAGACCCCACCTCGAGTACTGTGTCCAGTTTTGGGCCCCCTACCACAAGAAAGACATTGAGGTGCTGGAGCAGGTCCAGAGAAGGGCAACAAAGCTGGTGAGGGGTCTGGAGCACAAGTCTTATGAGGAGAGGCTGAGGGAGCTGGGGTTGTTCAGTCTGAGGAAGAGGAGACTGAGGGGAGACCTTATTGCTCTCTACAACTACCTGAAAGGAGGCTGTAGAGAGGCGGGGGGTGGTCTCTTCTCCCAAGTGGCAGATGATAGGACAAGGGGTAATGGCTTCAAGTTACGACAGGGGAAGTTCAGGTTAGATATTAGGAAATATTTCTTTACTGAAAGGGTTGTCAAGTATTGGAATAGGCTACCCAGGGAGGGGGTTGAGGCACCATCCCTGGAGGTATTCAAGAGAGGAGTTGACATGGTGCTTGGGGATATGGATTAGTGTTGGATGTTTTTTGTGTGGTGTGTTGGGTTTGCTAGTGCTGTGTTGTGTGGTGGTTTGTGGGGCTCTTTTTGTTGTTGGTTTTTGGTGGTTGTTTTTTTTGTTTCCCCCCACCATTGGTTGGACTAGATGATCTCAAAAGGTCCCTTCCAACCTAGGTGATTCTGTGATGTTACGGAATTCTCCTAGATATAAATTAAAAAGGAAATTCTATGGAGGTTGGAAGCAGAGTTTTCTGTAATATCAAAAGTAATCAAGTGTCTATGACAACAACCCGGAACTAGATTTTTATGTTCATTAAGAGCGCAATTTTCCAGTTCCCAAGAGCCACAGAACAGCCTATAGCACTCAGGTAAACGCATTACCACTGTGTTACCCACTGTGCTCCATTCTGTCTACATCTTCGTTGTACGTGTTGCAGATGGTTTGCATATCAAGTTCTTTTCTAATAGAACAATAAAATTGAGCTTGTTGTTGCAATGGGGGAAAAGCGATTTTGTGCTAATGGTTTAATTGTCAGTGTTTTACCAATTTGAAACTGAGGAACTATGTCAAAGAGTGGTAGATAAAATGATTACATTCGTGCATTAAGATATTTCAGCTGTTACTGAGAAGACTTCCCTCTTAATCTTATGTCAAATCTGAAAGCATGTATTAGGGGACAATCCTATTAATAGGCTAAAATTAAACAAATTTTCTTTCATGTTAATATACTGATTTTAAATAATAGATATATACATCCAAATTCCTGTGCTGTGATACATGAGTCATTTCAATCTCTATATGCACTGAGTTCAAACTTATTTTGTTAAGACTAGAAAGTCTGTCAAATGCACAGAAAACTGATAGAGCCTACTCTTTGTCCTACACTGCCAAGTTTTGTTGCTTTGCAGAAGTTCTTCCTATGGGCATGACCCACAAGAAAATAAATCAGATTTCTTGTTCTGATGGCTTTTAGATTGCTTGTTCTGAAACCAAACATGCTGAAGCTGTGTAAGTAAACACTGAAGCCAGTACAAAAGCAATCTGTTGATTCAAAATTGTTTAAAAAAATAACTAAAGTCTTAGTAAACTTTGTATGATTAAGTAGTCTGTCCTTCCATGCCCTTTGAAAGCCAATAAAAGCATAACGCTGTCATAAACTCCTAAGTTTTGGCAAATTGAATGGAAATGTGCACTCATCATCTGGCTCAAATTTATGGTGGAAAATGATCCAGAGTGATTGACAGAGTAAGATCCAGTGACACTAGAAAATAGAAATTTCATCTATTTAAAAAATACACAGTTCCTCCATAAGTTCCAGAGCTGAAAATAGTAAATTTGGATTAAATATATTCCTACTTTGCAAAATATTTTTAGCAATTCACCCCGTTTCCATTTTAAGCAGATCTGTTCTCAAGTGCAGTTGTCTATGTCTTAGCTGTCTTCGATCAGGTATATGAAGCTTTAAATTGAATTTCTGCATTTGTGAATTTCATTCTAACAATTTCCTATTAATTAAATCAAATTAAATGGAATCTTATGACTAGTATCCTAACATAAAGACCAAGAACTAGTGTAACAACATAGACTGAAAATTCAACTCATTATTTAATTGCCAAGATATTCATTGTTTAGACATGGTGATTAATTCATTTGGCATTTACAAAGATGAAAATGGTAATTCTATAACAAAGTAATTAGAGAGGAGTATTGCCTTGAATGAAACAAGACTCAGTTTCTAAATCTCAATGAACACAGGCTTAATCTAAATTGAATCCTTTTACATTTTTAGTATTTGATATTTTCTGATGAAGATAGAGATTTTTGCCAAGCAGGTGACCTTTTGCACGTTAAAATAATATTCCAACAGTATTTCAACATTTGTGTTCAAGTAGCTATGAATTATTTAAAAAAAATTTCATACATAGGAATATTGATCAATAAAATAACTTGTAAAGGGGAAGAGGTAATGCTTGGTATTATTTATTTGGAAGTC
Source organism: Thinocorus orbignyianus (assembly GCA_013400375.1). Lineage (NCBI taxonomy): Eukaryota > Metazoa > Chordata > Aves > Ciconiiformes > Thinocoridae > Thinocorus > Thinocorus orbignyianus. The sequence goes on along the minus strand of VXBW01000362.1, from coordinate 38,292 downwards.
GACTTGCTACAAAGCTTGGTCAGATAAAACCTAACAAATAATTTTTTTAAGTCCCTATCTGTGATCACAAACTTTATTCTTTTCCATTCATGGCATTGTCCTAGTGAGTACTTTGACTGAATGTCTAAACTATGTTCCAGAATATAGATATTTTACATTTTTTTTATGTCTAGTGATGTAAGAAATTTAAAATTTAAACCAGTTTTTGAAAATTCAGTTTGAAATATGCTGAAATTTTTTTTCAAAAGACGTGGAATTCTGGAAATTTGGGGGGGGGAATAGTGTCCTCTGAAAAATTTGAACCTTCTACAGGCATGGCTAACTACCAGAATATTATCTTTAGAATACTAGGATATAATCTAAAACTTAATTATCTAGTACTAGAATATTATCCTAGAATACTGTCTCATTTTCGGTCATGCAAATTGTTACAGACATAGAAAGGAAACCAATATTATTTGCATTTGAAAATGCACATTTGTACCATCACAGCTAAGAATATGGTGCAAACACAGTGTTGCATCCAATGATTTCTTGGTGGTGTACATGTTTCTCACGATAATGAAGAAGCAAGTAGGGGGGTTCCAAATTCTAATTGAGTATGAAACTCAGGCAGAGCTTCAACCAAAAATTTCCTTCATAATGCACTTACCTCAAAAGGTGAACACAGAAGTGAATGTCTCCAGTGATCTGTTAGGCTTCTGTGCTGCATACAGCCTTATTAGTTTTCTAGAGTCAAAGCAGAAGCAAAACAGAACCATAGATTTTTTGACCAATTTGTGTCCTAGGACAGACTAGCCTTCCGTAAATATTCTTAGAGTAAGATAATTTTCATCCTTAAAGGAAAAACATAGAATTAGATTAAAGCCAACATAAAAAAGAGGAGAAAATTAAAAACTTACCACATAACTGTAAAAGCATAGCTGAGCCTGACCAAGATCTCAAACACTGTATCTTCAAACCATCAGATGTGAAACCAGATCAGAAAAATGTCTAATGGGATCAAACCTATATCTTGAGTCAAAAACCATTGCTTTCTGGTGAACTTTGGGCTTTGAGTTTATAATCATGTATAATATCACCAACATAAACATTCTCATTTTGAGATGAAAACAATTGTAGAAGATGTGATATTAGCTTGCAGCTATAAGGTTCTTTTATAGTCAAAGCGAGCATGAATCTTTCATCTCACTCTTTAGGCTTTTCTGGGGGTTTGTGATAGCACTGCCTAAGGGCTCTGGTGTGTAGCACTTTATTCTTTGATAATTTCAACACTTAGACATTGATACTTTTCTTAGTTTACAACCTGATTGTGAGTTTTGAATCACAGTGCCCAAATTTTAGAACTGTGAAGAAAAAAGAGCTGGAATTCTTCCTGAGAAAGCACAGGCTGCAAAAGAATTTCTCCATTCCAAATTGTCCTTTCCCACTCTTTTCTAATATCTGCTATCCTCCCTGTGCAAAATTCATGAAAGAGCCTGGGCCTTGCATGAAACTGCTTGGAAAGTAATAAGAAAGTTTTCTTGTACCTTCACTGTTATTTGTATATTTTTACAAGGATGGCAATAATCATCCTTTTAATGAATTCCTTTGTTTAACAGTCATCAAGCCTTGAGGTAAGACATGTTTAGTAATTTAGACTATCTTTTCTTTGTTGATTAAATAAATACCAAGTGTGGAGAGACAAGTTATAAATACAACTAATTCCAACCTGACCAACAAAACCTTTTAGATGCAAATCCCAGTTAGGTAGAAACAGCAGCCTGTGAAATGAACCATGGTTCATAAATGACTCAGAGGTCCCAAACTCTTCACACAGATATAGTGATCACTGATGTCCCTTTTGCTAGGATAATTACTGCAAATCCATACTTATTTCATGTTTGGCAATAGGACCAGCTGATTAACAAACTGATTTATCTACTGCTTGTGTCACTGCTGAACAACTAAAGAAGCAGGCTGTCCATATGTTCTGCTACAGACTAGAGGCATTGAACGTGCCTTCCCTGCTTGGATTACAAAAGTAGCTGCACTTAAATTGCTGACCATTGATTCTGCACTTGTTCTGTGTCCTTTTATATGAGACAAACCCATGGTCCTTTACATTGTCATTAAATTAAGTCAGTTTTCTTCTTTTCCACTAGCTGTTCGTTCTTATTTTCATATAATCATAGCATGGATTGGATCAGAAAATACCTTCAAAGATCGTCTAGTCCAACCCCCTTTCAATAAGCAGGGACATCATTCAACCATTGTTTATGCTTGAATTCAATGATCTTACATGTCTTTTGCAATCTAAATGATTTTATGATTCTACCTTCAACTAAATCTGGTTGTCCAAAGCCTCATCCAACCTGACTAGGATAGTTCCAGGGATGGTACATCTACCACCTTCCTAGCAAACCTATGCCAGGTTTTTACCACCCTCATTGTAAAAATTTTCTTCCTTATGTCCAATCTGAATCTAACCTTTTTTGGATTAAAACCATGATCCTTTGTTCTATCAGTACAGGCTCTATTAAAATGTTGTGCTCCATCTTTCTTATAAGCCTCCTTTCAATATTGAAAAGCTACTTTTTTGAATATGAAGGATAGCTGTTGAAGATGAGTAGTAGAGGACTCAAAAATGTAATGTTACTTAGTTAAAAAAGAATATAAATTAAGCTAATTTACTTTAGCTCAAATATCTCCCAATTCATACCAATAGTTTGAATTTGAGTAGGAATCTCATTAGATTCAAGATTTGAAGTTGTAAATCCAAATACCTGCATAATAAAGGTAAGTCCAGAGGTTGGAGTGCTTTATAAATGTCCATAAATAAAAGTCCATGTGTGATCTTGGAACCCATCAAGCAGCCCCTTGAATATACAGGAATTTTTGAGTATCATGTTACATGTCATCAAAGCTACCACACACACAATTTTTTTAAGGTTCTAAACTACACCCCACTCTCAAAGGGATGTTTTCACCTGATCCTTGTAACAAAGACTCCATATTACTGTTTTTCCTTCCACAGCCCTGCTGATAAATGGCATCTTAGGTTTTCACTTTCAACGAAAGCAGTAAATAAAATCATCTTATAAAGAGGGTTTCTGCTTTTGCCAATTGTCCCTGGAAGACGACATGAAATCTTGAATTAAAAGGAAGGTCATTTGCTCTTTACATTCTCCTACTTTTGTGCAGTTCATAAATAGTGCTATAAGCAACTGTGTGAAGAGTACTGCAAAGGTTGCAAGTTCAAACACTAAAAAACTGGGAAAAAAACTTATGGATGAGGCTACAAATGTAATCTCAGTTCAGCAGGAATAAACATAAGTATGACAGGATCATGAGTCATCCGGAGTTTTGAGAATTTGTCTGCAACTTTTCATCAAAGTAAGCACCCTTAAAGCACCAAAAATATTTGAACCACAGGAGCTATGTTTTCTTAGAAGAAGAACATTTTTTAAATGAAGCAAACTTGGCGACAGAAAAGTGAAGCTATAAAGGGATTATCCCTATCCACTGTGTCCTTGGAAGGCTCATCCTTCCCTTCAGGTTTGCTCTTAGTTCAGCAAACTTTCATCAGGTTTCAAGAAACTCTGTATGTAGTCTTCTCTGTATCCCTAGGAAAAATATCTTTCTTTTCATCACTTCTGATCCTTTCTGTGTCTGTTCCCAGACCTCAGAAGAGAGGGAAAGAGAGATACCGACATAGTGAACTACTAAATGACAGGCAAAACTGACGCCATCTGTCACTATCTGCTTTAAGCATATCCACACTACTGGCTTTAGATACTTATCTTAGCCTTGCCAGGTTCCTGGGAGATAGTCACCTGGTTTAATAGATTCAGAATACACTAGTAAAGTCATTAAGAAGAGCTCAAAGTACTTTTGAATGGCTACAGAAAGAAAGTCTGTGTGCAATAGTGGTATGTGGTCGTACAGTGAGCAGAGAGGTCCCTGGTGATTCAGTACTCCTCTCTGCCATCCTGAGAAGGGAGCTTGCTACAGTTATATAAATTTATTAAATGGCTTTTTCTGATTACTCTATCTGTATAATTATATGACACTACTCCATTACTGGCGGTGGGTTATCTCTGGTGACACAGTAGCTTTTTCATCCATATTTTCTCTACTCGATGTTCCTAGTTCCATGCCTATATCACTGATAATGCACTTCATAGGTAAGGTTAGGGAAGAAGTGGGGCAACAGTTAAGAGAACACAGAGTGCTGTTTTGTGCAGGAAAAGAGATTATATAAAGATTGAGGAGAAATAACAGTTGAAGAAAGCAAATAGAACTTAGGAAAATAAAGATTATGTCTCTGAAGAAGTATCATGTTCTTGTTTCAGTGTTGGAGGGAGAAGATGCATATTTATTAAGGCTGTTGGTACGATGAGAGTCATAAAGCCTTTGAGTTGTGTGTCACACAAATGCCCCAATGCTACTTTGAGTCTCTCAAATAGCAAAGAAGTGCCAGTTTTTTGGATTGGTTTTCCATTATGATTACAGTCGCAGAGACCTTAGACTGATTGTTCAGCTGCTGTGCCACCAGTCTGTGACTGTGAAATGGCTGATGCCACACAACCATTCACTGCTGTCTGTAGACCAATATGGGATCGTCTCCAGTGGCTGCTGTCAATTGTAGCTGTGCCACCACAACCACATATCTTGAAATTAGCAATCCACAACTGATCACCTGTAACACCTGGGAGCATAAGAACTCACCAGTGGGGTGTAATGATGTGTACCCAGACTTTCCATGATAAATAAATATAAGCTCAGGAGCACTGCATCCCATCCATTAGAGAGCTTGTGGCTGACGGTAGCAAGGACAATGCAAGAGCAATACAAATCCTTGAACTGATGTGGGCATCCAGCATCGCAACACAAGCAATTGCATCTCTTCCCCAAGTGCTTCTCATTGGTTCTTTTTGGCTCCCTAGTCCTCTCCAGAATGTGTGACTATCACAACTTGCCGTCATTGCAAAAGCAATACAGACATTGAGGTACAGAAGATAGAGGCCGTGCATGGATGGTTTGTGCATAAAGCAAAACGGGCTGAATATGAGGGCACCCTATTTTTCACGCATTGTGTTCCTCCCAGAGAGATCTATAACCATCCTATTGTACGTGATGGGGCATCCCAGTCTGAAGCAAGAAATATCTTTGAAAGCAGCCTGGCAGAGTAGCACAGATACAGTCTTTGGATTTTTTTCCCTTGTATCATTATTATTGTCTCTTATGCTCTGTTGCACATAACTTATGTCACTGGGGTAATTCAATCTGTTCTTTTTCATACACGGTGATACAGCTTTAGATAGATATGTCAGTTTTAAAGAGAAGCACTTCCTACTAAACAGTTGTTACAGCTTGTAATCAAAATCTTTTGAGTTATGGATAAAGTGGGAGGTGTTCCAAATAAAACTAAAGCTTTAAAGGTTCAAACACCCCTAATGAATAGATTATTTTTCAGTAAAAATAATTGTACCCTTTTCACCCTTAGCATTAGTGGCAATACAGTTCTCTGGAGGGAATACATATGTCTTTAACTGTCTTTTCCCACTTAAAAGGTTATATTTCACCTTACTCTTGTTTTTACCTAGCTTTGCAGCTATACAGCTATAGTTCCAGATTCTCTTCCAGAATGCAAAATGAACTCAACTGACATGAAAACTGATGTGAATGAGACCCTAGTCCATTATGGTCAAAATCCCATTTACATTTCCTGCAGTCTTGAAGTATTTTTGTGCTGAGTCAGTGCTTTTGAACTGTATCTCCACTGAACTGATTGTCTCTCCTTCCCGCAAGATGTCTGTATCCACAGGTCAGCCTGGCTCTTTCATATGATGTAAGAAAGCCGATGTAGTCAGCTTCACAGTTTAGTTAGATATATTTTTCTAACCCCTCATAAAAAGCTTAAACATTGCAAGACCCTGTCAGTAAGATCGTTAACACATGGGTCTACTATCCAAAGAGAAACATAATTAGAGATAATTGTCAGTTATAAGAAACAAGGCTGTATTCTAGAAAAACTGTCTTCCAGATCAAATGTTCCCATGTAAATTTTTCATGCGTTGCAGAAACAGCACAGTGTCTAGTCTGCACTGCTATTCATAACAGAGGTTTCTGAATCCTCAGCTTACAACAATAGCTTAATAAAGAACCATGTGTTCACAAGAGGTATTGACTTCTAAGCCCACCACTTGTCAAGGATATGGTCAAGAAATGTGTTGGATGAAAACAGTGTAGAAATCTATAGCTAGTATCACTACATCACAGAGCAATATCAAGGCAGCATCATGGGAAGAGAGAAGAAAGGTTGCTCGTCAGGTGTGCGCACTGACTTCTCACATTTTAGAATCATAGAATCGCCTAGGTTGGAAGGGACCTTTAAGAACATCTAGTCCGACCATCAACCTAACTCCGATAAAATTATCACTAAAACATGTCTCTAAGCACTATGTCAACCCACCTTTCCAAATACCCCCATGGATGGTGCCTCAACCACTTCCCTGGGCAGCCCACTCCAATGTTTAATAACGCTTTCAGTGTAAAAATTTTTCCTGATACCCAATCTGGACATCCCATGGCACAACTTGAGGCCATTTCCTCTGATCCTATTGCCTGTGACTTGGGAGAAGAGACCAGCCCCTCCTCTCTACACTCTCCCTACAGATAGTTGTAGAGAGAATAAGGTCTCCCCTCAGTCTCCTCTTCTCTAGGCTGAACAACCCCAGTGTCCTCAGCATCTTCTCATAAGACTTATTCTCCAGCCCCTCACCAGTTTTGTTGCCCTTCTCTGGACCCACTCCAGCGCCTCAATGTCTTTTTTGTGGTGAGGGGCCCAAAACTGGCCACAGTACTCAAGGTGGGGCCTCAACAGTGTCAGCTACAGAAGGGCAATCACCTCCTGAGTCCTGCTCAACACACTGTTCCTGATACAGGCCAGGATGCTGCTGGCCTTCTTGGTCACGCGGGCACACTGCTGGCTTACGTTCAGCCGACGGTCAACCAACATGAAAGCATAACAGTATCTCTAACAAAAATTTTCAGGGAGGTGGAAAAGGTTAAATTGTATCACTGTGTTACATGGAGATGACGCCTGCATTTAGTATTCTAGTCGTGTTGCTATGGAACATGAATCAACATTGGAAAGCAGGTTCCATCTGACTGGACGCTATTACAGAGTTTACAATAATAATGCTTTAGCTAGATGACTGCTGTCCTGAGTACATAAAAATTTCTCACGTAAACATCTAATTAACAGTCTTAAATTTACAAGAACCTCATTTCAATGAAAGTAAAGTTTCTGCTGTTTATATTATACAGATGAAGTTAATGTTAACACTTCAAGCATAGGGTTGTTTGACTGGCTTGAGCTGTGTCTTCATCTAAAATGAAAATAGATCCATGTAGTTGAATGAAATTCTGTCATTCTATGCTGGTTAAAGAACTGCCCCCTTGAGCACCTGGTCTATTTGAACTTTACCTCTCACATACCGAGTCTGCCTTCGAGTATACTAATGTTGCTTTTCTAGCTAACAAGGGAAATATGGAAATATCTTAAAATAACTAAAGTTTTCCCTTGCATTTTTCTTTTCCTGAGGGAATTATGAAGTCCTACAAGCACTTTGTTATTTCTAAAGCTTCTGAGGAAAATAGAATAAGTTAATAATTCATTGCTGTCACTTAGGAACATGGAAAAAATTGTTGTGATAAAAGTCTTCCTTGAAAAGAAGGAACCTTTTCTAAGTAACAGAATATTTCAGACATCGAACTAGTGTGTTAAAAAAAATAAAAAATAATTATGCAAAATATTAAAATAATAAAATATATTTCAATTTTAATTACAGCAAGAGTACAATATGTATCGTAAAAATATATGTAAGAATATTTTAATTATCTTAGAGTAATTTCATCATGTTCAGAGATACATAAACCTGATATATTTTATAAAAGCTTTTAAAAGTACTTTTGGACTACAATACAAAGCAGAAAAGACCTTAGATGCCCTTTTCTGCCCCCTGGGACACTTACCCTGAGATATCTTCTGATGAATTTTTTCAGTTTTTCTTCTTTACGCAAGAACAAACTCATTTTGGAGCAAAAAATTTGAGCAGAATGGCAAGGTGCCAATTAGCAAAGTGACGCTAAATTTTCAAAATGCACCAACTAATCTCTCTTACTTGAATGTACCAGTGAAAATATAGGACAATTTAAAAGTCCTCTTGTTTGTTTGATTTCTGTAGACAATAGTTTACTGATCGAAACCTCTGGTCCATTCAGTTAAGACCTGATTCAGTATAATACCTTAGCAGCTGTTTACATTTTAGGAATTTTATATCATCATTGACATTAAAGTTATTAACGGAGTCTTGAAAACAAACTAAGTGCTTAAGTACTTGTCTGAGTCATCAATATAAAGCATGGTTAAAACCAATAATGACCAGCCTACTCATTCAGAGAAAAAAGCACTCCAGGAGACCACGTTAATTCTGAGATATTGGTCATTTCCAGCCTTTACTGCTCAGCAGCACTGTAGAAATCATATTTACTCCCTGTGCTTAGAACAGAAGCTAAAAAAAACTGACTTTTAGTGTCAACCACTTGAAATTATATTTACATATGTGGACACCATTTGCACTGGTGAGAGCTCGGTATTTTCATGTACAAATATAACTGTGCAGCAAATGGCAAGGACAAAATGAGAGACTTGGTTGTGGCTCCTTTGAAAAAAAACTGCCCTAAGACAGTTTGCATAGATTAGCTTAAATAGAGCTGGAAGTAGTTTGCAGCACATTAATAATAACTCTTAGTATAGTCTAATGACCTAAGATATGACACACAGGAATTGCACCATTATAAATGTTTGAAGAATTTGAAGTGAGGAAATCCAAATAATGTTGTGTTGTGTTGTGTTTTGCCAAGGGACTGGCAATTAGGTCAACAATATTTATATAGAAAGACTCTATCTAGGATGATGATATAAAAAATGTATATAAAGTAGATGGCACTCTGCTTACATAAGTGGTTTTACTGTAACAGTAATTCATACCCATTTTCTGTGAGAGTTAGTGGCTTATACATAGAGCAAAAGAAAGGAAGGGGAAATGACAGAGCCCACAGCCATTCAAGGAGAAATAAAGGTTTCAAGTATTTACAAATACTTGTCCTGATTCCTTGTAATCTACATTAAAGAATACTGACAGTTCCCATACCCAAGCTAATGTGGAATGACAGATTGCTCAGATCAGAACACTGTGAGGGGCCACAGGCTAAATGAGTCAGTGCAGCTTCTCTCCACTTACATCTTTAAAGTTCTTATTTCCAACATGCACACAAACCAATTTCATGCTCCTGGTTTTAGACCCCAATGAGAAATTTCTAACCACTTCAATAACTTACACTTTTCTTTTACATAGTTACTAGGTGTTAAGGTTTGAAAAGCTTTTAACTAGCTGTAATGCTTCCCTGATTGCTGTGATTATTTTTTTGTGATCCTCTAAAATTGACTTTTGCATGGAAGATAAAGTGGTAGTACAACACACGCCACCGAAAAAAAAAAACAACCTGAAAGCAGAGAAAGGTAAAAGTGTGTATAGCATAGTCAAACTACCCATTGCTAATTCTTCCTCCCCACCAATAATGGCCATACAATTGACTTCTATTTTTTCTTACTCTGTAATTGTTATTTAAAGAATATAAGGCTCCAAGTGTATGCTGTCCGGCAATCAAGTCTAATACCCAGACACCATGTCACTGTCTCTGCTACAAATCCTCAGTAAAATTCTGAAGACTGTGTAGCAATGGTAGCTTTTACTGCCTTAACTGCTCAACTCCTTCAGCATCCAGAGTCCAGGGTCCATTGCAGAATTTTTAAACTGTTTCTAGCCACAGCATCAAGAATTGTCTATGAAGGGCTGCAATAGAATGAAAATTACAGTTTCCTCTTCTTGTTATCTTAATCTTGATGCAAGTCTCTGCTTTCTGATTTTACATGCGATAGGAAGAACAAATGCACGTCCTGGCCCTGGTGGGTCAAGGTAAAACTGTCCCTGGTGATAAAAAGAGATGAGAATTTCCTCCATATAAACCAGTGTGTCCTCTACTGGCTGTAAACAACATCTGAGAACTTCCATGGTGGATGATGCCAGACATTAATGAATTAATATTTTGTCTCCAGGACAGTGGATCAGTGAAACTATCCAGACTAATAATATGTTTCATTTATTCTAAAGAACTAACCAAAGGGAAAATAATCACAACAATGTGGCAGGTAGAATAGACCTCTCTTTTTTATACCAAAACAATGATGACTGTATTTCCTACTTCTTTATCCCTTCCCTCAAAACAGGCCAAAGATTGCAGTCACTCTCACAAGTTTTCTGTGGATAAAACAGCAGGAAGGAAAAAGCTTGTTATTTTTTAATCAAAATACTGTAAAATAAAGGATACTTCCTTAAAATTCTTCCAAACTGCCCATATAATAAACTGTTAAGTATCATATTCTACTCAATCCTCTTACCAAAATCACATGAAACTTAAAGAAACCTGAATTTTGTCATTCACATTTGTGGAGACCTTCCACCCTGCTCATCTCCATTAACACTTTTCCTTCCGTCTCTGTCAGGCAATGCAAATTAAGAGGGGGAATTTCTGACTGCCAATTAAAGGACTTCTCAACACCATCTATCAGTAAAAATCCAGCATTTCCTATGAGGCTATTTTCCATCCATCAGTTTTTCAGTGGACACTTGGTCTCAGAGAGCACTCTTCTGTTCAAATAAAAATTCCATATGCAAACAGCATGTTCTTTATAAGGGATCTTACTCTCCCTGGTACATACTTTATTGGTAAGGGCGGAACAAAATTGATGAAATGAATGATCTGTGTGAGCTAATGCACTTTTGGTTAAAACAATATATACAAAGAATGTTTCCAATCTTAAGAGTTACTGCTGAACAATAGCTTTGAATACAACGCAAATATTTTTACAGTGAAAAGAATCACGTGGAAATACTGTCTGAAAACTATAATTACTGAGTATTTTGCAGATTTCCAATGTCAATCTAAGTCCAATTCTGAAGTCTTAAAGAAGAAAATTTGCACTCTTGTTCATGATTTTGCAGTTTTTTAACAATTCTCAATCTAGTTTACTGGGTTATGCTGTCATTAGCAAAATTAACATTATAGAAATATTGCTATCATTTATTTCCAAATTTGCTAATATTCTAAGCAAGAAAACTACAGGTATTGCAAGCTGGACATCCAACAGCTGAACTATTTTAGATAAATTCATAGTGCAACAATATAATACAGACAGATATCAGACACACTTTGAAATTCACATTCCATTTTAATTTAACTCTTTTCATTATTAATTTGTTGGAGTTCAAGTTCAAAGACCAGCTTCACACTCGGTGCTCACCACCACCATCATTAGCAGACTTTATATCCCTTAATTCTTTAGTCTCTAACATTACACTGTGAGCTTAAGTCAGCTACCCCCAAGCAAACATCCAGTGCCCTTTGAAAGTCCCCACGCTGTCATCCTGGCTCCCGAAAGACACGTTTACACCTACTGTAAAACTCTGTGTCCAAGCTGTAAGCAGTTAAGTCCTCCCATAGGTTTTATCGCGTTTGTCAGACCTGCACAGGTGGATACCTTACAGCTATTTATATGTGAGCAGGTAGTATGGATCAGTAAGAGCAGAAAAAAAATGACACTATCCACACTGCCTAATTCTGAGTTTCTCTTTGGAGTACTTCCAGTCCCATTCCACAGACTGGATGCACATTTTCTTGAAAAGCAATGCACTCCTCAAGCATCGCTTGCAGTGTAGTATAAGCTGAAGTTCATGTGCTCAGATTGCTTTATTTTACAAACCAAAGCCACAAGTGGGGACAATGGGGAAATTAATTTCCAAATCATGCTCTTGATGTTAACAGCAGCTAAGATATTGTCCCTCAAGTAATGACAGGTCATAACAGGTATTTATATCTGAGGAGCTAAATCAAGACTTGAAGGTGAAATTCAGTTCCAGTTCATTTGAGATATTTGAGTGTAGATACCTACAAAGTGAATTAGACATCTAAATACATTTACTGTTAATAGAAGCTCCATTGACTCTACTGACAAGACACATAAATTAGCATATAAAATAGAAACTCACCTCACATGCAGATAGTTTCACTTCCATTTTACAAACATCTTCTAGAATGAAAGGTCTTATTTCCTCCCTGGTCAACCTAATGATCCTCTTGAGAACCAGCTTATTAGAATTAATCTTTCTAAATACAGATTGTTAAAATCATCCCATATTCCATATTATGTTTCCTCAGCACCTTGTGTATTAATACTTCCATAATACAGGTTGGTATCTGATATATTCTAGGGTTGCATTTCCCTTATCTGCGTAGCGGTGTTAGTTCAGAGTCACTTTCGCTGCTTTTCTGACCCTGATGCTCAACAGTCATCAAAGCCCTCCTGTTTGATACGCTGATATTCTGTGTCAATGAAGTGCTTATTTCATCAAAGTTCCAGCATCCTTCTTTTTGTATCCTGATCATTGTGAAAAAATAATATCTCAAAGAATCATTTTTCTTTCAAAAAAAATTATTTTTTTCTTCTGTTCAACCAGGTTTTTAACCACCCTAAATTTCTGTATTAAATCTGTATAACCTATCATGTGAATTTCAGCATGAAAAATGTGCTTGAAACCTGTGGAAGATCAAATCTGCATTTGTTTTCTCTAGAAAACATTTCTTCCTATTAAATATTATGACAATTTAGTCTCATTCAGTGTACTTCAATTAAATCACGTTGGATTTTACCTCATGTCCTTTTGCTGTCATATCTTGATTATTTTTTCAAAACAATTTCTGCTAAAAAGCTTTTTTTGCTATTTATCTTAAGTCAACATGCTTATTGACTCTAAGACGTCAACACTCAACTCTTTTTCACCATGTTATCAGATAGGTGGAAATTTTTTTCTACATAGACACTAAGCTCATGTGCCAAGTTTTTTTTTCAAAGTCCCTGACTGGACAACAAATATCTCCTTTATGGGACTACAATGAGATTTTTTTATATTTACATGCAGTAAGTTCCAAATTATCACCTTGATTTCTCATCCATCCCTCCTCCATGCATTCACCTATTATCATCATCTTTCCCTCTGTTTTTAATAAATTAGCAATTTAATGCGGGGTTTTCTTGAGTTACCTTTAGCTCTTACTCAGCCTCATTTCTTCTCTCTTTGCTCCCCCTTTATTTATGAAGTTACAAAACCTTTTACTATGGTATTTTCTAATTAAAATATGTAGGCATGCTACACAGGTGGACTCTCCACGAATGAGAGATATTGGCAGGGTGGGGGGAGAAGTGTATGCTCCTGCTGTGTGCAGCAAGTGTTATGCGAATAAATAAAGCATTTCAGTTTCCATCATAACCAGCCTCTGGCTTTTTTCCCAAACACACACAGGGAAAAAAAAAAAATAAATAAAAAATAAAAAAAGAGAACAGATGAATGCTAGGCATTTTAAGGAAAGTATCAATTTCTGAGCCAAATAATTCACCAGCAAATGTGTTTGCAATTCCTTTGATTGAGCGATTATTTTTTTCCTCATGGATAGCAACAGCTTTTAGCTAAATAGGAATGTAGCTGATAATATGTGTAAGATTCATTATATAATCTTCCATATGTATGTAACTTTCTTTTCCTCTGAGTTCAGAATGAAAAACAGTTTTATCTCAGGACTTACACTGCGTATAAGCCTTTATAATTTGTAAACACTGTAGGAGTGTCTTTCCTTTTGTCTGACACTGACAGTATATTGATGAAAACTATTACCGTTCTGCAAAGGTTATCATCATACTGATGATATGATGTCCTCAGAGCGCTGATTACAAAGCATCCTGATAGGAAAACAAAACTTACACCAAGAGGAAAAGAAGGAAGCTTACAACCCTGTCTGTTACTAAAGCAGGTTGTTTCTTCAAAGGTGTGACATATCATAAAAAAATTTCAGGTCACCTTCTTTGTTGGAAAAAACCCAAAACCTCAAAATTCTGATATAGCAGCAATTGCTTAATATAATTATGTTTTCTCTAAAATTATCTTTAGACAAATAATATGACTTAAATACTGATACATATTTGTTTAGAGAAAAATGGGAGATACATCATCAGATTTCACGAGGGAATTTGAGAGTTGTCATGTCCTTCCTCTACCCCATTCACTTTTGAAGCTATTATTTGCTTCTGTCTCTCTGCTGAGAGCAGTGAGTGCTTTCACATCCAAAGTGAATGGGTGTACATTTTTCACTGGAATGAAATTCAGTTTTCTCCACCACAATGTTTATAAACCTCAGATAATAAAAAATCATTTTTCACAAACAGTCAGAGAATGGGAGGTATTATTATTTTTCCAGGAAAAAAATAAAATAAAATAAAATAATTAAAAAAAGATATGTAGGGTCATATTAGTGATTTAGTTTGAGCACATTATTGAATCTTTACCCTTTAGTAAATCACTCCTAGTTTAAACCAAAGGTAACTCAGCTTTGCATATCAACACACCCAGCCTAGAAAAGGAATTCTTTCCCTTTTTTGGCTGCTCAATAGCCCAATCCAGACGTGATGAGGATGATCAAAGTGCCTCACTCCTGGTTAAATAACTCTCAAGAGTAAACCACAACATTGTACCACCCACGATTTCTGAGCATAATCTTAATAGGGAACTCCCGGAAGGAGTGCTAATCACTATATTAACAGGTAGAAATCCCTCTCTGGAGAGGTATATCTAAAAGTCCAGTCATTGCTCATAAAGAGCCACCCGCAGACTTAGATTGTTTCTCTAACACAGAGATATCTCTTCTTACTTTCAAAATATGGGAGAAGAAAGCACTTCTCTATCTCCTCCCCTACTTCTGTGTGATACCTGAAAGCAATTGTTGAGATCTGCTGGAAGCTTCCAATCTCTACATCTCCCATGTCCTTTGAGAGGGTCATAACCACTAACCAACCCAGGAAAGAATATACAACATCTGCAAGCAGGGCTTGGGTTAAATGCCATGTAAGGTTGCCGCGTTCCATTTGTGCTTGTAGTTCTTCTGTACCAGGAAAGGAGCAATGATTATTTACTGCTCTTCTGGGGCTGTAGCTTCAACATATAATAACTTCAGGGCCTTTGTCACTTTAGAACAGCAAAAATGTGTTAATTTTCACCTCCATGCAGCTTCATGGGTTTTATGATCAATACTGTGTAAGCAAAGCCAAAATTTGAAACTCCTAAATGTAAATGACTTTGCTCATGAGTTTGCTCCAGTGGGGTTACTTACCTAGAGATGTAGTGAAGCTACAATCATACAAGATTCAAGGAAAAATATAAAAGCTAAGCCACAAAAAGGCAGATTGTTTAAGTCCCTATGCTATTCTGTGTCGTAATGCCATAAATCATATTTTGACTGGATACAATTAATTTTATGGTATGTCTAGTCCTCTTTTCCATTTTACTTCCCATTCTTCTCAGATTTGATTTTTAAGGTCATTTTGTTTTTTAAATTGAAGAGCCTGCACTTGATATTGAAATATGATTTGACAATAATACAGCAGTGAAACTTTAAAGACAAATTATGAAGAATCACCTCTTTTACTTTTTACAAAAGGTTCATTAAAATTCACCACTGAGAAGTGTCAAAGGATACTAATCCACTGATGCCTCCCTGAAACTTTTTGAATTAAGGAAGGAGAAGGAATAAAATGGGTTTATTACAACCATTTTGAGACAGAAGATAATTCAATTATGATCTTCATCATCCTTTGCTACAGAAGCAGAAGTCCTTAAACCTGCCAGTTCTAAAAGATATCATCATGGAATTTGGCTGTTAGGATAGGAGAAAAATTTATACATTTGTGTATTTGTCCCTTTCAGGATAACTATTCTTCCACATGGGAGCCTGCGAATCGTGAATGCATCCAAGTCTGATGAAGGACGGTACTTATGCCAAGGTGTAAATGTATTCGGATCTGCAGAAATCATTGCATCAGTATCTGTTAAAGGTATAAAAAAATGCTTTGATGATAATGATGATTTCTCTTTACTAATATTTAATTATTTCTTAGAATCCCCAGCCAACCACACAACAGCATCATACAGGCAGAACAAAAAAGCATTTCCAACAATCTAAAGGGGCTCGCCTCCATCTGGTCAAACATTGCATTCCTCCATCAGATTGCGTGCTCCAGCTGTTATATCATAGACATGTATCATAAGACTTAGTATATATATTAAAGCTCTCTGATTATAAGTAATTCTATATGCAAAATCTCTTATAAAAATTTTTTAATTTTATTTAAAAAATCTTATTAAAAAATTGTATAGGCTGGCACACACAGAAGGGAGAGGGGGCATCAATGCAGAAAAATTGAACCTTGTGATGACAAGGACCAGCAGGAGAAAGAAATTTCCCCCAAAGGCTGAGATGCCCTTGCACAACCACTTCGCTACTCTGCAGAGTGAAGAGGAAGGACCCATTGCACCAGAAGAGGTGCTGGTGCTGAGTAAGGCAACCTGACCTGCTCCCCAGATAACAACCTTCAAAACTAAGAAAAGGTGAAAAGTAATACTAGTAGGCTACTCTCTTTTGAGAGGTACAGAGGCATCCATTTGCTGATCTGAGGCACTCCCTAGAGGGACGTGCTGCTTACTCGGGGTTCATATCAGGGATGTCACTGAGAGACTAGCCAGCCTCATACAGTCCTCTGACTATTATCTGCTGCTGTTGTTTCACATGAACACCAGTGATACAACCAGGAGCAACCTGAGGGATATCAAGAAGGATTACAGATCCCCTGGGAGCATGCTGGGGCTCATGCAGTTTTTTCATTAGTGGTCCCAGTAAAATGGAAAGAAGTTGAAAGGACCAGTCAAATTTGGCAAATCAAGAAATGCCTCCAGGGTCAGTGCCACAGCCAGGTGTTTGGCTACTTAGACTATAGACCTTCCTTTGAGAAACCTGTTCTACTGGGGGACTGATGAGGTCCACTTGTAAGAGAAGAGGAAGAGAACTTTTGGTCAGAGGCTTGCCAAGCTGCTGAAGAGGACTTTAAACTAAAGTTGTAAGGGGAGAGGAACCTCAATCCATCCCACTCCTACCACTATGATACCAATACTGGTAACACATGCCTAGAGCCTGGAGATCAGCAGGAAGTACCTGGAGTGCAGCATAAAGGAGTACCAACCACCCTCAGCTTCATCTGGGGCCAAACTTATATGCACCTACAAAAAAGAACATAGCCTCTTGGAATGGGTCCAGCAGAGGGCCACAAAGACGATTAGAGGGATGGAGCACCTCTCCTATGAAGACAGGTTGAGCCACTTGGGGTTGTTCAGCCTGGAGAACAGAAGGCTCTGGGGAGACCTTAAAGCTGCCTTCCAGTATCTAAGAAGAGCCTGCAGGAGAGCTGGAGAGGGACTCTTTGTCAGGAAGTGTAGTCACAGGACAAGGGGTAATGGTTTTAAATTGGAAGAGGGGAGACTTAGGTTAGATATTAGGAAGAAATTCTTTTCTGTGAGGGTGATGAGGCACTGGAACAGTTTGCCTAGAGAAGCTGTGGATGCCCCATCCCTGGAAGTGCTGAAGGCCAGGCTGGATGGGACTTTGATCAACCTGTTCTAGTGGGAGGTGTCCCTGCCCATGGCAGGAGGATTGGAACTCAACGATCTTTAATGTAGCTTCCAACCCAAACCATTCCATGATTCTATGATTTTATGAAAACCTGAATGCATGCTGCCTTTCCTTTAAATGTGGTAGAAGTTCTCACTACCTAAACACAAAAACTTTCCACAATGTCTTTAAGAAAAAGAAGCAGGTACAACTATATTATCCTTCTCTCAGTCAGAAAACCTTCATACGCTTTATCATGTGGTATTAGACATTAATGTCCTGATATAAATACAGCTCTAATGTCTCTAATTACCTTATTGCAAGCTAGGGTAAGGCTGAGGTTAGCCTTCTGATTTGTTGTTGCTGCTTTTCTATAGTTCTATGATCCTAAAAGAATCAGTATACCTTTTAACACAACTTAGATTTGGGAACTCACCCTTACCTCTTTCTGTAAGGGAACAAACTTTAGGATTAAAGTAAGACCTGGATCAATGTAAAATCTAAGGAAAGATAAATCCTTAGAACAGTAATCATAATCAAATCAATGATTTGTAATTACTTTCTAAACCACTTTTTTTTTACTTTGGAGCTGAATTCTCATATGGTTATGGGTGTTTTTTTACAGTTGTTCAGGTCTTTTTACTTCATTTTTCAAGCTTCTTCCTGTGTTTAGTATGTCTGGAAACATGCTTTTTTATTTTAAGTGACAAAACTTCCACGTTCAAACAATCACAAGATTCCAGGTGTTACAGTCTTAAGTGAAAAAGTAATAGCTTTTTTCTGAGACTAATAAAATTAATTAATTTTTCCATCTCAGAAATCCTATGGACTATTGTTTAGGATCCTGCCTTACTGCTTCCATTAAACTGGCTATTCCTTCTGTTGACCACTGTCACGTCTTAGTGTGAATTATGAATATATTTCAATATTTGACATTAAGTATTTGAAACAAATAATAAATATAAGCTCTGAGTAGACTTAGCAGAACTCAATGATATTATTTTGTCCTTACTCTATAACTAGATTTCTATCTAAACCTTTTTAAACCTTCTATATTTCAAGAACCTACAAGAATAGAGCTGACTCCCAAGAAGATAGAGATAACAGTTGGAGAAAGCATTGTCCTCAGTTGCAAAGCCCTGCATGACAGCACACTAGATGTCACTTTCTATTGGACACTCAATGGGCAGCCAATTGACTTTGAAAAAGAAGGTGGACACTTTGAAAGCATCAAGGCAGTAAGTGACCATGCATTTGTCATCTGTGTGCTATGGACTGATAGAAATTTGCATGCTTTTATGCATCTCCCATTTACCAAATTCTGACTAAATTGAAAGATAACTGGTTCCACTGATATTGGAAAGAAATGTTAGCTAGGTGCAAGCTGCAAGTCAATAGAATTACTTCAAGTAGTTGCAATCAAGAAGATATTGAATGTATACTTAAGGATCCTATTATTAGTGATGTACCTGGTGATCTCAGTGGGGAAACAGAAAGTAGTTTGAATCAAATCCTCCTTAATTTTTCTGCTGATTTTAATATAGAAAGGATGCTGTTTTAAGGACTGATGTCTTTCTCACAGATAACATGGCTTTTGGAATGTCCCCACCTCATGCTTAGTCCCACCTACCTGCTTAGTATGTATTTTAATAGCTGAATAGCAAGAGTATACCTTATATTCAAATTCCCCTCTATGAGGTAGGTTCTAGCTGTGCAACCCTTATTTAAGTCAATAAGAACCGTATGGAAAAAGTATGCATATCAATTCCAAATATTATCTCCTGACTCAAAAATTATTTAATATGATCAAATGGTATGATAAAGTAATTCAAACCCGTTCATGTAAAATGGTTTGAACTTCTCTTAGAAAAAATCTCTTAATATGAACAAGTTTGGAAATAGAATCTTCAGTCATTTAACTCAATCTGCCTGCTAATGAAATGTAAATCAAATGTCCATGCTATGTTAACAGAGAAAAATAAAGCTCACAAAGGTCAGAAAATTTTAGAAGTTAATGTATCTAATTCAAGTGCGATATAGTGAATTTAACTTTGCATTTAAAATCTTGTCAGTTTCAATTAGTTTATTCTTCTGCTTGCCTTTGTGGAGGCCGTATTATATTCACTTTGAGCTGTGGTTTGGGTTTTGTATGAGGTTTTTTGATTGTTTGTTTATTTATTTCTAAATCTGGTTTTACTTCAATAAGCTTTTTAATTGAAAAACATTCATTATATATATATATAAGGTCTGAAGGTTCTTAGCATACTTATCTTCATCTAATGAAAGCCAATACTCAAAACCCAGTACTAAATATATAGAAAGCAAAACCATAATTAATTTTGGTTTTTTTTTTAACTTCAGGGTTAAAACATTCTTTTATTCAAGAAAACATCCTGTGATTACATTTTAACTTCAAGTCATTTACAAAAATTTGACATCTAAAATGTGCTACATGGTTCTTTCAGCGCATTTCAGAATATTCTATGATAAAGGGAATTTCTAATCACTGGGGAAAATCCTCAGGCTAGGAAATTTCCAAAGTCTTTTCTCCGTAAAGCTAATTTAATGTAATTTAATTTGGTTTATGAAAACAGGATCTTTCAACAAGAATTATTCATTAATTTCATTTGTACCAGAGAAAGCCTTCAAACTGATAGAAATAAGGCTCATTCAAAGTGACAACCTAGTAGATGACATACTGGGACTATTTTCAGGCAAATATGCATAGAAAACTCACCAAAAATACTGTTTCCTTTTATTGTACTGGGATGACTAAAATTTTGCCAAAACCTAGTAGATTTAACCAGCTATTTTAGTATGTGTTTATGAGTTTCTTCTCACTGTGTTGCTAAAGAGTCAGTGCTACTTTATGAAGTAAAAATAGTATTAGTCACTTATAATGTAGTCAATGCTCAATACTATTTTAAAAATGGAAAACTTCAGCTGATCAGAAAACAAAATTCAGCTGAACAGAAGGCATTACATACTTTGCAAAATCTTACAAAATTAGATCCTGCCTTGTCACTGCTAAACTAGGGCTGAAATAGTGAAACACTGTGCAACTCTAAAGAAATACCAAAATGAAGCATCAGACCCTGATATTTTTAGACTGGACTAGCATCATTTGCCTTTACAAGGTTGTTTACACAAGATATTGTCAGGACATGCTTCGTTTACTTACATCCCTAACACATTTAAATGTCAAGACATTTCTTGTCTGATTTTCACTCTAAAGAGAAAATGGAAGACTAGCCTTGAATCAACTGGAAGAGGGCTGAAAATATCTATTAATACATTACAGGCAGGAAGCGAGGGGAGACACTCCTTTTCAGGACAGAGATACCAAATCTTGACTCTGTTAGGACAATCCTCACTGAAATTTTCTGAATGCTTTTGGAAATATAATATGATACAACCTTCTCCCTCATCGAAAATAATAGTTAAAATATTATTAGATCTCCATTCACAATTTAATTTCCATAACTACTCTTTTGTGGAATGTTGTCAATTTCTATACAAATTGAAGATGATTTTGCTATTATTTACTGATCTACCAAGGATTTAGTTCTTATAGCAATTTAGGTACTTCAGGGACTTGCTTGTCAAGAGGATAAGTGTGGCAAAGGTGTTGAGCTAAACAAAGCTGTGCATGAAGAAAATATTAAGGAAAAGAGACCAAACTCCACTGGGGTGACAGCTGCAAATTGCACTCTAGGAGAGGAAAGCATCCCAAATATTGTTTATGCATAATTCCACAGGACAATGGGTAGCAGAACAACAGTGCAAAGGGTTACATATACCCAGAATCTTTTGGCATTAGAAAAGTCTTACTTTGTCTATCAAAAGATTCAATACCATTTTAGGGTCTGTGATGGGTAATCTGTGTAGTTAATAGAAACAATTTTGCATGGCAGTCTGAATGGCCAAAATTTCCTTCTAGCAGCACCACTGAGCTCTTGAGCACAGAAAATACAGACATACTTGCTTTTAGTAGGGTGACTTTGATCTTCTGTCCTTTGTGCCAAATCCAGAAGTTCTGTTCAAAACTCTATTCAGAATTTTCTAAGATGTCCACTGACCTTCATTTTTTCCTGGAGATAACCCCTTTTCTAACATGTCTGATTTTGCAAGTAGATTTTCATCCAGTTATCATCATTACAACTCTGTGTCTGAAAGCTGATACCATTTTTATGGCAGCCAAGCAAAGTGATTTATTGTGGTTATACACAGACTGGTAAGCAGCAGCATTGCTCTTAGTGTCCTTCACCTTGACCTGCATGAATACCTTTTAGACTCAGGAAAGTGATTTAGTGTCAATATCTTCTTGGCCTTTGATCTTAACTGAAACTGCCACCATGGGAAGCAATAAGCACAACTTGTCCTGTTATATTTTACAGTGGTCATTTGTTCACATGGAAGCTAATTGAAATCTACTTAGAAAACATCAGTAGATACGGACCAGACAGTACACTAAGTACTGTCTAGGACTCAAGACTTCAATCTGATAGCTTGGAACCTGTGAGAGAGCATGACTTTGCACCTTTCCTTGCATTTTCAGTTTTCCACTTAGTTTGTTGTAGTACTATAGTCATATTTCAGAAGTTAAGATTAACATTTCCTAGATGTTTTCTAAATAGGCAGCACTAAGTTCAACACTACATGGAATCAACTAAAACAGCAGACTGTTAATAATAGTGTCCTTCCTCTTTATTGGACATAAAACCAAACAAGGCTAATTAAATAGGAGTTTTATCTAACACACTCCCTCATCCCCATAATTCAGAAAACAGCAATAGTTGTCAAAAGTCTTGTAGAAGATACTTGCCCTATGCACAGGGAATTTCTGTTAACTCTAATGCTGCTGTATCAACCTCACTGCTATTAATTTGTTTCACTGTTTGTCGCAATACTTTCCTGCTGATGGAAGAGGCTCAACACAGTCATTACTGTCAACTCAAATCTCCAGATATTTAAGCCCTGTGCTCATTACCAGATTTTGCCCATTTGTCATGCTACAGTAGTTACATACTTGAGTGATCAGAAGCAGTTTCAGAATAAAAAATTTATCTTGCCTTTTGCTAACCCAAATTTCTTGTAAACTAGGGAGGGTGCAAAATGGAATAAGGACTTCTGGTCAAAAAACTTTTAAATGTGTGTTTTACACCTGGTAACTACAAATCAAAATCTGAACACAATGAAGACCACTTTACCATGTATTGCTTCATATAAACAGTCCCAGTGAACTGACGGAACTGTACTGACTGTAATTAAAATGTCATGAAATACAGTCATGTATTTTTATGGCTTATTTTATTAAGGTATGTTGTATTTGACCTGCTTACAAGAAACAGTCTGAAGAGACAAACCTTGGGGTAAATAAAAGATATTTCATGGCAGTCTACTCTTTCTCCTATTTACTTGTCACTGACGGATCATTTAATGGCATGTTAATCTGGGTTACAACAGCATGTCTGGTTGCTTGAACACCCGATCTACTAAAACTAAGGCCTTCCATTCACAACTCTGCTGTCTACTTTTCCCTTGCTGCTCTGCAACCTTTCTCCTGAGCTGCTGAGGCAGTGTTCTCTGGAGCCTACCTGACGGCATTTCCCCTTCACAGTTCTTGCGCTGCTGATCTCCTTGTTTCGTTCCTCAGGCTTGCACCAGCAAACCTCAATCGTGTTGTTATGGTGGGGTCTCATGGGAAAGGGGTCCCACTAGCTTGAAACACCCCTCCCTCCTGCCCCCTTTTTTTGTCTGTTCTTTTGTAAACCAAACCACAGTGTGCATTGAAGTAGATAATAGACATGTAAATACTTAACGAACATTATCCTACAATATATGTGGTCAAATGCTTGACAATCCATCACTGTTTAACAATTGGTCTTAATTACTGTATTCCAAATGACAGTTACCTACAGGAAGTTCAAGTAGGACCCAAAGAAAAGGTTACAAAACTAGGGGGAAAACAAGGCAAAAAATATTCCTATCTTCCTTATCACCACCTACTGCACTGGAGAGAACGTCAAAAGGAGAATAATCTTTCAGACTGGCCACCAGAAAATTTTCCATTCTCCTTTTCTCTCTGTCTTTCGTCATTACCTTTTTTATTTCTAGCTTTTTTTGCTAGAGTTTATGTGTACCATCATCTGTGGACCTTTCTAATAAATCTCTGTTCACCTAAAGCTGTCACATTCTTCATGCAGCACACTAATAAAATAATGAAATAATAAAGTGCCATATTTCTGCTCTTTATTCTTCTTCTTTTGGTGTCTTCTCAATAAGGCACACTTACCCCAGATGGGTTTTGCTTTCATTTCTGTCATCTTCATCCATCACTATCACCACACCTCCACTCAAATCATGTGTAGCTCCACACTCTTCTTTTCCCTCTTTCTGCATCTTTAAAGAGAAGCACAGGTATTCCATATTGTTCAGTCTTCCTTTTTTCTCCTGGTAATAACAACTCAGATACAGAACACAAATTCAGCAACATGTAGCAGACCTCTCTGTCCTGTAGCCTGCCCTTTCATATCCCATCTTTTTTCTCATTCCTTCCCATTTTCAATACTTTTTCTATGCTTTCTTTAATCCCTAGATTTCAGAAAACAACCTCAGTACATGACACGCTACCTGACATCTGATACTCGTTTAATTTCATCTCTGCCTTCTCTCAGTAAAATGTACCAAACTCCTTTGCAGCAATTCAAGCTGGACTTGAATCCTCCCTATCTACTTCCAACACTGGAACACTTCCATTCCGGAATCCACTCCCCAACCACCAGTGCTCACCCAAAGCAACTGTTTTCTTTATTCTTGCTTTTCTTTCTCTGTGCTCAAAAATACTGACACTGGAAGGGTCTGCATCTCCCCTGGATAATTCTTATGGATCCAGAATCCTGAAAACCTTGAATAACTTCTTTTTTATTTCTTTTAGATGGGAAAAATGTTTACTATCAGGTATCCCTCAGTCAATCTGCATCAGCCCCGATGCTACTATACTACCATTATTATACTATCACCTAACATTGATCACAACAAAACCAGTAACAATAATTTCATCTTCTTCATTACAAATTTGTTTATATGATTAAAAGACAGAACTCAGAATATAGCTTTCCTTTATCATTGTATCAACAGAGAAATCTGCTGCTTTTTAACAGATCAAATATTTGTAGTTTGTAAACATGATGAGCAGTAAATAAGCAAGCGGTTGATGTGTTCAAACCTGAGCATTTGCAAGAAAAGACACCTACATAGTCCTAAATACATTATGAACAGAATTTGGCTTGAAGCAAATAATATATCATGATGCACATATAAATTGTCAGCATAATTTAAAAGAACTTGATTGTATTGTTATTTTTCATTTGTTGTTGAGGGTACAAAACTAACATTGCCATGAGGTTATTCTGTAAGATCATTAATTTGCTTCAGATAAAAAAATAGAAATAAACCAAAAATAAACTCCATTGCTAATCGAAAATGTCAAACAATCACAATTCAACCGTGAAACCATTTTTCAATGGAATCATACTAAATTTCATTATACAGGCTATTTTGCTAAATCAAATAACGTATGAGTCAGGAATTCACCTCAGTTGTGTGTTATCTGTAAAAACACCTGTGTATTTTAAATAATCATTTGAGCTCAATAAGATAGCTTTAATAGCCAAGGCCAGTCTTGTTTAGAATCAAAACTCAGTCCCATTTAATTATAGCCCATTGTTTTACTGTTCTCTGTGTATACAGAATATGACCTTATGAGATGTTTAGGTACTTTTTGAGCTTTTTGCACCACCCAAACATTCTGTTCCGTATAGAAACCACTTTGTAGGAAAGCATCTTCACCTCTCACTGTCAAGAGATCTAGATGACAGCCAGAAAGCCTCAGTAAACCCCTGTAGTCATAGTAAAGAAATGACTTAAACACCCCTTAGGCTTTCATTGTAAAAGTTTTCCTGCAATGATAGTCAGTGTTCGCCCACTCTTTTTTCCCACTGATTTAAGCTTTGATGAAATCGTATAATTTATAATCATCTCACTACTCTTTTTAGACATAGTCTTCCCAAGCAGAGAGACAATTTTCACTGCATGGTGCCCGGGTTGAGTTCCCAACCTGAATCTTTGGTACAATAATAGGCAGCCTTTTTAGACTCAAGGCCTTTGCAGTGCAGAAGCTGAGAGCTATGTGTTGCCACACCATCTCTATTGACTACCCCTTATTTTGAACTTCCTTGCCTTTTCGTACCTTTTCCCAAGATAAATCAGTCACGTTCACAGAACTGCAGTTCAAGTATGGAAGGGAAATACAATGATCAACGTGGAAAATGAGCAGCACTAGAAGCAGATTAAATGAAAGCTAGAGTAGATATAATGACAAGAGGATTATTTAAGGTTCCTAGGTTTCACATATATTTTCCACATACAATTCTCTAGATTGAACATATGTGACAAACTGATTGTGTAATAATCAAACCAATGTTTAATTCTTCCATGGAAGATGTAGGGGAACATAAACAAGAGGCTTACTAGATGTTTAAAAAATGCTCTTCAGTGTAACTGTGAACTCCATTTTAAATGTTGGCAGATTGTAGATTGTTCATGTGCAGTCTTCAAAAGAAAAGGTTGGATACTCAGAGAACCACCTTGGCTTAGAAATCAAAACTCAGCAAATGAATGGGCAGATTAACAGGGTGGTTTCCTAGCAACTGACTCAAGATAATGAACTCACTCTCCCAGGAAGCATAAGCGTAATTCTCTTCACTTGAACCATATGTAAAAATTACTTTACAGCAAAGCAACTCACAACCTCTTGGGATTTATGAAATGGAACGGAAAAAATCCACACAACTTCCTCTCTGTGGGGATATGGGATGGCTGAAGAAATATTCATTCACTGACAGTAAGGTCTCTGCAAGTTTGGGGGTTTTTTTCCACTCAGCAAATTTCCAGCATTAGAGCAATGGGCACAAAAAACAAACCCAACACAGTGATTCTCATTGAATGGAGTACGCGTATTACATAGTCCTTGTAGTCTTTTTGAGTTTGGGGAAGTATCTCTGCATCAAAAGCAAATGCTAGACATAGGTGGCACCAGTTCTTGTGAAAAATTACTTCAAGCAGTACCTTACAGGTAAACCTCATTAAATACACTGCAGACACAACTATGACCTCAGATAAAATGCCACACTGGAGCAGAGAGGACGATAGGTTGACACAGCACTCAGTGCTGGAGCTGCCCAGAATCTGATGAATGGGATACTCAGGAGTAGAATATGACTTTCATAATGATTTATTCTAGAGACAACCGTTAGTTATAGCAGATAGCATCAATAGATTTATTATTATTTATTCACTGTTTAATGAAGACCAGGAGTATGTTCAGTGTTATGGTAGGTCCATAGCTCATGCTGGCCTTGAAGGTTACATTTAGTTTTCCTTAAAATCATTAGAAGTTGGCTGTTAAGCCTATTTGTTTTGTTTTGTTTTTTTAAGTCTTAGCTTCAGTAAAGTACAAGTTATATTCCACACAGTTGAAGTTTGTACTGAACAAATGTAAATACTTTTGATAGTTGGCTAACTGGGTAATATATAATATTTGGAACACAAAGGAATATAGATTTTTCTGATAAAATGCTACTTTGACTTAGTGCACTTATAGAAAAATATGCCTTGTCACAGAAGAGCATAAAACCAGTGGAATGAAAAGCAGCTTTTAAAAACACACACTTAATAAAGTCAAAATTTAGATGTAGACAAATAAATCTAAGTAACACTAATTTTAAGCATTTAATAACATAGGGACCACATGGTTGCTGATACACCGGGCTATTCTAACTCATGTTAGGCCAGGTGAAAGATCTTTCTATGTGGTTTGCATCTGTCACCCAGCTTTTGTCTTCCCAAAGAAGAAGCTTTAACTTTTGCTGAAGTACGATGTCTTTTTCCGTTGAGAGAAGGCTGAAAGCGGAAGACAAAGGTTTTGACCTTAGATACTTTTCTTAATGGATTCTCTACTGCATTTCCACTTAGCGTTTTTTTTAAGCTGGATGCAATCACTCAAATTCATGTAGCAGTTGCAATGTCATGGTGAGAAGGGGTTTTTTTGATATTTGGAAGGCCAGCATATCATTTTAACTCTGTCAGGCCCTGTAGTCACCTTGAACCTCTCATTACAGGAAAAACTGATCAACAAAATAATCCATCTTCCAATCTTGGAAGAGACTGTAAAATTCATAAAGACCACTTTATAAATACCACTGAACAGCAAGTAATATTTTTAGAGGTCCTGGTCAAGCATAGCGCCTACATATCTAAATGGAAACCAAAATGTCTCATTATTTCCCATGATCAAGAATCTAATGTCTGAGCATATATCCATCTGTATGAAACACGGTGAGATTAATTTCTTTCCACTCACACATCCTAAGCATTGCTGGCTGCACATCCTGTGATGCTGCAATAAATTTTGCTGTTTCATGGGGATCTATTGTACTGCGCTGCTCTCCGCTTACAGCAATGATTCTTTCAATTGCTGCTTGTCTGCCCAGTTACACAGGTGCACAGATGAAATGCGTATATTTTTCCTGATAAGAATATTAGGATTCAAGTAGTCATGAACCCTCTGGAAGTTGGAGTGACAGTCAAGATTTTTAACAGCTCCTGGGCAATCAAACCAGGCAGTTTCTATCCATTACGCTTTGTACTGCGCTTAACAACAAAACTTAACAAATTTACATTTGTTAAATGTAAATTAACCTCAAGAGAGGACAAATGTGGACTGATTCTGGTCTTATCCTTCTAATAGCTAAGGCTTTGCACCAGAATCACTAATCATCTTGAGCAACCCATATTTCAATGGCTACTAATGGCTGCTGTGCCAGACAACTTAAAAAATTTGTATCCTGAAGAGGATTCCTGATAGGACTGTGTGCTCTGCTTTTGCATTTAGAGCTGCAAAGCACTCGAATATCCTTTTCCACTGCTGTGATTTCTCATGTACCAAAGCCAGAATATAGGAATTGCATTATGGCCTGACTGGTTTGAGTAACTTCCCTCCAGCAACACTATTAAGGAGGCCACTTCAGAAGGCAAAACACTGCCATTGTATTCACAGTCTTAGATCTGCAGGGTTATTAAGCTATAGATCATGCCCACATTCACTTTGGTCTCGGTAGCAACCTTGATGTCCCACCTCTCTTTTCCTTTGTGTGTGAATATGCTTCAGTAAAGGTTTTGCCTTGGTGCTACATAGAATATTAGGACAAGCTCTATTCCAAAAATGCAAATGAAGAAAAGATTGGCTGAAGATATGCCAAGATGTGATGAAAAGGATTTTTTCTAGAAAGAAAAAACCCCTAAATTATAGAAGATTGGATCTTGTCTTTAATGACCTTGGCATAAAACATAAAAGTATGCAAATGACAGTTGTATGGTAGAAAATTGGGTATATTACCAATACAACAAATGATGAAAATAACACATGGGAACAGACAAGAAATTTAATATTTCAAAGCACAAGGTTATGCACATATGGATGGCTGATTATGAAGTAGGAGCTCATAACTTGCAAATGATTGAGAAGGATAAAGATCTGAGTGCAACTACCTGAGCACAGACTAAGCATCTGCCAAAAAATCAGGCAGATATGAATCTAAGTGGAGGTGGTAATGTATTTTCAGCTCAGCTAGGGAAGTATCAACATATACACCAATAATAGGACTAGGGTTCACTAAATCTGATGGAGCAACATTTATTGACTCCAGTAAGTTTTAGGTACAAGAACAGTTTTGTACATCCAAATCTAATGTTATTGCTTTAATTTTCTCTTTTATCCTCATAATTTTGAGGCATTGTAATTACTCTTGTCTAGAATACTTTAAAAAAATTTGAACTGATTCTCTGGATACACTTATCCAGGGCATTGCATGTTTTGGATTTAAATAGATACAGTTTTCAAGAGTAATAATGAGAATCTGTTCATATTTCCTCAGTAACATTTAGTATTAATTTCCCCTATGTCAATAAAAATCAATCAACATTCTCTTTTAAGTTATCTTTGTTTCTTTACAATAGAGAGACATACTCCAAATGTCACTGCATTTTATGGAATAGGAAGGGGAAGAAAGAGCCCCTCATTTCTAAGAGGACTTTTTTAACCCCAAGGATTACATCAAAAGTATTTCCGTTCATCTCCTTAATGAATGTCTCTGTGCTAGTTTGGAATAATTTCCTTTGATCATACACAATGTGCTTTAAGTAAAGTCAAAGTTATTAAAAACCTGAAATCCTCTTCCTTAATCCCTATTAATAATTGTATAAATACTATGTTCCGATAGTCCTGGAAAGAGGGCGTTAGTGCACATAAATGTTGTAAGAAGAAAGTTGCAATTGTGAGTTTCTCACACTGTACAAAATATCCTCTTGAATTACCTTCAACACAAAGTTACTGATGTTTAAACTGACGCTTCATCCCTGTTTCAGCAAGCGTCCTCTGCAGATTTGATGATCAGGAACATCCTCCTGATGCACGCCGGGAGATATGGCTGCAGGGTCCAGACAGCAGCAGACACCGTGTCAGATGAGACAGAGCTGCTTGTTAGGGGTGAGTACACTCGTGGTGCCACCTGAAAACACAATCACCGGAAACTATTGTACCAGGGAATTTAAATATGTAGGCTCCAGGGACACCTGTGCTATGCATTATTCTTCAGATTTTATACTATTGACTACAGTCTTTGAAAACAATTTCACCATAAAGTGACCTGCAGACACACTAATGAGAAACAAAAGATAGTTGGTTAATGGACATGCAGTCTTAAGAAAGGTAATAGCACAAAAGCTACACCAAATTAGTTAAAGTGTAGACAATTAGCATTCACAGGCCTGTGTGAGGTATATAAGATGAGTTCTATGCTTTTTTATGTGATGTTTTACATTTCATCTTATGGTCAAGCCGTTCTCTCAGGTTTAATGGTTTAGGAATATTCGCAGGAATGTCAGAGTTGGAAGGGGCCTCCAGAGATCATCTAGTCCAGCTTCCCTGCTAAAGCAGGATTGCCTAGAGTATATTACTCAGGACTGCATCCAGGTAGGTCTTGAAGATCTCCAGAGAAGGGAATTCCACAACTTCCCTGGGTGGCCTGTTCCAGGGCTCTGTCACCCTCACCATAAATAAGTTTTTCTCATATTTGAATGGAACTTCCTATATTCCAGCTTGTGCCCATTGCCCCTCATCCTGTCACTGGGAACTACTGAAAAGAGTCCATCTCCATCCTCCTTCAACCCCCACTTCAGATACTTGTAAACATGAATAAGGTCTCCCCTCAACCTTCTCCTCTCCAGACTAAACAGTCCCAGCTCTCTCAGATTTTCCTAGTAAGGGAGATACTAAAATCCCTTCATCATCTTTATTGCCCTACACAGGACTCTCTCCAGTACTTCCCTATCTCTCTTGAACTGAAGAGGCCAAACTGGATGTAGTATTCCAGGAATATGGCCTCACCAGTGCAGAGTAGAGGGGGAGAATGACCTACCTTGACCTACTGACAGCACTCTGCCCTGTGCAGCCCAGGATTCCGTTGGCCTCTTGGCCACAAGTGCACGTTGCTGGCTCATGGATAGTTTCCTGTCTACCAGAACCCCCAGATCCTTCTCCTCAGAAGTGCTTTCCAGCAGGTCCACCCCTAACCTATATTGATGCCTGGCATTCTTCCTCCCCAGGTACACTTGCCTCTGCTGAATCTCATTAGGTTCTTCTTTGCTCAGCTTTCCAGCCTGTCCAGGTCATGTTGGCTTACTTTCCTAAGAGAATGCAATGTTTTATAAAATGATAGATATGAACAACGAACCAAAAACTCCTTTAATACGACAGTCCTGTAATCCACTGAAGTGCTTTACTTGTTGTTTAACATTCCTGGTTATGCACAGGAACACAGAGTCACTGTCTTTCAAGATCCCAGATTATATCAGTGAGCTTACAAGTGAAGCAGGGTGTCAGCAATGTGTGCATTCCATTAGCAGAGTGTTTCTGCATTCTGCACTACTTGTGTGTGTGTTTGCCTGGTGGGACTCAAGGGCTTATAGTCCACTGGAATTACAACTGGTGGGTCCTGCAATGCCAAGATAGACGGATCCCTGTTAGGTAGCACAGATGGTTAGCCTTGCTGTGGATTATAAATTTTTTGAAAGAATAAATCAAGGTAGATATTTTATTAATATTTGAAAAACTCCAGATTAAAAAAAAAA
>VXBW01000361.1:1387161-1426550 GCA_013400375.1 Thinocorus orbignyianus | reverse complement strand
GACACAGGACTCCAGGTGAAATAGCATCTCAGTCCTGCCTGCCTCTTCTTCCATTGATATTTTTAAGGTAGCAGTTGTGGTAGGGTCTTCCAGCCCCGTTGCACACAAGGTTTAGTTTTGAAAGCTCGAGGCCTCTTAATTAATCTGTTTTTTTTAAAGGACACTCTTCTAGGTCTTGTAACATTTGTTCAGGGAATGTTCCAACTGAGTTGTTCTGAACTTTATCTCTCCAGGGGTAGAGAAGAGGGTGCCAAAGGCAACCTTGTTACGCAAACAATTTCAGGAGGCCAAGACTGTGCTGAGTCGTGGCTTCTCTGAGTTTGAGAAGAGACCAGCCACGCACCAGGGCTGCCTCCAGCCTTGCTTTCCCCCTCGGAATGTGGCAGTTCCCCAGTGCAGACAGATTATCTGCCCAGTGACTCATGGAGGCTTGGTTGATGGAGCATGATAAACCAGAGGAGGAGAGGGGAAGCAATCTACTACCTCCTTAGGGACAAATTCCAAGGTAAAAATGCTGCCCGTGAGTCACAGGTGGTTGGAGATCTCCCTTCTTCTCTGTAAAAAGGCAGAGGAAGGTGGAAAACCAGGAAGAAATGCTTCAGGCTTCAGTGATATTTTGCTCTGTGGTTGCCTTTGGCACATTTGGAAGGACATAGATAATTGTGGCTGAACTTCCCAAGCATTGGAGGCTGCATGTTAGCCATAGACAGCAGCTATCTCAGAGCTGGCACTGCAGCTCCTGCATTGGGTTTCCAGTTTTTCTCCTGGTGCAGAATCCTCTCCCTGAAAAGTCAATAAAGGCCGAGCAGATGAGAGCTCCACCCCTTCCAGCAAGTTAAAGTAAGCCAAAAACTGCTTTACTGAGATTTCTGCCATTGAAATTCAAAAGCAAACCCAGGCTGGTATTATCAGCTCACACCAGATCTGCCTGCGGACAATAATTCTTCCTGTCTTGGACCTCTGCCCATGTGCATTATTGTAATTATCAGCAATTTAAAAAAAACTAAAGCAATAAAGCTAGGATGAGCTGCTAGTCTGTAGATTTACTGCCTGCTGTGTCAGGCATTCATTAGCCTTCCTGGGCTGAAGCCACCTATCTGCTGAATAAAAGCAGGAAGAGAAGGGAAGGAAAACAAAGCGTGAAACACTAGTTGAAGCAGGAATTGAAAGCTCTGCTCGTGCTTACAAGTTAGAAATCCAAAACCTGGGGAATTTTAGGCGTTTTTTTCTCAGAAGTTCTTGTGTGTAAAGTCCTTTTGCCAAGTTCCTTCATTTTGAATTGAAGTGGTGGCTTCCTGAAGACTAAATTGCCATAAACCATGAATTCACAGGTGAGATTCATGGCGACAAAGAGTAGATTTAGGGGCTCTGTGGGACGTTGAGACCCAGCTCTGCATTGCCAGCCTGGCTGTTCTCCTTCCAAAACCTTCACATCAGATGGGAGCAGTAGAGTTTGTGACTGCAACATCTCTTCTTGATTTTTTTATTTATTTTTATTCTGCCAAGGGCTGGCCTCTCCTTTTGGAAGGAAAGATTTCCATGAACTTTAGCCATGTAGGCAGCAGCGATGCAGACTCTGCAGCTGGGCTCGAAGCAGTCAGCTCCCTGCCCAAATGCACCCGCCAATTTGTCAGCCAAGGAACGGGTGAAAAGTTACCTTATTCACACATTTAAAAGCAGCAGCCATCAAGAATTATGCTCCCAGCAAAGCTGATAAGGCAAAAAGACTCATTTTGATATCAGAGGTACTGTTAGAATTCCCCAATTTCCATCTTCCATATCTGTGGGTATTAACTGACAAAGGAAGAGTTTCAGTGTGCGCTCCAGATAGAATAAAATGTGTTTTTATTTTATAAGAAATCCACTAAAGCTACTTTCTCTCTTCTTTTTTTCCCCTCTCCTCTCCTTTTTTTCCTTTAATTAAGTAAAGGTGGGAAGCATATTTTATCTGGATGGGGACTGTGCTGAACAGCGTGTTCTGGAGTCCCCCAGGTTGTGGTTCATGGGGGTTCTGATTTAATAAGCAGTGTTACTTTCGTGAGGCTTCACTTAATTAAAAACAAACAGGGCAAGTCATCTTTCAAAGTACTGCCTGGCATTTTTTGGCAGTGGAGCAGCAAATAGTTGTGGAATACTAGAGGTTAGAGTTTCAGTTTGAAAGCAACTTCATCTTCTGCAGCCTTTCTGCCCTGGAACCACGACCAGTTGGTCTTGTGCAGCAGCCACTGCACGTGTCCAGAAGGTGTTTGCACCAAAGGCAAAGCTGGGAGATGATGGTTTTTCTACATTTTCTTTAGCAGGAAAGAAAAGGGAATCTTAAGATTTCCTGCTAAGCTCCCATCCTCTCTGGTTTTGCTGGAATAGACTCATATTCCAACTAATCGGATCAGATGGGTGAGGTCACTGCAATGTTTGACCCCACAGAAGATTCAGACTGTAGTTAAATTTGACATTTTGCTTTGTGCTCTAAAGGAAAGCTCTTGGGAATTCATTTCTAGGAACTATGATGAACGACGACTCCTCCCAAAAGAAGAGTCACCCTTCTATCCTGACATCCCCAGCAGTGCTCCAGACTTTCCTCAACAGCATCCGATAGGGAGCTGAATGCTCAGTTAACCCTGTTCTGATGAAGTTTAACAGATCCTAAAAATATAAGGCAAGGAAAATGGGTGTGTTTTCTGTGTTTATGCCTTTCTGAACCTGACCTGCATTGTGGTGTCTACATTCCAGGAGTAGATGTGAAACATTCCTTATTTCATATAAGTTGATAGGAATTCCTCGACGTTGTTATTCCCAGCATTGAAGTAGAGGAACATTAGGGAGCAGAAACAACTTAAAATCACCAAAAATCCTCCCTGAAGAATGTCATCCCTAATCCCTCTAACCTTGCATCCCTCCTTTTCAGATGGTAGGTACTTGCAGGGATACACAGTGTTTTCCAGAGCATAGAGCCCAGGCTGTGGATGGGTAAAGCTCGTGGATCAAACCCGCTGAAGAGGATAGTAGTTAATAAAAAACCTGGATACCTGGGGAGAGACACTTCCATCAGAGANCAGCAGAGCTGCTCCAGCCCTCTGATCATCTTGGTGGCCCTGCGCTGGACCTGTTCCACCAGGTCCATGTCCTTTCTGTGTTGAGGACTCCAGAGCTGGACACAGAGGTTCAAAATCCAGTGGTTTGGGACCATAAATCAGGCACAGCCTGACAGGGTGAGGGATGTAACCGACATTAACTGGCCAGAGATTTATGTGTTTGTGGAATCCAGTACTTCTTTGGTCTTGGAAAGCAAACTGGATTACAGAATTATACCAAAAGGCAGAGGGGAATTTAACACGAAACATCTTGTAAATGGAAGTGCCAGGGAGGAAAGTGGTGGTTTATATAAGTCTTTTCCCAAATATTGTTCATCTTGCTGTCGTGTTATGGATATACATTAATTAGATAATAGCTTCTGAAATAATGGTCATGGAGGATGTACACAACTGGGTGAACTCTCTCCTGTTTTGGGTGTGTTGCTCCTCCCCAGCCCTCAGCTTGCTTATTTAAGAGGCTGACTAGTCGTTCCCCAGTGCTGGAAGAGCCTGCTTCCATTTATGGCTGGGAAATTCCCAAAGAAAAATGTGCTGTCACTGTATTCATCCCTCTGCCCTGCAGAACGGGGGAATTCTCTGAAGGACCGAGGAGCTTAATGAAGACCATGGCTTTAGCCAAGCTTTGTGCTGATTTATATCTCCCCTTCCCCAAATTATGCTTGACTGTAGATAGCAAACCTCCAGCATCACCCACCTGAGTGATCTTTTAGTTTTGGAATGCCAAAGGCAGTTGTGGGGAGGAACTTTGTCCCAAAAAACTCTTGTGGGTGACTTTATTCACCGGGGTTGTATTCTTTTGCTACGGGTAGAATGAGGTTTAAAAGGTAAATGAAATAACTGGTTGGTTTGGCAGCTGGAGTGGCTTGTCAGTGGTGAAAAATGGAAGCCCATTACTCAGACCCCTTATCTAGCAGGCCACGGGGTTAAGGATTCAACTTGTGTGTATCAGAGTTCATTAACTCACTCAACAGCACAATTCAAGAAAAGATTATTTTCTTCCCCCCCCCCCCCCCCCCCCCCATTTGATTAAAAGTGATGAAATCAAGCAAGTAATTAGTCTCACTTGTTCAGCTGTGAATTGGGGCTTCGCATGTTCTGGTAGCTACGGCAACGGCTCTCCACTGATATGCAAACTATTTGAGCAATCCCCGGAGGAGGAATGATACCTTGGCCACGGAGCCGAGGTGTCAGGCCAGGGGGGAGAGGGCAAAAATAAACAGGAGCTGGCATCAGGATGTAAAGAGGGGGTGGTGATGACTTCAGGAGGTTGGTATGTGTTTGAACAGGAGTTTTGCTCATGCAAGAGCTGCTCTGAATGGATTACTTAGGGATGTTTCTGCCTCTCGGGATGGAGCCTGCACCTCTCCTGCCCTTGCACTTACCTTATTTTGCTGCATTCTTGTGAAGTTTGCTTTGAAGAGAACAGATTTCAATGTTGGCTCTGCTAGTGATCTCCAAACTGCTCATAACATGTACATTTCATTCTCTTTTGATGCACTGAATTCTTCCTACAGGGGTTAGTGCTTTGTGCACACTTGGATCATGCATAGCTTTTTGTTCTTTCCAGAGTTCAGCTCAAATCTTGGATGTAGCTGTGGGGTTGTCACGAACCAAACTTGCGCTGTGGATTGTTTCCTTTAACACGTCGAGTCTTTTGCTCTCTGGGAAGAGGTTGTTGGTACCAAAGTGGTGGTTGTTTGCAGAGAGAGAGATAAAAAGCCCCTCGTGCAAAGTTTGTAGGTGTGTGTTTATCGAGTTCCCCTTTCTTACACCCAGTACCCAGCCTTAGTGGATTCATCAGAAGTCCTTCTAGACCTGGAGTCTAAATCTGTCTTCTCTCCACTAGGACAGAGGGTACAACAAATGTCCCTACCCCAAACTGAAGAGTATATTTGAACTTGGAAGCATTTGGTGACAAGGAAACTTATGCCAGTGTCTATTACATATTTCAGTATATGTAATATATTTCAATATTTGCATCAAAAGCAGCGTGAGCAGCAGGTCACAGGAGGTGATTCTCCCCCTCTGCTCTGCGCTTGTGAGACCCCACCTGGAGTCCTGTGTCCAGCTCTGGAGTCCTCAACATAGAAAGGACATGGAACTGTTGGAACAGGTCCAGCGCAGGGCCACCAAGATGCTGGGAGGGCTGGAGCAGCTCTGCTGTGAGGACAGGCTGAGAGAGCTGGGGCTGTTCAGCCTGGAGAAGAGAAGGCTCTGGGGAGACCTTGGAGCAGCCTTCCAGGATGTGAAGGGAGCTCCATGAGAGCTGGGGAGGGACTCTTGGTCAGGAAGTCTAGTGACAGGACGAGGGGTAATGGTTTGAAATGGGAAGAGGGGAGATTTAGATGAGATCTTAGGAAGAAGTTCTTTGGTGTGAGGGTGGTGAGGCACTGGAACAGGTTGCCCGGGGAAGTTGTTGATGCCCCATCCCTGGAAGTGTTTAAGGCCAGGTTGGATGGGGCTTGGAGCAACCTGCTCTAGGGAGAGGTGTCCCTGCCCATGGCAGGGGGGTTGGAACTTGATGATCTTAAAGGTCCCTTCCAACTCTGACCATTCTAGGATTCTGTGAATATTACTTTGTGATCTGTGCTAAAACTTGTTCTTGTTGAGCATCTGTTGGACAAAAGGGTGAGAGTAAATTGAAGCCACTTGTGTAAAACTGTTTCTCAGAAGTGATGGGCAGTGGAATGATTCTGAAAACTCAGGGGGTATGTTTTCTGAAGTGAAGATGTGAATTTATGCTTTTGCCTCTCAAGTTGGTCTCAGCCCCCAAGCTCCAGGCGTGTGTTCAGCACGAAACAGTCCTTGGCTCTCCGAGTGTTGAAATGTCTTCTCTCCGGGCAGTGATTCCATGTGTAAACGGGGAGAAATGAGCTAATTATAATAGAGTGAATTTTTTTTCTGATATCCAGCAAACTTGGAGCTGTACTGGGGTTGTCCACTTGGATTGTTTTCTTGGCTGCTCTATTTGCTTTAAGCATCCATGTATTGATAGAAGTTGACGGGGATCTGTGGGCAGTAGGGAATGAATTCAAGTGCCCAGGGTAAGGTCTGTATTTTTGGGTGCAGGAGAAGTTAAACACAAGGCAGGGCTGGTGGCCTGGGCAGTGCTGCCTGCCAGGGAAAAAAAGCAGCTTAGGGGCAGGGCTGCCCTGAAGCCTCTGTATTGCTGTTTCTAATCTGCCTTGTCTGAAGCAGTTGAAATGGATTTCATCCCCCTGAACACCTTAAAGAGCTTTCCATTTAGGAGTTCCATCTGGTTTTTGCCACATACCTCTTCTTTTCTTTGACTTTTTTTCTCTCACAACAGCTCGTGGTTAGATAGGGAGAGGACGTTCAGCTCCCGGCATCCACTCAGTCTTTTCAGCAAAACCCCCAACTCTGCAATTTCATTTAATCCCTTTATTTCTTCTTTTGGTTAGCCAGCAAGATTTCCGAAAGGATCCTGACCTTGTTTTCATTGATCAGTCTGGAGTTTGACCCGAATGTGGGGCTGGGTTGTTGGGTTTTTGTCTGCTGGGGTGGGGTGGGAAGTGCACGGAATACGCATCAGGAGCATGCTGAATGTGAGGAGTTGGTAGCAACAGCTATGCTTTTCAGATTCAGCCAGAATCATCTTTATTTGTATGTTTGGACAAGAAGTTTGGGTGGTTTTATCCTAAATGCTTGAAGATTTTGGGAGAAAAATGTGGTTTAAGACTCTGAGCAGTGGGAAGCAGTGATTTTCTTAGTAGTATTAGAAATACCTGCTTTGTGTGGGACCTCACAGAGGTTTATCTTCAAACGCCAGTTTAAATTCTTTTCCAAAATCTATTTTAACCTTTGTGGGCACAACCTTTAAGCGTGAATGACTCTTGGTTTGGGTTTTGTTGCAATAATAACACCAGAGTTTGGGAAAACAAACCCCTCCTTGGTGAAAACCTGGTGTGGGCTCCCCAGCTTTAAGCAATATTGTTATGAAATAGTTTGTGAGGCTCCACTGATACCTCAGATGAAGCAGGAGCTCTCAGAGAAGATTCCAGAGGGTTTCTGATGCTTTGAGCTCTTCTGCTTTCCATCAGATAATGTAATCAACATCTTTTGTTTCTTTTGTCTTCCCAGGCGCTGGCAGCCAATGCTGGGACAGGGTTTGCAGTGGCAGAGCCTCAAATTGCCATGTTCTGTGGGAAGCTAAATATGCATGTGAACATCCAGACTGGGAAATGGGAACCTGACACTTCTGGGACCAAGAGCTGCTTTGGAAGAAAGGAACAGATTCTGCAGTACTGCCAGGAGGTGAGGTTTTCTGCATGATTCTCAGTCTTCACTGCTGCTAAGGAAATTGGGGTCCAATTTAGCAAATTAACCCTGCAGGAGACTGAGGATGAGTTAGTTCCCTGAACTGCCTTGCTGTGGTACTGCCCAGGAGGAACAGCAAGGATGCAGTGGCATTGAGGACCTACCTCTGGT
This sequence comes from Thinocorus orbignyianus, assembly GCA_013400375.1. Classification (NCBI taxonomy): domain Eukaryota; kingdom Metazoa; phylum Chordata; class Aves; order Ciconiiformes; family Thinocoridae; genus Thinocorus; species Thinocorus orbignyianus. The sequence goes on along the minus strand of VXBW01000361.1, from coordinate 1,419,009 downwards.
TGAGATCAGAAGGTCGTTGGTCTGTAAGTTAGGGTTTTCTTCAGATGTTCTGCCTCTGAGCCACTTAACCAGCACCTGCTCCGTGTCTGTGCAAAAAGGAACCTCACACCTCTTCCCATTACAATGTGGCTCTGTTTTTGGTGACGTGTTCAACTCAGCCAGAATATTAGAAAAATATTTTCATGGAAACATTGGCAGTATTTCTAGACCCATAAAAACCCCATAATCTCCTTTCAGCCTGCTCCAGATTGGTTGTAGGATATTTGCCTTGATAAGTGTCTTTAATTGCTCCTTTGAGGTGACCGGCACGTGAAATGCCACAAGGAATGTTTTCATTTTTAATGGGAAGATGATAGAGCACACCATGTCTGGGCTGGAAAACCTTTTCAAACCATTTTACAAGGCTGGTGTAACTGGGGTTCCATTTGGTTCACGTAGCAGAAGCCTAAATATAAGTCAGTGTCTGGACTTGAGAATTCAAGCAGGACGAAAAGGATCACGTTAATCCAGCATAAACAGGGCGGGAGGGAACCTGAGGAAGTGGGTGCATATTGGTTCAGTAGGGATGAGAGAGTTTTAGGTGTTATTAAACCCTAATTGTTGGTGGTTGCCCTCTTCTGGAGGGTATCTGCCTCACCAGACAGAATGGAAGAGAGAAATCCAAAGCCAGTGAGGGCTCTTTCCCCCCACTNTACTTGGTTTTCCCTTCCCCCAGAGCAGTGATGATATGTTCTGTTTCTCAAGCCCTGCGTGGCAAACAGCTGGGCCCTTTTTTATGTCTTCAGCTGCTGTAGGCTTGATGTGGAGGAGAATGTGTGTCCATGTGCAAAATTTGAGCTCATTTTCGTGTAGAGAATCAGCCTGGCTCCTCCTGGTTCGGAGCCACTTCGTACATTCTTTGTCCTTTCTGGAGAGAAAACCTTTCTCTGTGTCTCCTTCAACAGATGTATCCAGACCTTCAGATCACAAATGTTGTGGAGGCCAACCAACCCGTCAGCATCGACAGCTGGTGCAAGAAAGGGAAGAAACAGTGCAAGGACCACACTCACATCGTCGTGCCCTACAAGTGCCTGGGTGAGTATGTGTGCAAAGGAGCAAAGAATCACCTCCTGGCTTCATACTGAGAGAACAACTTGAGTTCGTGAAGCTTCTCTCATATCAGGTTGCCATTTCCACATCCAGCTTCCCCTGAAACGTTTTTATTTCCCCAAGATGGAACTCTGCCTTCCTGGAGCAGATCGACAGCTTGATAACAGCTGTGCTGGAATAATGGGGCCTGGCGTGGAAAAGAAATCCCCATTCTCTCTGCAACTGCCATAAAAACCTGAAGGCTATTGTATCCCAGAATCACAAAGACATTGGGATTTAATACTCTGATCCTATTTTTGTGGAGCTTTAATATTTTGTTGCCTTGGAGACTTAAATGCTCCGAGTGTTCAGGCTTCCTGCTTTGGTCTTGGCAAGAGATCTCTTGTCTATTTCAATGACTATATTTAAACTTCGCTGTTTCAGAGAGGCCCTGCTTCTTCCAGCTGTATCCCACGTCCCTGCTTTGAACTGGGAAAGAATATGAGATAAAGCATGATGGATTTCGTGGTGCTTTCCAGAATCTTCCACCCATTTGAGTCTGGCAACGTGTTTGGCTTCTTTACCTTGTGGCTTTTGACCTGTAGGTTGTCCCCAACACTGTGCTGCACCGTAGTCAGCTTAGTCTCAGCTGGTTGAACCCCTTAGCAGTTATCCACTGGGAAAGACTGGTTTATCAAGAAGTCTTCTGTGATTTTTGGAAAGTCTTGATTGCTGGCGACCAGTTTTGATAGTTTATATCCCTATCTCAGGTTAGCACGTGGTTTGAGGTAGGAGAACATAAGCCAATCTGCGTAACTAGTGTTCTTCTACAGGTAACACCCTCCCCTAGACATAAAACACTCATAAAACACTTAATAAGAAGTGAAATTTGGTTTGGACACATCCTGGGAGAAAGATGCCTCTCCCAATGGATGTGGAAATCCAGGTTTGAGAAGCTCCCAACCCCAGCTGATTGCTTCCTAATGGAAATAAGGATGAAAGCAAGATCTCTGGATTTCTAAGGAGTCATCTCTTTTAGAAATAATCCTCCCCCAAGCCTGTTCGCCAGCTGAAAATAAGCTGATTTTAGTGACAGTGCCCTAAAATTTGATAAGCATTAAACTATCAAAGTTTTTAATTAGTGACAACTTAGGCCTATCCAAAGGCAGCTTTGCTTTTGGGGTCTGAGTTGCAAGTCAGAAATCCAGATGTGTAAACGGTATTTAGAGTCCCCAAATTGTTGTAAATGGATGATGTGCTTCTCTGGGGTGAGAATTACTTTTTAATATAGTCAAACAATGGGTATTTTTATTCCCATTCCTGCTTGGGTGTTGCAACCTTCATGCATTTGTGTCCTGAGGTAGGATCTTGTTGTTGGCACCATGTTTCACCTTCTCCTGCCTTCACCCCCCTTCCCCAACGATTTTCTTTTGTATTTCAAAGGTGAGGAGAGGAACCTATTAGCACTCTCAGTGAGCTGTAAAATAAAGGTGACAAGAGGGTGATGGGAGCAGGGCTGAGCCTGGGGAGGTGTGAAGAGTTCTGGCTGGGCTGGGAGGTGACATGGAAACACCTCTTATACCCGCTCTGATCTGAAAAGGAATTGGTTTTCATCTTTTTCTGATAGCAATGGATGTTTGGGGAAGGTTTGTCTGCTACTGAATGTGTTCCGGGTCTAGGTGAGATGGGAGAACTTCCCCTGTGTCTCATCCACAGCTGCTGGGAAGCAGTGGCTTTTGAAATGGCTGTTGTTTGCTGCTGATTGTTGTATTATCTTGCAGTTGTCACCAGGTAATCTGTCCCTAAACTGTGCTTCCTTTGTGTATAGTGCACAGGAGAAGTGTCCCCGAGCCTTTAGGATCAGTACTAAGGGGCTGCAAAAGAACTAGGCTGTTATTTTCCCAGCTCTCTGTGGTTTTGGTTAAGGACCGTCCCAGTCCAGGCATGTGCTGCAGTTGATCTTGAATCAAACCATCTGGAAACTGTTGAAAACAAACCAGAAACAAACCAGACTTACTCAGATACCCAGATAATGAAAACATAGATAACACTCTGGATGGCACAGCAGAATGTCCAGGCTGTTCCAGCTCCAGACAGCATGAACAAGCTTTGGTATCGTGTAGCTTGGTGAGAAATTGGTGAGAAAGTGGTTTGAAAACCTCCATATGCAGATGTAATCTTTCCAGAGATTTGTCTAGAACCTCTTCAGTCAATCAAGTCTGTTCCATGACATTTAGTAGTCCAAACCTAGTCCAGAATAGTCCTTTTTTTTTACCTTGGAAACTGTGTTTTTCTGCATTTTTGCAGATAGCTGCTGATCTGACCTATAAAGAAGCTGATCTGACCTATAAAGAACATCCCAAGCCTTTAATGTCCTGTGGGGGAGTTGTGATCCTGGCTTTGTTTTGTGTTGGGAGTTGGACGCGTGTGACCTGTGGATGTTTCTTGTTTTCCAGTGGGTGAGTTTGTCAGCGATGTCCTGCTGGTTCCAGAGAAGTGCCGGTTCTTCCACAAGGAGAGGATGGACGTTTGTGAGAGCCATCAGCACTGGCACACTGTGGCAAAAGAGGTAAATGGAGCTGCCAGGGTAGGAATACTTACTCTGGATGCCTGTAGTATTGGAGCATAACAGTGTTTGTCTCAGGGGGGTGTTATATCCCCCGTTGCAGTCTCTGGACTGAGGCAGGGAGACCTGAGAGCAGCCTTCCAGGATGTGAAGAGAGCTCCAGGAGGGCTGGAGAGGGACTCTTGGTCAGGAAGTCTAGTGACAGGACGAGGGGTAATGGTTTTAAATTGGAAGAGGGGAGATTTAGATTAAATCTTAGGAAGAAGTTCTTTGCTGTGAGGGTGGTGAGGCACTGGAACAGGTTGCCCAGGGAAGGTGTTGGTGCCCCATCCGTGGAAGTGTTTAAGGCCAGGCTGGATGGGGCTTGGAGCAACCTGCTCTAGGGAGAGGTGTCCCTGCCCATGGCAGGGGGGTTGGAACTAGATGATCTTTAAGGTCCCTTCCAACTCTGACCATTCTGTGATTCTATGACTCAAGTGACTTCAAAAAGCTGAGTTACTTCTCAGTGGTGAAAATCTATCCTAAGTAGTTTGCCAGAGATGGAGCTAGGAATTGCAGAAGTCTCCAGGATGTTCCTTCAAACAATGGCTAACCCCTTTTTTCCTTTTCCTAGGATACTTCCTATTTTCCTTACACATTTTGCATTTATGTACCTGCTGCTGCTGGGGATTTGGTTGGGGAGTGCTTGCTCGGGGACAATCTGAGTTTCCTGGTGCCTGATTAGTGGAGGTTTTACATAAGAGATGGATTATCTCCTCAGAATAAATCTAACCCGTGGGAGGTTTTGTGTTTGGTTTGGGGTTTTTTTTGTTTGTTTTTTTTGATCCAGCTAGCAAAAACGTTGCAAATTCTCTGGGTGCCCATAAAAACCACATCATGAGGAAATGTAGATGTTTTCCATTTGGTAGGAGAAGCAATTTTAGAAGCAGAGGCAAAGTGTGATGGTGCTAGTGAAGATGAGGTTAAGGATGCACCAGTCAAACTTCCTATTTATTTAAAATCCTGGGAGCAAAAGCACATCTAAATAAAGCTGTGCTGGAAGAATCGCAGTTTAATTGAGGGTAGAGCTGCTAATGTCTAGCAAATTTAAAAATCATTTGCTTTCAGCAGAGTTGGAGGACTTTTCCAGAAATATTTGGCTCCTTTTACATCCGTGCTGTAACAAAGGGAAGCACAAAGGGTTCTGATGTACATAATAAAGCTTTTCTTGCTTCATTCTTTCCTGGGCCTCCACAAAAGCCATGTATTTCCTTAGCTTGAGAGATGTATATAGACATAATGTCTAATCACAGTTTGCATTTGGCTTTTTCCTGAATGATTTGATCAATTTTCATCTGCGGCACGTTCAAATAATCTTGACACAAAGTCCATTTGAGTGATTATTCACTCACTCCAGTGTAAAGTTTAATAGATAAAGTTTAATGAAATGGCCAGCCCAGAAAAGCAAACAGCAGTTCTGTTCCTTTCAAGTGCTCTCTCCCGTGAGCTGACACAAAAGGGCTCGTTATTTTTCCTGAACTGGGCCAGGCTGAGAAGTTGGTGGGTTTTAGGGGCTGGGGGATGTTGGATATAGTGACACCAGGAAGCACTGCCTGGCTCTGAATGTGGGACTTCTTGAAGCTACGAGTTTCAAATCCATTTTCCTTTGATGTTGAGGCTTGGGTTATATGTTACTCTCATCTTTTTGGTGTAACATCAGCCTGTTGGTTGCATTTTTGGGATGTAGGATGGGCAAATCCAGCTTTAGCCAAGGGTGTGATGCTGAGGTGACACAACTGGGCTCCTCTTTCAGGCCTGTCTGACAGAAGGGATGATCCTGCACAGTTATGGAATGCTCCTGCCCTGCGGAGTAGACCAGTTCCACGGGACAGAGTACGTGTGTTGTCCTCAGACAAAGGTCGTGGATGAGGCTCTGTCCAAAGAGGAAGAGGATGAAGATGAGGATGAAGACTACGACCTTTATAAAAGGTAGGGTTTCTACTGGCATCGATGTTAACAGCTCTGTGTGTGAAGAGTTCCCAGCAACTCCTTTTTTGGTGAGGATTGAGAGGGGTTTTCTTTGCTTTGGAATCTCCCAAAGGAGTGTCCTGGGCCTGAAGAAGCCTCGCAGAAAGACAAATGTCTTTGCAGTTACTGGGGGAGCTATAAAGTCCCTCTTCCTTCATCCTTAGGCAGTCAAACCCAATCTGATTGCTACGGTAGGTACCTCCCCCAAATAGAGGAGAATTCTCTTAGGGAAAAGCCACTAATGAGGAAATGCAAGGAAACCCCATGAAGGCAGAGACATGGAGAAGCTCTGCCTGTAACAGCATGTGTGTCCTTAACGAGGGAGGTCCTGGTGATGGGCTGAGCAATAGTTGGTACATTTATTTTTCCCATTTCTTGTGTTTCTAGAAGAGATGAAAAGAAAATCATTGTTGTGGTACATCAAAAGTTGGCTGCAAAGTCGTTATCCTTGACTTTCCCCTCTAACTGAACTGTTTCCTTCAGTGAGTTCCCTACAGAGGCGGGTGTAGAAGACTTCACGGGAACAGCAGTGGAGGAAGAGGAGGATGAGGAAGACGAAGGCGAAGAGGAGGAGGAGGACGTGGTTGAAGATCGCGATTACTATTACGACAGCTACAAAGTCGATGATTACAATGAGGAGAGCCCCACAGAGCCCAGCAGTGACAAGGCTGTTGCTGAAAAAGAAGTCAGCAGTGATATGAAATGTAAGATCCCTTCGAGCCCGTTGGCCTCTTCCCTCCCTGAGAGCCTTGGTGTTGGCTCTCAGCTGGTGATGGGTTTTCCATCAAGTCAATAGACGCCACTCGGAAGTCTTATTTGCCAGATAAGTTAGCAAACAGAGGCAAGCTGATGATGCTTATGTTTCAAGTGTTGAAATTAACTCTCTAGAGCAGGGGCCATATGTTTCCAGATAAACAGCAGTTCTGCTGGCGGAGAGCCCGGAGTTTGGCACCTTGAGCGAGCACCTCCAGGAAGGTGCGGTGTCGAGTCAGGAAGTGTATCTCCACAGGCTAATTTTGAAAAACCTTAGAGGCTTTTGGGGCGCCCTGAGAATTCAAAATGCTAGTTTGGGGTGATTCCCTAGGATTTGGCACAAAAAGGAAGCTGGAAGGGGGTGGCCATACTCTGCAGAGGTGGCATAAAGGTGCCACGTGGCCATTTCAGGGTGAGGAGGATACTTGGTGCTGCCTTAACTTTTACACAAACCCTTCTCTTTCATGAAAGAAAATCATCTGACACAGTTGGCCCACTTTTATTCTACAGGTGATACATCCTTACTGCAAGGGTAGGATACACCTTCGTTGCGGTAGGTTTTGTTTAGTGGTAGGTGCTACTGCAGAGGGCATCCGCTGAGCATGCGGTGCCTCAGCGTTGTACAATGTCCTGTGCTTCCCGTGGAGAAGAGTCTGCAGAGGAAGGAGGAGGGAGGGGGAGAGGGAGTGAAATTCAATTAGCTCCAGCTCACTGAATCATTGCCAGCAGTTCTTGCATCTTTTTGGTAAAATGCCAGCATGCTGCAGATAATTTCACTTGCCGAGGCGAAGCTTAGCTCATACATGGACAGGGCTGTTACAGATCTGCAGGTGTTGAAACAGGCCTGAAACAAGGAGGCTGGGGTGTCCGTTTTGGGGGTACACAGAGTCTTTTTTTCCACGAAGCCTTGCTAACTTACACACCATGTCTGTGCTCTTGCCTCAGAATAACCCAGCTGCTCGTACTGCCTGCTTAGTGTGGAGCAGGCCACGTGTCGTGGCCACCTGAAACTTGAATATTTAGCCTATTGATGTTTCAAAACTTAAAAACCCAGTGGCTGTGTTCACAGCAATTGTGTTCCTTTTGCTTAGCCTGCCTTTTTGCTTGCTCTGATACCTCACCTTTAAGATACGAAGTTGTCTCTCCAGGCAGAGTGCAGTGGAACAGATTGTCCTGGAAAGCTTTAAGCAGCCCTGATGGGTTTTCCTTCCATCGTGTTGGTTTTATACGGTGGAGGCTCTGCCACTGGGACACCCTGGCATCAGCAAAATAGATCCTTGCTGTTCCGGCCTGAAACTAAGGAGATACTGGGACAACTGCTGCTCCAAAATGCCACCTTGAAATGTTAAAAATCCCCCCCAAAACTGACAAAAAGCCCTTTGGTCGGTGAAGTGGCAATGCTGAGGCCAGCACGAGTGCCTCAGAAGAAGGTGTTGGAATAGAGCCCGCCCCTGCTTTGTGTTAAGTCTCTCTGCAAGGCCTCTGCTCCTCACCAGCTCACCTTCTAACCCGTCTCCACACAGCTGTCTGCTCCCAGGAGGCGATGACAGGGCCCTGCCGGGCTGTGATGCCTCGTTGGTACTTCGACCCTAACAAGAGAAAATGCATTCGCTTTATATATGGAGGCTGCGGAGGCAACAGGAACAATTTTGAGTCAGAGGAGTATTGTATGGCTGTGTGTGAAAAGATGAGTAAGTCCTGCCTCCCACTGGCCCTTTTTGCAGCTGGGCTCTGTCTGTCTGGCGTTTGGTGTCTCCTCCTCCTTGCCCAGGTCAAGAGAGGATGCGTGTGTAGCTCATCCTTTTGGTTCTGGTGTCCGCAGCAGTTCTGTCTGTCCTTCTGCCACAGTTCTCCTCCTGTCTCTGCTTCTCGAGGTCTTTGGGGTGAACTTTCCTGGGGAAGGTGGCTCTCGACGTGTTGTCTGTGCTCACCATTGGCTTGTGGCTCTTGCTGAGGGCTTAGTTGTCACCTTCCAGACCTGGATCAGGTGCTGTCTCCAGCCTCTTGTGAGAACCCAGAGCTTGCCTGTTTGCATAACTTGTTTTTTTCCCCCCAAATATATGAAAGGAAGCACTGGCTTTTCCCCTTCAGATGTTTATCCTGAAGAGCAGGCTGCTCCTCGCTGTTCTCCTGGTAGCAGGAGTTTTCCTTGCTACTGGATTTTGGGGAAAAAATCCGAGAAGTCTTGCAGAATTCAGATTGCCACTTTCAGCTTGGTTTGAAATATGAATCATGATTCCGTCTCTGCGTTTTTGAGAGCTTGAGGTTTTTGGCACCCATTTCAACTGGCTTTTATGTCAGATGATAAAACTACCCAAAACATTTTAACCTCCTTATTAATCTTATTGTTGAACTCCAGCACTTCCACTTCAGCTACCATTAAAGCCTTTTGAAAGGCTTTTTGTGTTATCTGGGGCTTGGCAGTCTGACTGTACGCCCGTAATCCTATTTACAAAATGGGCTTCATGCAAGTGCTTTAGATTGGGCTGGTCTGGCTGAAGTGGTGAAATAAAAGATGTGGATGTCAGGAGCTTTTTTGGAGAAAAGTTTGTCCCATTACAGAGGGATTTGGGACTGGAAAGAGGGTTCTCTGTGGCCAGGCTTGGTCCAGAGATGCCATGGAATACTGTGTGGATCCAATGTGGGCTGTAGATGCTTTCAGAAAGGGCTCTGGGATGTGTAGTTCCTGAAACTGCAGCACAGAATCTTTGCCCAAGTGTTTCCTGAACCACAGTTTGCGGAGCACGGAGATTTTACAGATGCTGGAAATTGTCAGTTCCAAAATTTTACTTCTCCCCTTGTCGGATCTGAATGTCTTCAAGATCCAAAGCCTCCAGTTTATTGGACGAGTCAGTTTGTCACATCGAGCCTCCCTCTGTTGCTGTCTTGTCTGATATCATTGCCTGTTAGTCCTGCGTGGTGCATCTGGTAGGGAAGGTAGGTCTGAAGTGTAAAATACCGGGTAGTGTCTTGCCCAGATTTATTGTCAGGCTCCCTAATCATATTAATGATGTCTGGAGCCAGCTTGTCAGCCAACAGCTAATGCACAAAATGTCATTTCAACTATCCAAAGCCAATGTGAAGGGGGAAGAGAAAACAAGTTCTTTATTCTGCAATCCAAGTCATTCTCTTGCTGGAGCTGAATAATGCTCATCTCAGAAGCGCTGAGGACCGAGCAGGTGCCGGCTGTCGCAGTGCATCGCTGTGTTTTGGGGATGATGTAACTGACTGATGTTGTGCAGAGAATTGGCAGCTTAAAAAATACCAAAACTGAACTCCTGGTAGGTGGTGGTTCCGTAAACTCAGCCTGCCAGATTGTTAATTATGCAGGCGTGGAGATTCCACTCCTTACCTGTCCTTTGCAATCCAGAATCGCGGTTTTTGGAACCTCAGCTCACCCTCACCCTCTCTTGGCAGTGCCAACAGATGACGTGGATGTCTACTTTGAAACCCCAGCTGATGACAACGAACATGCCCGCTTCCAGAAGGCCAAGGAGCAGCTGGAGGTCAGGCACCACAACCGCATGGACCGGGTGAGCAGCTCAGCTTGAGTCTTTCATGCTGCCCCTGGGGTTTTTTTGGATAAATTGGTGGTGAATAGACTTCCAGGATCTGAAGGGAGCTCCAGGAGAGCTGGGGAGGGACTCTTGTCCAGGAAGTCTAGTGACAGGATGAGGGGTAATGGTTTTAAATTGGAAGAGGGGAGATTGAGATGAGATCTTAGGAAGAAGTTCTTTGGTGTGAGGGTGGTGAGACACTGGAACAGGTTGCCCAGGGAAGTTGTTGATGCCCCATCCCTGGAAGTGTTTAAGGCCAGGCTGGATGGGGCTTGGAGCAACCTGCTCTAGGGAGAGGTGTCCCTGCCCATGGCAGGGGGGTTGGAACTTGATGATCTTGAAGGTCCCTTCCAACTCTGACCGTTCTATGATTGTATGATTCTTCTCCAGTCACACCAGCCTTCCAGCCTTGTGATGTGACCAAACCATGGCAGTTATATTTTCGTTTCTTCAGAGTGTTGGGAGAGAGGAATTGGTGGGGACACTTGGCTTAAGTGCTAAGTTTAAACCCTTAAGTGCTAAGTTTCAACCCCACAGCAGCTCTGTTGTGCCTTCAAAACCTGGCCAGGCTGTAAGGATCTCTCTATAAAGGCTTGCAAAGGTGAGACAAAAATGTACACCTGGTTGATGTTTACTGTCCTTCCCTTGTCCAGGTGAAAAAGGAATGGGAGGAAGCAGAACACCAAGCTGTAAATCTCCCCAAGGCAGAGAGGCAGACTCTCATTCAGGTAAGAGTTCAAGGACCTAAAGAGGAAAGTTGGCCTTCACCTTCTTGGGGAGCTAAACGAGAGATTGTAACACTCAAAGCCACAAGACGACTGAGGGGGAAGAACAGCTTTCCTGTTCTGTCAACAGCTGCCTTTTAGAGGAGGTTTGATTCAATTGGGTGCTTTGTTCTTGAAGCTGGAGATGATGTGAGGCTGTGCCAGGTCCTTTCCTGAGCCCAGCACTAGGAAGCTGTCTCACCCCTCGAGCGCAGCCGTAGCAGAGCCAACTTGTAACTTCAGACCTTTGGCTGGTTTCACACTACCCAGTGGCCTCACGGGCCAGTTCACATTGGCCCTGACTCTCTGGCCACACTTTTCCTGTTGGGGCAGACTTAGTGCAAACCACTTAGGCAGCAGATAAAGCTGGTTTGCTGCCAGAATGCCAATCTTCTGCCTTCCGAGGAGAGTTCAGTCAGACTGTGAAGTTAATCAGGGCTGTGCTCAGTACGGGATTGTTCAGGGGCAGGCTCTTCTGGCAGTGACAACTCTATGAAGTTCCCTCAAACCAATATACAACTAAGTGACTGACTCTTGCTTTTAAGCCCACTTTGGATTTTATCCTGGAAGAGAGTTTTCTCTCTACAGTTTTTTAATGTAAGCCACTGGAAGTCCAAAAGAGTTTTCCATCATCTCTGTTGAAACATGACAACGCTTAATGGACTTTTCTGGCTCGTCTGCAGGTGTGGGTTATGACCTTTTTAATAGGATATATAAAGATCTGAAGGTGCACTGATGAAAAATCCTGGATGCAATACCTTTGTAAACTTGTGCAGATTCAGATTAATGGCTCTGGGCTGAAGGGTTCAATCCTGTTCCCATCTTGCAGGGTTGAGGGAAAGAACTAGCACCGTGTCATTCGTTCAGCACAGTCTGGGTATCCATCCACTTCAGCATGAGTTTCACCTGCAAGTGCCCTCCTCACACCTTTGAAATGGGTTGTGAAGGAAGTTTGGAAGGCAGATTGTCACTGCTGGATTTGTAGAGATCAAACTGCATCAGCAGTTGCCTGTGCCCTTCTCTCCTGCCATAAAAGCCCAGGACACGTGGTGGGACAGGCTCCATTTGTTCCCAGGAGTTATGTGAGAGACAGTACGTGACCCTGACGCCTACAGCTCATTTCATAAAGACTCCTTTCTCTCCTCCAGCACTTCCAGGCCATGGTTAAATCTCTGGAGAAGGAGGCAGCCAGTGAGAAGCAGCAGCTGGTGGAAACTCACCTGGCTCGAGTGGAAGCTATGCTCAACGATCGCCGTCGCATTGCTCTGGAGAACTACCTGGCTGCCCTGCAGGCTGACCCGCCACGGGTGAGTTGCTTCATGAGGAATTTTTACAACAGGATGGCGTGGAAGGTGGGAATGGCTTGGGGAGAAAACTGCTGGGACAGAAGCTGGGTTCCCAGTAAAGCTCTCTCTACCATGGCAGTGGGTCTCCTAATTGACTCACTCTCCTTTCTGCCTGGTTAAAACATCCTGGCTTTATTCAGTGTTCATGAGGTGTGATGTTCTGAGTCAGACTTAATTCAGAAAGAAAATACCTAAGGTTAATGCAGGTGATTGGTCTGTCCAGTACCAAAGCAGGCCTGCCTGTGAAATGCTGTGTTTGAGCTGTGAATTTTATTTGAATGGGATGGGTTTGAACTCTTTCCCTCCTCAAATCCCGCAGCCCCACCGCATCCTGCAGGCTCTGAAGCGCTACGTCCGTGCCGAGAACAAGGACCGGCTGCACACCATCCGCCACTACCAGCACGTCCTGGCAGTTGACCCAGAAAAAGCTGCACAGATGAAATCTCAGGTAGGAGAACATTTATATCATTGTTACCCAGCCCTGGCTCTGGAATCCAGGCTTCAAGTCTTCGTGCTAATTTGCTGGGTACTATAGCAACTTCTCCTCCTTGTGTGGCAATCTCCTGTTCTGTATATGCGTTGCCTGGCACCAGATACAGTCTGTACCATATTCGCAGGATGACACGGAGCTGGAACGGACCTCTGGAGATCATCCAGTCCAGCCCCCTCCCAGAGTAGGGTCTCCCAGAGCAGGTTCCACAGGAACTTGTCCAGGCAGGGCTTGAATGTCTCCAGAGTTGGAGACTCCACCACCACTCTGGGCAGCCTCTGCCACCCTCAAGTCAAGAAGTTCCTCCTCATGTTTAGATGGAACTTCGTATTGTCAAGTTTGTTCCCATTCCCTCTTGTCCTCTCACTGGGCACCACTGAGAAAGGACTGGCCCCATCCTCCTGACACCCACCCTTGAATTTTTATAGGTGTTGATCAGATCCCTCCTCAGTCTTCTCCAGACTAAAAAGCTCCAAGTCCCTCAGCCTTTCCTCCTAAAAGAGATGCTCCAGGCCCCTCATTATCTTGGTGGTCCTCTGCTGTCCTCTCTCCAGCAGTTCCCTGTCCTTCTGGAACTGGGGAGCCCTGAACTGGTCCCAGTGCTCCAGCTGGGGCCTCCCCAGGGCAGAGCAGAGGGGCAGGATGACCTCCCTCCACCTGCTGGCCACGCTCTTCTTGATGCACCCCAAGATGCCATTGGCCTTCTTGCCCCTAAGGGCACGTTGCTGGCTCATGGGCATCCTGTTGTCCTCCAGGACTTTACTTCAGTTAAAACTTGGAACTCTGTTTTTCACCATGAATTGTTGTTGGTGACAAGAAGTCTTGGGATTTAGAACTTGTTTGGTATAATTTTCGTGTTTCCTTTCGTTGGAGAACCAGGAAATGATTTGCTGGGCCTTGGTTGTCCTTGAACCAGCTTCCTCACCTCTTTCAAGAGCTCATGTCTCTGTGTTCCTTTCATTAGGCTTGTTCTTCACAACTCCTGTGTTTTGGGTTTGTGGCAATTTTCTTGTACCTCTGAGGAGTTACTGCCTTGTTTCCAAAGCATAATACATAGCCCTTGCCAAGCTCTTGTTAGCTTTATTAGAAAACCTGTTTTGATGAGTTTATTGTCTGCTGGTGGAATGTATTTTACTCCTGAAGAGCCAGAAAGTCATTTTCCTTCTGCTGGGTGCATGAATGTGCTGCTTGGAGTTGGATGTCAAACCTGGCTGTTGTACTTGCAGGAGTAGTTGCAGATATTCCACAAATCTTTTGACTTATGTCCCAACACTGCTTTTTACAACCTGCTTTTAAAACAGCCAAAGGAACAAGATTCAAATCAAGTGTGGACACTGAAAGGTCTGTTCATAAGGATTTTGGGTTTTCACAAGCTCAGAGAGAGCTGACTGTCAGGTCACAGCTGGAGGAATATAATCTGTCTTTTACTGGTCCCAGTTTACTGGGAGGGAAAAAATGCTTTGTTACTTGGTGGAAAATCATGACAGGGACTGGAGTCTCTTAGTGTCACCTCAGAGCAGCATCGTGGTGATTTTCTAGACTCAAACCTCAGTTGGAGGTGTCTGTTTTGGTGGGTTTCACCTTGTTTCTGGGTGCTGTCTGGGTGCCTTCTACTCTTGTCTCTCCTGCCACGGGTTCTGTGATGCTTGTTGTTAAACCGTGTGTCCTCAGGTGGTCAGGGAGTGATTGGCTGGCTCATGGGGTGATGTTTGAGTTTCAGATGTTTGATGTTTCAGAGACAGCTTTGCATATCAAACCCCGTCCACCCTGACCCTTTGTTCTGATGCTGCCAAAGCCCAGGAGGGAGTGTGTGAACTGTGTTCTTCAGCTAAAGCCTCAACAGTCCTTAATTCGTTCTGAAGGCTGCAGTGTCAACAGAGGGATGTGGGTGGTACCCTTCAGTTTCCATTGGCTTTACTTTTCAGCTGCGCTTTAAGCTCCTTCAATCGATTCCCTTGATTGACAAGCTGCCACGTGTAAAATTAAATTGCGTTCATCCTTGCTGTTAAAGGTCAGGCACACGTCAGACTGTAAAACGGGACCATTTACCTCCTTAGCTTTTTTCCCAACATTTGGCCATCCATATAAATGTTTTTTGTGGTCTGCATGATCCCTGATTATGCAGCACCCTCTTCAGGTCAGGCCTGACTTCACCAGGGAATTTAATATGCCCGGGAAGAGGGATTTGAGGTTGGGTAGAGCTCGGATTTATTTCTCAACTGGAGGCAGAATGCTGTCGCCAGTGGGTGGGTGTAGTGGGTGTAAGACAAATGTAATGCCACTGTTGTTCTGAAAGGCACCTTTGTTCTGATAAATAGTATTGTCTGCTCCCTTCCCATGTATCTTTCCTTGTAGTTGGGAAGGATAATCCATTTAATAAAGCACTTGCTTGTAGCTGCTGTGGGAAATGACTTATGACCGTATCTGGCACATGGGAAATGCCAGCCTCGGCGTTTCCAGCGGAGAGCTGGCAACAGCAAGAGCTGGCTGAGTCCTCTGTTACCCTCAACCTCTCCCAGAATACTGAGAGCCCTGTAACACGGCCAGTTCCAGTGTTAGAGGGCATCGAGAACTGGATTAGGTAGACCTGTGTCCCATTCCGTTGTCCATCGTGGCAGATCCACCAGTAGGTGTTTTATTGAACAAGTAGTGTAGCGGTACCCATCACAGTCTTTGCCTGCACCAATATGCACTGGTACATTTGCAGGTGATGACACATCTCCATGTGATCGAGGAGAGGATGAATCAAAGCTTGTCTCTGCTCTACAAGGTGCCATATGTGGCTGAAGAAATCCAGGATGAGATTGGTGAGTGTCTCTGTGCCAGCTCCTGTGCCTCCCTGTTAGACTGGAAGCTTTCCTATCAAATGAAGTGGGCTCCAGAGGGACCAGTACCTTGTTTGAGGAGGTGCTCTCAACAACAAGCATTTGGGCTTTGGTATTCCAGGATTTTGGAACACAGCCAGTCAGAATAGCTTGTTCCTAAGAATTTTCACTGTCCATAAAAAAAAGAAAGAGTCAACATTCAGAGTAGCAAAGCACTCTTGCAAAGGGAGATCACAGAATCCTAGAATGATCAGAGTTGGAAGGGACCTTAAAGATCATCAAGTTCCAACCCCCCTGCCATGGGCAGGGACACCTCTCCCTAGAGCAGGTTGCTCCAAGCCCCATCCAGCCTGGCCTTAAACACTTCCAGGGATGGGGCATCAACAACTTCCCCGGGCAACCTGTTCCAGTGCCTCACCACCCTCACAGCAAAGAACTTCTTCCTAATATCCAATCTAAATCTCCCCTCTTCCAATTTAAAACCATTCCCCCTCGTCCTGTCACTAGACTTCCTGACCAAGAGTCCCTCCCCAGCTCTCCTGGAGCTCCCTTCAGATCCTGGAAGGCTGCTCCAAGGTCTCCCCGGAGCCTTCTCTTCTCCAGGCTGAACAGCCCCAGCTCTCTCAGCCTGTCCTCATAGGAGAGGTGCTCCAGCCCTCTGAGCATCTTGGTGGCCCTGCGATGAAAAAGGTTCATAAAAATTAGCAGATGCTTTCCTGCTTTACAGGAGGTTAATCCCATCTTGGCAAAACCTCTTGCCACATGAAAAACCTCTTGGCCCTTATTTGTATGTGTAGCCAATTCCTTCACTGAGAATTCCAGCTGAAACATCAGAGCATGCAAGATCAGATAACCTGGCAGCCCCGAGCAGCGTTCCCCTGCCTCAGCTAGGTCCAAACCATCTGCCCCTTTCTCTTCCTGCCAGGCTTCCTGCAGATTCTCTAATATTTCCTCTTGCTCCTTTCAGATGAGCTGCTCCAGGAGCAACGCGCGGACATGGATCAGTTCACATCCTCCATCTCTGAATCCCAGGTGGATGTCAGAGTCAGCTCCGAGGAGAGCGAAGAAATTCCCCTGGAGGGCAAACCTTTCCGTCCGTTCCAGGTGAAAACCTTCCCGGCCTTGTCTGAAAGTGAAGGTAAGTGGAAATGAAATTTAGGATTGCTGGCGTGACAAAATACAGGCGTTTTTTCCGTAGCTCAGAAAGCTCCCATCTCCTTTTTAATGGTGACTTAAGAGTAAAACAGTCCCCCAAGCAGCCCCCCTCAGACTCTGCCTGCTGGAAAGAGGCAGTACCCCAGTAATTTGCCCTGAGCTCTGCTGGCTTGACTTCCCAGTTCCTCTCTTGGCCAAATTGTTTCCTCTCTTTCTGTTTTGCAGGGAATGTTGAGTTTTTTTCCTGTGTGGCTTGACTCTGGGATTGATTTTTAATCTTTAACCAAAACGCTCTCATGTGATGTAAAGTCGTCGTGCTGTGACCTGCTGAAGGGCTGCAGGAATTCTCTATTTTATTTTTTGTATCATGGGGTGTTGACAGCTGGTGTGTGCGTGTGTATTTATTCTAAAAATGCCTGAACAGAGTCCTGAGCTTAAAGAAAGCTGTGGACTAAAAGCTTTTCCCCAGGTCCGAGTCAGAAATCATGCTCAAGCCTTTTTTCCTTTCTCTCTTAATCTCCTTTCTCTGCTATTTTTGTTTTTGTTTTCCCTCCTGCTAGATCCTCAGCCGGATTTGTACCACCCAATGAAAAAAGGTTGGTTCTAAGCTGCTCCCTCCCAGTGCTTTTTATCACTCTCCTACCTTCTCAGTGTGTTTGGTAGCTTCGTTTTAGTTCCATACTCACCTTTCTTTTCATTTCCCTGCCCTCACGTAGATCAGTAACTCTGGATTTTGCCTCTTGAGGCCTAGTGTGAAAGAAATGAGATGATCTAGCATCTTAATTGGGTGTGTTCCTCTGATGGGCTCACGAGGGGTCTCAGAGTGTGTGGAGTAGCTTCTTTCCTCTCCAAAAATGTGTCTGCATCACTCCATGTGTACTTGCATTCCTCACTTCTCAACATAAACCTTGCAGGGCTGGCAGTGAATAGTCTTAGAGGCTCTTCTGCCTGCTCTGGGATCTGTCCTTACCTCCCCATGGCAAATGAGGAACAGGAGCCCTGCGGCACACCCAGGCTGTTTGCTGGCTGAATGCCTTCTGCTCTGGGACAGATAAATGAGGAGATGTTCCTGCTTTGTGTTTGTGTTCTCCTGGGCATCACCTTGTCACACGTAGCATCAAGTCTTGTGTGATTCTCCATTTTTCCTTCAGCTCGTTGTGAATTCTGCAGTAACTCAGCACCTGGCTTAAAAGGGGCTTTAAGAGAGGCGCAAAAATATTGCGATTACGTGAGATCTGTGAAAATCAGAGCTGGCTGATCAGCTCCCACACATCTGCTTTCCAAAGTAGACACAGAAGGCTAATTCTTAATTGTTTTGTGTGGGGAGTGAACCCAACATTTTAAGTCTACCTTTGGTTCCAAATAGATGGTGCAGATTCTCCAAGGGGAGCAAAGGATTTTATTAATAACCATTTAATGTGAACACAAGTAATTTTGTAGCGTGGCAAAGGCCAGATAGCCTGAAACCATCCTCATTACCAGCCTTTCCCTGCAAATGTAAGTCACCTTCATCCCTCTTGTAGAACAGTGCGTGGCTAATTGGGTGTGCTGACTGCTCTGGAAAGAATTGGGACAGCCTTTAGTTGGAAATTATTTTAGTTTAGGGGTTGTTTGGTTTTTTTTTTGGACAACTGCTTTGTTGACTTAGAGGTGATAAATTCAGGCTGGTTCTCCCTGTTTGGGTAAAGGGAAGAGTTTCTGATGGCTCGGGGGCAAGATTATCCTGTGCTTGCTCCTTCTCTCCCTTCCCTTCTTATGTCACGAGGGCTGGTAGGGAGTTTGGGGGTTATTTTTGTGCATGTGTGTGGGTTTGTTGGTTTTTCTCCCAGAGAAGTATCTAACTGGGTCTGTTATTTGGTTATTTGGCAAATGGCAAAGCTGAGCTCCCAGCCCTGGAGACTACGCTACGTTGGCTCCTGAGAATTGGTTGAAGCAGCCACAGGCCAAAAGCTGTCACGGGAGTTCTCTGAAAAACAAAAAACCAAACTATTTGTGGCAAATCTCTGCAGAAAACCCCCATCATTGACTTTTACAAGAACACGACCCGCTTCGACAGCCGTGAGAAGGCAGACTGGCCCTCGTGGCCGTGCCTGGAATCTGATTGCTGTCTCCAAAGAAAAAGGGAATGCACTAAAACCCGAGATGTTTCACTAGGGAGGAGGTGGAGTGAAACATTAGATTCCTTGGCATTTGCAGGCAGTAAAAGCTTGTTGCTGTAAAAACTAGTTGCCTTTCCTTGCATCCCATCAAATCCCAGTTTCAGCAGTGCTCGATGTGATGTCGTAGGCAACCTGTGAGCTCAGCAGCTCGGGGAGAGGTGTGTGTGATCACCAGCAAAGTGTGAACTGCTGTAGTAACAGACCCTGCTGTAGGTTTGAGGTCTCCCTGTCCTCCTGCTTTCCTTAAGGGAGGCATCAGTGTTGTGAAGGGCGTTAGGTTTTCCCTCCTGATGATGGAAAATGTGTTAGGTTAGATCTGTGTGTCGTGCATCAGGCTCCTGTTATTGATCTGATCTATTTATAAAGGCTCCACATCCAAACAGTTTATGCAGAGCAGCCGCCTTCTCTTAATTGATATTCTTCTCTTGAGCCTCCCCTAGTTGCAGCCTGGAAACGGGTGAGGGATGCTCGGGCACAAAGGCTGGTGTAGGTCTTTGCTCCTCCCTTGTCCTGGGATTTATTGTTTCTGGGCTCCTGCCAGATAAGGGACAGCAGCTCATTACGGAGCCGTGCTGGGTGACCTTGAGATTCTCATTCCCGAGGCACTTGCTGATGCTCTTGGTTTCCAAAGAACGGGTGAGAGGAGAGGAGGAGATGGGCATCTCCATCACACCGAGGTGGCAGTGACCCGGGGTGACACGTGCAGGAAGGAACAACACTCCCACAGTGTGTGTGTGTTACACCTTGCCTCGGGCCTTCTCTTAACAGCAGCACTTTCACAGTGTGGGATTCCTGGATTTAAACTCCAGGCTGGGTTTGGTGAGTCTTGGCTGCTCCTCTCATCGCCACCTCATTTCCCCTCATTAACAGAACCCACCCCGATCACTCCTCACCGTAGCAAATAGCTTGTGAGCTCCCCTGCTGACACAACAGCATGAAGACAGGTTAATAACCAGCGGTCCATGTGGTTAAACACACTGGCCATGGCAGTTCTAGCAAGAGCAGGACACCCTTCCTAAATGTCCTCACTGTCCCTGCCCCGCTCTTTTGGTGCAGGTTCTGGCATGACTGAGCTGGATGGGTTGATCGGCGCCGAGGAGAAGGTGATTAACAGCAAGAACAAAGTGGATGAAAACGTGGTGAGCCCTCCACCTTTTGTTTTGCAGAGCAGAGCCTGCCCTTGGACACTCACTAATAGCGGTGGCTTCTTTCCATCTCTCCTTCCTGCTTACAGAATGTCAGCCTGTTGGTATCCAGATGGTGTGGGGGAGTCAGTTTTCTGACTGTTGTAGGCTCTTAATAGTGATTAGCAGCAGAAGGGTGGGAAGGAGAGAGAGCTGGATCTTTGGCAGAAGATGTGCTGGAGGAGCCTCTGATTTTCCAACTGCTTTCCCAAGCAGAGACCCTTGGATACACCTTTACTTTAGCCGGTGGCTTTGCTGTCCCAATGGACTGAATGTCACTGGGTTCCATCTGTCTTCCCACCTACTTTTCATGGTTAGAAAGGCCTCGCCACCTTCTGAAGGTGAGCAGCCCAGTAGGTGAAGGATTCACCAGGCCTGAGCATCAGCTAACTTGTCTCAGTTATTAAAAAAAGAGGAAAGTTGATTTTCTGGAGTTTCCTTTCCCACAGGTTAGATCTGCCACGACAGAAATGCTGTGTCCAGGGCGAGTGCTTGGTTTTTAAGTTGAGGTTTCAGTTCAGTGGTTGCAGTGCTGATTTACAAGTTGTAGAATCATCCCACGCTGCTGGGAGCAGGGGGAGAGATGGCGTGTGGTTTTTAAAGGGCTCTTGTTTGCTTTTCACGTTGCTTCTCCCACCTTTTTGATATTGCTCTTCTCATAAAACACTTTTGTGACTGTTTTCAGGTGATTGATGAAACCCTGGATGTGAAGGAAATGATTTTCAACGCGGAGCGTGTGGGCGGGCTGGTGGACGAGCCGGTACGTACGTGGCTCCTGAGTCAAGCCACGGGTGGATTCCTAAAGCTGGGCTTGGGATTCCTCTGCATTACTGAATTCCAGGGGATTTGGTGCTTTGGCATCACTCTTGGGAGCTCAGGCAGAATGTCACACAGCAGAGAATTTCTCCTTCAAGATAAAAACAGTAAACACTTGTAGATGCTAACCTGAGCTGGGTTTTTTAGTTGCTAAAGTGTTTTGTGGGGTAGGGAAGATGCCTAAAGTTGGGAAACAATTCTGTGTTCCTTATCCTTTTGGTGAAATACTTGGAGGGTGAAATACTTGGAGGGTGAAATATCTGGATGCTCCGATTGTGTCTTGATACCACCGATGGTTGAAGACCACCCTTTAGTATGTCCCACGTCGCTCTTTCCCTACCCTCTCCCTTGTTTTCTTCCCTCCAGGATAACGACAACTCCCTCCGCGACGACTTCAGCTTCAGCAGCAGCGCCCTGATTGGGCTGTTGGTGATTGCCGTTGCCATAGCAACCGTCATAGTCATCAGCTTGGTGATGCTGAGGAAGAGGCAGTACGGGACCATCAGCCATGGGATTGTGGAGGTGAGAAAACGACTCCCGCTCCGTAAGGGAGGATGAAAATAGGCAGTCATGCATCACATGGTGTGTGTAAGGGGGCGAGGATGGCAGGAGCTGCCAAACCATCAACTGTTCTGCTCCCAGCTGGATGGGACTTAACCCTGTAGCTGCTGACATCTTCATCCTCTCTTCATTAGCAGGCAGGTACCGGTCCTTGTCACGCCGTGCTGGGACCTGTCACTTCGTGCTTATATCTGCTCATCACAAGGAATTCAGTTAGGCTTCCCTGTCTGGCTCTGGCTAGGATTTAGCAGTAAATGAGCTTTTCAGGAGATATCTTTAGCAGGGCAGGAAGTCAATCAATCTGGAGAGATTTGTCCTCCCAATTAATGTAACGACTATTTAGATGGTGCTATCAGGCTGAACGGGGAGAAGCGGTTCCTTCTTCTTCCTCCTCCTGCCACCAAGGTGCACGTTTCTAACCACAGCTTGATGGAGCTGCACAAAGCTGCTTTTCCCCTTGCCCAACCCATCTGTGAAATCATAACGACCTCCTTAATGAGGGAATTGGGTCCCAGATTTCTCACGTTAGCTAATTAGAGATTTAACCTAGAGAAGAGAAGGCTCCGGGGAGACCCTAGAGCTCCTTCTAGGCCCTAAAGGGGCTCCAGGAAAGCTGGGGAGGGGCTCTGGATTAGGGAGGGGAGACACAGGACAAGGGGGAAGGGTTTGACATTGAAAGAGGGGAGCTTTGATGCCCCATCCCTGGAAGTGTTTAAGGCCAGGTTGGATGGGGCTTTGAGCAACCTGCTCCTGGAAGAGGTGTCCCTGCCCATGGCCGGGGGTTGGAACTTGATGATCTTGAAGGTCCCTTCCAACTCTGACCATCCTATGATTCTATGATTCAGATGAGATCTTAGGAAGAAATTTTTCACTCTCACAGTGGTGAGACCCTGGAATAGAATCTGTGGCTGCCCCATCCCTGGAGGGGTTCAAGGCCAGGCTGGATGGGGCTTGGAGCCACCTGGTGTGGTGGGAGGTGTCCCTGCCCAGGGCTGGGGGTGGGACTGGGTGATCTTGAAGGTCACTTCAACAATTCTGTGGGAACATCCCCAAAGAGGCGAGAGCAGGCAGGAGGCGTTACCACCCGAAGGAGGAACTCTGTTAAGGAAATCACTGTTTCTTCCTTACCTTTTTTTTCCCCATTTCCCATTTGCCACGGTATTTATCCAGCATATCTCTGAGATAAGGCCTTCAAGCACCTTCTTTGACCCGTGACTGTCTGGTTTTCCTAAAGGTTGACCCCATGCTTACCCCAGAAGAGCGGCATCTGAGCAAGATGCAGAACCACGGCTACGAGAACCCCACCTACAAATACCTGGAGCAGATGCAGATATAGAAGAGATGAAGATGCAAGAGCCCTGGGCAGGGAGGGCCCAGGGCAGAGGGCCAAAGTGGTCCAGCCTTTTGGATCAACTACTGACCAACAGTTGCTTTGAGAGGACTTCATCTTACATTCAGAACTCCTGGATCATTAAGACTATAATTACTACTGTAGAGTTGCAATTTCCATTCTTTTAAATGGGTGAAGAAATGATAATATAACAATATGATATATAAATCTCCTTAAATGGGAAAAAAATGGATCTATTGCAGATATTTGACTGAGATGTAGTTTTTCTTTTTTCTTTTTTTTTTTTTTTTTAAAAAATACCAGTTTTGTTGTACTGTTGTCTGATACAAGCTCTATATATATATAAAATGGAAAATGGTGATTTTATTTCTTCAGACCACCTGTACATTGAGGGTGCTTTGTACCAGCCCACCTTGTAAAAAGGAGACAGCTGTGGCTCTTGAGTCCTTTTGGCTTTTATATATAAAGCAGTATTCTTTTTCTCCTTTTATTTTTTTCTTCTTCTTGTTGTTAATTATTGGTTTTTCCAAACGAATTTCACTGGGAGTTGCAAAGAGATTGAGTCATTTAGGCATAGGAGCTAATGACAGCATCAGCCAGGAAGCAGTTGGGAATGGTAACTAACAGAAATCCTTATAATGAGAAAAAATGAAAAAAAAAAATGAAAAAAGAGAAGAAAAGGCAAAAAAAAACCCCAACCAACCCCATCCTCATCCGCCAGTGATGTGCACCCTGCTGCTTAGCAGCCTGGGCTCTAGGAATCAAGACTCCCTGGAGGCAAGGAGTTAAAAGGCTTCTAGCATCTCTGTTCATAGTTACTCTAGTGGAATGGTAGAACGTGGTTTGTGCATACTGGGGTCTGCACATTCCCCTTCCCACATTCAGTTCTGCTCTAAACTTTGGGAGTTTCCCAGTTCTTGAAGGTGAAATCCTCTGTTCTGAACCAGTTTCCTTCAGTGCTCACCCGGCATTAACCGCCCCCGCCTCTGGCTACTACTTCCCAACTTTCCCCAGCTCTCCTGCCTCTCCGACGGGGTAAGTAGAGACAAGATGTGAGGGGGAAAGTTGGTTTCTTTCAGTTTTTGAGCCTCCTGCTCTCTGTGGGCGATGGTGGGTTTGCCCAGAAACCACAAATCACTGCAATAATCAGCACCTTGGGAGCTGACGAGGGCGGAGTTGGCTTTAGCTGGGCTGAAACCAGCAGTTGCCCTGCCCGTGGGTGAGAGAGGGGTAAGTTGGGAGAGGGATGCTGCCTGCTTTGAGGGAAACGGGGTGCAGAGACCCCAGGAAGAACAAAAAGGGGTGTTGTCCCACTCACCATCATGTCTTTGTAATGCTTGTATAGTTGGTGTTAATGCTCACGGCTTTTTTAAATCTGGAGGTTCTGGTAACCTGTGGTGTATTTTTTCTATTTTTCCTGTGACTTTAATTTTATTTTATTTGTTTTGTTTTGTTTTTCTTTCCCCTTCCGTGTCTCTTCCCACTATGCACAGATTTACCTGCAAACTCCTTAGTGTGGTCTGTGGGGAATGTACAAAGTTTAAACACATCAATAAACACTTTAACTTCCACATAGTTTCTGCTCTTCATTCACGGCCTCGCTTAAGTTTCTCTTTCCTCCTCAAACCTGCAGAGACCTTTCCCCACTGCTGGTAACTTCTAAAGTTTTTTGTGGGAATTCCAGATCCTGCTGAGCTTTTTTGGAGCGGAGGAGGAGGAGGAGGGATAAAGAACCAACGTTGGGACTCCTGAATAGCCTTGCATCCCCTCGCTGGAGCCACAGGTCAGTTAGGGCTGGGGTGGCTGGAGAAGACCTCCTGGTGGGTTCTGTGGGTTGTGTGGGTCTGCGGTGCCCCACAGATTTTAGAAATAGGGTTGGAGAGGAGAAGGGGAGGCTGGAGGAAACGTTCAAATTCAGAGATAAGAGGGCAAGGAGACAGGTCTCAAACAGTGACATGGTTGTGGATGGTTGGATCTGAAAGACTTTGGAGTCCTCAAGAGCTCGGGGCAGCAGTTGGCCAAAAATGTTGGTGTTTCCGTATGGCTGCCACTGGTTTTGGTTTTCGAAGGGAAATAACTGGAGAAGGTTAACTCTTCCAGAACAGGCATAGAGCTGTCTCTGCTCCTCTGTGTCCTTCCTCTTGTCTTTCCCTTTGAAGTGAGACCTTGAAGGCAAATTCCTCCTCTCACACCTCATAATAACCCAAGAGTCGTTTTCCATTTGAATGCTGGTTTTTGGGGAGGCCAAGAGAGATTTAATCTTCCTTCGTGTTGAATCAGGCAGCTTTGGATGAGGAAGGGGGAGAGGAGGAGGTAGGAGTAAAGACAAAGGGTTGGGGATTTTGAGTAGGAAACAATCCTGCCTCCTGTTTCTCCTGAAACGTGGGCTCCTTGTTCCACTGGAGCTTCCAGGTTCTGGTTAAATTATCCAGGCTCTGCAGGAAAGGAGCGGATGCTGGCCTAGAAACCGCCGTCTGTTGACTTGTCACAACGACTTGGGGAAGAGTTTTGATTCTGAAACTGTAAATTTGATTTCAGTGATGCCAGAGCGTATCCTCGGTCCTAAGCTGGAGTTGCCCCCTCAGGTGGGGGGTGACCCCAGTGAGAGAAATTCTCCTCCTTCCATAAATTCTGTTAGTCCTGCCAGATAAATACATCAGCCTGGAATCAAAGTCTGTTAGTGTGCTGACGGTGCTGCTGATGGAATCTTTGATGATGGATTGTGATGGCCGCTTCTGAAAAATAATGTTGAGAAGGGTTTGCTTGGAGATGGGGGCGAAGGCACGTCCCAGAGGTGGCTGATGCTGGTTTCATTCCCTTCTCCGAGGGGTAACGGAGCTCTGAAACCTTTCCCTGTGCAGTAGGTGTAGCGTGGGAGGGTTTATTTTATCAACCTCTCTTCTCTTCCACGTGGGAAGCAGCGCTTCCTGAGCGGTGTGTGGAGTTTGTTTTCTACCCTCAGCCCTGATCAATAGAGATGGAAGGTGTTTGGGAGGAGAGGAGCCCAAAACCTGGATGAGAAGCTCAACTAGAGCTGGTGATGTGCACTGGTGGTTCAGAAAGCCCCTTCCACACCATGGGCTGCATCCCCAGCAGGGTGAGAGGGGGGATTCTGCCCCTCTGCTCCACTCTGGGGACACCCACCCCTTCCCCAGTGCTGCCTCCAGCTCTGGGGCCACCGACAGCAGAAGGACATGGACCTGCTGGTCCAGAGGAGGCCACAGAGATGCTGGGAGGGCTGGAGCCCCTCTGCTGGGAGGACAGGCGGAGGGAGTTGAGGGGGTTCAGCTTGGGGAAGACAAGGCTCCAGGGAGACCTTAGAGCCCCTTCCAGCCCCTCACGGGGCTCCAGGAGAGTTCGGAAGGGACACGGGATCAGGGAGGGGAGCCACAGGATGAGGGGGAAGGGTTTGACACTGAAAGAGGGGAGATGGAGATGAGATCTGGGGAAGAACTTCTCTGGTGTGAGGGTGGTGAGGCCCTGGAACAGGTTGCCCAGAGAAGCTGTGGCTGCCCCATCCCTGGAGGGGTTCGAGGCCAGGCTGGATGGGGCTTGGAGCAACCTGGTGTGGTGGGAGGTGTCCCTGCCCAGGGCAGGGGGGTTGGAACTGGATGATCTTGAAGGTCCCTTCCCACTCTAACCATTCTGTGATTCTGTGAAACATCCTGATCCTTAGACCTGGCGTGTTTTAGCGCTGAGCATGGGTGTTTCTGGGAGCAAGCTGCAGATCTCAAGGTTGGCTGTCCTTCATCCTGTGGTCCAGTGCAGTGTTTACGGTTAGTGTCGTCATGCAGGAGTTTCTCAGTCAGGATCTCCAGAGAGGAGAAGGATGGGTTTTCCCCCTGGTCTGTGGAGGCCACCTCTGAGGCGTCTGGTCCGTTGGATGGTTCCAGGATGGATTTGTGTATTTTCTTTTTAGCTGGAAGTGTGGATGTTTTCAGAGAAAATACCTGCAGGGAGAATGTGGTGTAAAGGCTTTCTGAGCGGAGGGAGGGAGGGATGGATGGATGGATGGATGGATGGATGGATTCCTTGCCTGCTCCCTGGGTGGCTGCTTTCTCTTCGTTGTGCCCCTCAAGGAGCCCTGAAGTTCCTTCTCTGGAGCTGGGCGTGGTGCTCCTCAAGGAACCCTCAAATTGCTTCTCTGGAGTTGGGCTTGGTGCTCCCCAAGGAGCCCTCAAGTTGCTTCTCTGGAGCTGGGCTTGGTGTCCCCAGCCCTGGTATTGCTTCTCTGGAGCTGGGCTTGGTGCCCCCAGCCCTGATATTGCTTCTCTGGAGCTGGGCTTGGTGTCCCCAGCCCTGATATTGCTTCTCTGGAGCTGGGCTTGGTGCCCCCAGCCCTGATATTGCTTCTCTGGAGCTGGGCTTGGTGCCCCCAGCCCTGATATTGCTTCTCTGGAGCTGGGCTTGGTGCCCCCAGCCCTGAAGTTGCTTCTCTGGAGCTGGGCTTGGTGCTCCCCAAGGAACCCTGAAATTGCTTCTCTTGAAGTGGGCTTGGTGCCCCCAGGACATGCCTTTGAACATGGAACAGAGGGAGATGGTCCTGAAATCATTCTGGTTGAGAAACAACCTTAAAAGGTGGCTTTCTCATGTCGCTGCTGGGGGTTTACAGGGTGTGTTTGGCAAGGGGGATGTTGTTTTCCAGTGTGTTTTCTGGGGCTTCTGGTTTCTGTGGTAGAGACTGGCACAGGAACAGAGCGGAGCTGGTTCTTTTGGGGCTGGCACTGTGTAATCCAAAGGGTTTGGCGGAGGAATAACCCCTCAGCTGGTGTGAGATGATGAAGAAATGGAGGTTGGAAGAGACTTCTGGAGGGCACCTCATCCAGTCAGGGTGGAATATTACCAGCACCTCTTTCTGCAGGAGCTCCCCTTCCCCTGTCCATGGGGACACAGAAAATCGTCCAACTGTGAGTTTAGGCAAGTCTGAAGGTGAGTGGGTGCTCCATCCTAACAGCAAAAATGCTTCCATTTTTCCCCTCCACGAGGCAACCCCTAGAAATACTTCAAGGGTGGGTGGCAGGAGGATGGGACCAGGCTTTTTCCAGTGGTTTCATTGACAGGACAAGAGGAAATGAGCACAAACTTAAGAAGTTCCACCTAAACATGAGGAGGAACTTCTTGACTTTGAGGGTGGTGGAGTCTCCATCTCTGGAGACCTTCAAACCCCACCTGGACACGTTCCTGTGGGCCCTGCTCTGGACTGGATGATCTCCAGAGGTCCCTTCCAAGCCCAGATCATTCTGTGAATGTATTTATTTGCAGCTCTTGTTGCTGGGGATGCAATCCTTGGGGTGCTAAACCCTGTTTCTGTCTGGAGGACAGGGTCCTGGGTGTCTTTTTTGGGGGGTATCTGTTCTTTTGATGTGACGGGATGATCTCCTTTATAGACTTTGAGACTTCGTGAGGATCTTCAAGACCCTTCTCCTGTGAAGAAGATGTGGTGGAAGTGAGTTCTCAGCAGGTGACACTTCTCGTGCAGCATTCTTGGAGAAGGGCTCATTGCTGGGTGAGTACTCACACTCTGGAAGGGAAATACAGTCCAGCTGTTCTCCACTGGGATGCTTTTATGGTGGATTGTGGTTTATTTCCTGGGCTGAACTTCATTTTTCACACTTGCTGGTGGCACATGAGCCTGGAGCCCAGTCCAGCTGCTGAGGAGCAGAGCCAGACTGGGCCTGGCCTCTGGAGTATCACAGCTCCTCTGCATTTAGTGTCTTTTGTGCCCTTTGCTCATCATTTTGAGAGGGTTTGTGGTGGTTTTTTCTGGCTGGATACCAAGAACATCGCAGAGGATGTCACATGATGAGGCATATTACATTTTTTTTCAGGAGGATGCATCAAGAATGACCTCCCAACGCTGGGAGAAATCCTCCTCTTTTATTTTCAAGCCTATTTGCTTAAGTTTATTGTTAAAAACAGGCAACGTTTGACTTTTCTATGACCAAAAAGCAATAGTGGAGTTGAATTTTCCCCAGAAATGGGTTTTGCTCCCCAGGAGAGTGCTACAAATTGGGCATTGCACCATTTTTGGCATAGATGGTGCATTTTTTTCTTGCACCATCAGTTGAGATTTTAATGAGGGACTTAGTCATTGCCCCTTATTTTTGAGTTTTCTCTACTTGTATAATCTCCTGTATCCAGGAGGGGATGAGGCACTGGATCGAGCCCATCCAGCAACGCATGACTTTACTGTGGAGGTTTGAAAGATCTTTGTGAAGGAAGAAGCTTCAGCCCAGAAATTAGGATTCTTTTTTCCCTATGAAGGACTTAGAAACTTTTTTCATCCCTTTTAGGAGATTTGTGCTGTGAGATTTTTTGCTTGTACTGGTGTTTCAGGAGCAAACCCTCTTCGTTATGGACTGAGATAGAGGTGACTGCTTATTTTTTACTGTGTAGAGCTGAATAAAAATACAGGACTTAAGGTTTGGGTTTTTTTTTAATTATTTTGGGGGGGAGGGAGGCAGGTTTTTTTTTATTTTTGTAAAAACTCTAGGGGAGGGGGGGGCTGCAGTTTTCATTTCTACGATACTATACGCCCGGCCGGAACCTATCTCCCACGTTTGGGGGCTGGGGCTGGGGGGAGTAGAGGTTTTGAGGGTCTTTGGGTTGTTTTGTTAATAGTTTAGAGGGTTTAATTGTTTCAGTGTGTTTTTATTTCACTTTTTCCTTTTAATTTTTTATTATTTTACTTATTTTTATTTCATTTTTATTACTTCACTTAGTCTGTTTTACTTAAACAGATGTAGAGTTGGTGATTCTTCACACATGTATGTCTTCACCTTCAATCTTCACCTCTCCACAGTTCTCTACCCAAGCTGTTCCGAGTTTGGAGACATCAAGCAGTTGGAATAAGTCATCTCCCACTTTGAAGCTTCTCCCCTTCCACCTGGTACTTGGTGAATCACAACTACAAGAGATAACATTCAGCAGTTTAAATAAAACATTATAAAACACTGAATAGAAGCTTTCTGTCCAAACAAGACCAGACAGATTTCTCCTCACCTCCCCCCGAGAGCTACACAACAGCTCATGGTTACAAACGTGGCCAAAAATATAATGTATAAAATATAAACCAGTTTCTATGTAAGATGAATCAAGTAATCCATGAACTGACAGCAGTCTCAGCCCCTGACCTCAAGGGATGCTCAATTAGATAATGAATCAATTAGTTACTTAGACAAATGTCTTCACAGTTCAGTTCCTAGAGCCACCATTGAAGTACAGCTCCATGCTTTTTCTGTTTAAATTTAAATTTTACCTGTAGACACACAAGTGCTTGACAATTTGGTTTCCCTTCAGTCAGTATTAAAGAAAAAAAAAACAGCAGCTGAGTTTTTTCCCATCCTTTTTCATCAGATGCTCTTGGAAAGATGGGTAGATGGAGAATTTTAGGCCAACTCCTCTGCTGAAGGCTTCTGTAAGAATAAGTTTTGTTGTGCTCTTAATATTAAGCAGAGCTACAGTTCAACTTCCCCTGCAAAAACGTCCCCTTCAACCAACCAACNAAACGCCCCCTCCAACCAACCAACCCACCCACCCACCCCCAAAAAAAAGGTCCCCATCAATCAACCAACCACCGACAAACCCACTGACCCCAGCAAAAGCATAGTTGTACAAACACCCAACTCTTGGCCCTTTATCCAACTCTATTTTCAATTCACAGATAAGCTAAATCAGTGCCAGTGCAATAATAGATTCTTTCTAATCAAATTTTCTACGTTGGTGACATTGCTGCCGCCCAACTTGAGCCATCCAACAACTCGTCCTTCAGACAAATCCAGGAGCTGGGTGGGTTTTGCCCATTGGGTTGCAAATAGAGTCTCCCAAGGAGGAGGAAAAAGCACTGCACGTGTCCATCAGATGCCTCTAAGCCCACGTGGGGGGAAAGAGTAAAAAACAACCCCAAAACCCAACAAAGACGACATTTTTTCCACCTTTCCATCTCAGTGAGAGTACTCACCAGGTGATGGAGCAGCTGAAGTGACACGGGGAGGGGTGGCAGCACATCGTGGCAGTCAGGTCCCCAATAGAAGAAGAGATGTAGCACAAATACACTGCAAATCAAATAAAAAAGTGACAGGTTACTGAACAGATTCACGAATAAAAACCACTTTTCTACTAAGCTCATGCATCAAACAGGCACTGCAGAGACTTGATTTTCCAACAGGATCACTCTCAGTCTAAAATTAGGGGCAGTCTCAGGCACCAAGGAGGAAAGTTGGGAGGTGACTAAGAGGCAACTGCTCTTCCTTCCTCATCACTAGTGACGAAGATGAGCTAGTAAAAGCTATTCCAGTTTTTAGTATGCAATTAACATTGAGTTTTGTTTCCAAATAATTGCTGCCAGCTCATCGCTTGATCCAGGTGTCCCATGCACCAGTNTTTCCCTTCAGTCAGTATTAAAGAAAAAAAAAACAGCAGCTGAGTTTTTTCCCATCCTTTTTCATCAGATGCTCTTGGAAAGATGGGTAGATGGAGAATTTTAGGCCAACTCCTCTGCTGAAGGCTTCTGTAAGAATAAGTTTTGTTGTGCTCTTAATATTAAGCAGAGCTACAGTTCAACTTCCCCTGCNAAAACAACCCCAAAACCCAACAAAGACGACATTTTTTCCACCTTTCCATCTCAGTGAGAGTACTCACCAGGTGATGGAGCAGCTGAAGTGACACGGGGAGGGGTGGCAGCACATCGTGGCAGTCAGGTCCCCAATAGAAGAAGAGATGTAGCACAAATACACTGCAAATCAAATAAAAAAATGACAGGTTACTGAACAGATTCACGAATAAAAACCACGTTTCTACTAAGCTCATGCATCAAACAGGCACTGCAGAGACTTGATTTTCCAACAGGATCACTCTCAGTCTAAAATTAGGGGCAGTCTCAGGCACCAAGGAGGAAAGTTGGGAGGTGACTAAGAGGCAACTGCTCTTCCTTCCTCATCACTAGTGACGAAGATGAGCTAGTAAAAGCTATTCCAGTTTTTAGTATGCAATTAACATTGAGTTTTGTTTCCAAATAATTGCTGCCAGCTCATCGCTTGAGCCAGGTGTCCCATGCACCAGTGTCACCACATGCACTTATTTCTGCCCAGCACAAGTGATCAAGCCCTATTCCAGAGAAGGCAAAGTCCTAAGAATCATAGGATCCATCATAGAATCAACCATCATAGAATCAACCATCATAGAATCAACCATCATAGAATCAACCATCATAGAATCAACCATCATAGAATCAACCATCATAGAATC
>VXBW01000361.1:1373307-1387057 GCA_013400375.1 Thinocorus orbignyianus | reverse complement strand
CCCGCCCCGGGGCGGGCACCCCCCCCACCACACCAGGTTGCTCCAAGCCCCATCCAGCCTGGCCTTGAACCCCTCCAGGGATGGGGCAGCCACAGCTTCTCTGGGCAACCTCTTCCAGTGCCAGCTCTCATACTTGTATCAAATACAAACTCTTCTTCTCAAAGCTTTTTCTAGTCTTTCTACTCCCCAGGTCTCTCATTCCATGTTGAAGAACAACTCTTTCCCCTTATGCCCCTCCCCATCACGCCCAGATTATATTTCAAACAAGCCCTGTCATGTATCCTCTCAACACCGGTGATTTGAGTGAGTTTCCTACAATTATCACCACAGCCTTTAAGTTGTTCTTTATAAAAAAATCTTCTTTATACTTCCCTTTTTAAGGTGCTTCTACAATAGAGAGGCTGTGATGTTCATTCAACGAGAACATTGCCAACCACACCAGTGAGCAGGGGTCTCACGGCTGCCCATCAGGCTGCCTACCTTCATCTTTCCTCTCTTACTAATTAATCTAGAAGTCCCTAGACACAGAATATAATAATATAATATGCCCATAACAGTCAGGAAATCAAGATAAAACGCAAGTGGGTCTTACCTGAGCTCCTGGCTCCTGCAGCACCACTTAGTTAATTGTTATCGAGTCATTAACCTGCAGATTGGTGGAGTCATGGCATCGCTTTCCAGCCAAGGTACTTCCACGAGGGTTGGTGGCAGCCCACCAGACATCCCAGACTAGGAAGAAAATTAAAAAAAAAAACATAGAAAAATTAAAATAAAATAAGAAAAATCAGTGCTGGAATGGTACATCCTCATCGCTGCCATCTCCTTGGGGACCAGCATCACAAAGACCATGGGACCTTCACAAGGAATGGAACAGTCTCAAAGTAGCACTGCACCGTCAGGGGAACAGCACGGGTTGGATCTGTGTATAATAACGAGGTAATTAAGATGGGATGGCAACGGAGCAGGACATCACAGCTCTGGGTTCCCACCCTCTTTTGTGGACATCAATGCTTTTGAGTGGAGAGGACAAGCTTTTCTGATCCATAACACATCGCCTCCTCAATTAGTTTCATCGCCTTCCAGTTTAAGGTGGGATAGAGCTCTTCAGGTTAAAAGCTTGTCCCCGAGGATATCAGCCCCACATGCTGCAATCACAGCCATCATAACCTCATTTCTACTCTATCAACCCAACAAACATGAGTTGTAGCTCAAATACAGGGCACCTCCACCACCCGACAAGGCAAGGGGTGATTTTGCCTGCCCCATTCAAAGAAACCCTGGTGCTTTGGGCTCAGAGGGCTCTCCCACTACACTCCTCGAACCACGCAGCCAGGGTTACCAGTGATTTTTTACTCTTATTTGCCTTTATTCAAGGAGAGAAGGACCATCCATGCACACCACCTCTGTTTTCAGTAGTAAAAACCTCAGTGGGAGAGGGATTGAGTGTTACCTGGATAACACCAGGGGATGAAAAAACAGGGAGGGAGGCAAAAAGAGAGGAACATTAGTTGATCAAAGGGTCAAGAGGATGTTTTTCCTTTTCTTTTCAACCAGAGTGCAGTACATTGGGTTACAACCTATGCACTAAGATTCCTGCTAACAGGAATTCCTGCTAATGGCAGCTTGTCTATAACAAGGTGACCAAACGACCCAGCTCCTCATCCCAGGAGGGTTATTAATAACCGGAGCACATCACCACCTCCAACACTCTGGCACGGGAGATCCACATCAGCCCGAATTCCAGGCAACATTCCTGGAGAAACCACAGCTCCTGGTTCACAGCCCCAAACATCAGCCCGAATTCCAGGCAACATTCCTGGAGAAACCACAGCTCCTGGTTCACAGCCCCAAACATCAGCCCTCTGTGGATGGGGGAACAGCACTGGGAACCCAAAAATGCTGCCCTCACCTTGGTTTCTTCACTCCTCCGAGGTCCTTTCCTTGGCAACCGCCAGCAGCAGGAAGCGTTGGCCTCCTCCCAGCCCTGCTCCCAAGGGAAAGAATAAAATAAATGAAATAAAACATGAAGTGCTCGCTCTTCCAGGGACCTCCCGGGGGGGAAGCTGGGAATTGGAACCGCTTGGAACCAGGGAGGGTTTGGGGTTTTTTTTGCCTCCTGATGCTTGAGGTTTTGGAGTCGAGCTGTGTTTAGACCCAGCTGTCTCTCTTGTATGTCCCCAGGCAGAACAGCAGAAGTATTTAAGAAGAGAACAACACCACCATCAACGCTGTTTGTGATCCCCCTCTTCAACTCACCTGGCCCTCAGCGAAGGACATGGCAAACCCATTTGAAACACAGATGATGAACCTTCTGAAGAACTTGCTGTTCTTTCATTAATCCTCTTCAACAGCGTCTTTTAAATCAGGTTTTGATCCTGCTGGCAGGAAGCATCTCCCTGTGCTGTTCTGCTGCCCCAGGAGAGACCTAAGGGCAAAAAGAAAACCCACATACCCCTGGACAATGTGGACACCAGGTTTTGTCTCTTGGTTGGTGGTGACCAGCTCTGGGGGAAGAAGAAAAGCCATACTCACCCAGCCCAGCTCTCAGAACCTCACCAGGAGAATCCATACGCCCAACCCAGACTGGCTGAAGCCATCACCTTGCTTCCAGGGTCTCTCTCCAAGTTGAACCCTGCCCAGCAAACACCCCACCTCCCAGGAATGCCAAAATCCATCACCAGGAGGCTGCCTCACCACCTGATTTCTAACAAGCATCCACGTGCCAGTGCTAAGAGGGGGAAAAAAAAACCCATCCTTGGCCATCAGCCCTTTTCTCCAGGCAGGTTTGGCCCCACAAACACCCCCAGCCCCATGATATTTCATCCACCACCACCCCAACATGGTTTGGAAGCCTGACATGGCCTCAACCAGGCTTCCACGAGAGAGATCCAAGGAGTTGGTTGGTTAAAGGACTTTATTGGTGATCACGTATCCTCTGTGCACACTCAGCTTTGTACAAAACCACCCTCCAACTAACACCAGAGCGAGCGACAGCCGCCGGGAGCTCGGAATGCTGGTTTGGCTCCCTTCTTGCAGGAGCAGAAGCAAAAACGACATTAAAAAACACAGCCAAATGGGCCGCACCAGTTGGACTCCACCAGTGAACCAGTCCTGCAGTTCCCAGCCCAAATTGCAGCAGGGAAAATTAAAAATTCCCTCCGGGATTAGTCTGGTTTGCTCTTGCTGCCACCGAAGGGATGCACGGGAAAGGCTTCGCCCTCCACCTTCAGGGTCCTGCCTCCCACTTCTGATGCTCCACCATCAAGGGTCGGTGTAAGCTGGTCAAGATTAACTGAAAACCTGGTCTCAAGAGCCTTAAGCCACAGCAGGGAAGAAGTTTCCACATCCTCATTTGTCATCCAAGGGGCTCTCGGGCAGCAGGGCGCCGCTGGAGCTCTTGTTGCCTTTGCGGACGCACATGCCACAGTCCAGCTCCACATCAATGTCCCCAAATTTCAGCTGGCAGGACTCGTTGCAGCTGTGGGAGGGACAGGGACACTGGTCAGTAATTTGCGGGCAATGAGAACCATCAGCTCACCCCAGCCTGCTCGGAATGGATGGTAAAGATGCTCTGTGGTGGCATCAAACTGTTCCTGCTTTGTGGCCAGTAGGGCAAGGGGGGAGATTATGCCCCTCTGGGGAGGCACACACACACCNCTGGTGTGGTGGGAGGTGTCCCTGCCCAGGGCAGGGGGGTTGGAACTGGGTGATCTTTGAGGTCCCTTCCAACCCAAACCATTAAATGGTTCCAGCCAAGTCACGGAGTAGTCCACGCTTGGACATGCATGGAAACCCACTTCTCTTATCCACAACATGCTGGTGGCTGGATTTCCCAGGGTAACACGAGGTGTAGGTATTCCTCTTGGCCATCCCACCTCATGCATGGTGCTGTGACCCCCCCCAGGACCTTTCTCTCCCACCTACCAGCGAGAAGTAGCAGAGTTTGCTGCCAGGACGGCGAGGGCAGCAGCGTAGTGCCAGCAGAAGCACATGGTGAGGAAGATGAAGTTGCCACGGTCGGTCTGATCCCAGCCTGGTCCTCCCCACGGAGGGAACAGCACAAACCCAATCTGTCACAGACAGGAGAAACGTTAAGCCCCACCACGTGTCAAGCTTTAGGACACCCCTCCTCTCTTTGCCCCCTGATTTTAGCCATGCTGCTGCAGCTGACTATGGACTAGGGGAACAATAATCCCTACTTACACCTGGACCACTGCCCTCAGCACCCCCAAAACACACTTGTCTTCCCCAACTGACCCAGGGGTGCATTTGAGGTGGAGAAGGTTGCTCAGCAGCTCAAAGAGCTGACAACCCAAAGGCTACATTCCCGGCCTGGGCATTTCTCCCTAGACCCAAAGCTGGGTGACTATGAGAGGTTTCCAAACAGCTACTTTGAACAAAGAAAGGAAGAAACTGAACCTAATAAAATGAATGAAACCCCATGATTATGGTTTTCCACCCTTGTAGGGTCTAATTTCCATCCAACATGCAGGTTTGTCCCCGCTGCACACACTACATGTGTGTATCTCTACGAAGAGAGCTTTGCCACTTCTCCTCTTATTTACCAAGATATTCCAAGCAGTTTACAAGTTTAACCCCAACGGACGTGCCGTGAAGAGCAGAGCAGCTCCCCTCCACCCACCTTCCCGGCTGCAAAGCCCACTGCTGGGAGGAGAGTGCTGGATAATACACACTGACCTGCCAAAGCCAAGAGCCCTGGAGAAGGAAGGAACTGGTCCTGATGGTCTCCAGGATGACGTGGTCTCGGAGGAACACCTCCAGGAGGGCACAGAAGGCTCCAACAAAGATAGCCAGGGCCAGGAGGGAATGGATGTGGTGGTCCAGCGCTCCATCACTGTAGTCATGGAAACAGAAGAGCAAACCTGCCAAGATTCACACTACATTAGAAAGAGATGCTCTGGGATTTGTTTGTTTTTTAATAAAAAATACCTGAAAACCACAACTATCCTCCATGTCTTGCGTTGATCTGCCAGGTGGGAAGAGCCAGACAACAAACAGCCTGTTGTCATCACCTTCACTCTGCAAGGACCATGTGGCCCCAACACCAGGGTTTGCTCTGCCCACAAAGTAGCCCCCATATCCTTGGGGATCCCTGGCCAGGGCCATAGGGCTGTCAGAAGGAGGACAGGGATGGGGACCTTCAGCTTCAGAGCTTTGTGTCAGAGCTTGTCCTTCTGTGCATCCAACCAAGGTGTCACCTTTCTTGTGACTCCAGAGAGCTCCAGCTGCTTGCCACCAGGACAAGCACACATCCCTGGGGCATCCAGCCTTGGCCAGATTCATATTTGGAAAGGAATAGGGAGGTGGTGCCATCCCACATCTGCACACCCTCCACCTCTGGCTGCTCGCACAGCATCTCACCAGCCTCAAAACATCCCAGGAATTTGGGGCTGCTCCACATGGGTGACCCTCCCAGCCCTTCCCCCTTCCCATATTCTCCACGTGTGATTCACCTTCCACAAAGAGAGCCACGGACAGCGAGAGGCGATCTAGGCCAAGAGGCAGCTTGAGGGAGGCGTGGCAGGCGTCCACGATGCCGGAGAGGAGGAAGAAGAGGTACATGGTGGTGTAGTGCCAGTGGCTGAGGTCCGTCCAGCTGTGCGTCTTGGGGTTGTACAGCTGCAGGTGAGGACCAGCGGGAATGAACTGCTCCACCAGTATCCCTGGGCAGAGGGAAGAAAGGACAATCTTGCAGGAAACCTTTCTCTGCAGTGGTGAAGTCCTAGAGGCATCCACCCAGAGGAACTGTAGCAAGATCCCACCACGGAGTGTCCCACCAGCATGTCCCCAAGCCCTCCCACATCAGCCACAACAGTTTCCCACCACAAACAACCCCAGTGTCACGGAAGAGAGCAGTGCCAGTAGGTACTGGGGCAGAGACTCATCATCATCATCATCATCATCATCATCTCTTACCTGCCAAAGCAAAGAAAGCTTTGATGGCCCCTTCAAAGACTTCTGCACGCTGGACCCCATAGCTGGGTTGGTTCTCAGCACTGGCTTTCCGTCTGAGATACTTCAGGGGGTATCGCACGGACCACCAGAGACCAAAAATGAAGAAAAAGGTGCCCCGGAGGGCACTGCCAAGGAAGCTGGTTGACATGGGGCTGACTTGGTGGACCTGCAAGGACAAACGGTGGCTGAGGATCAACTCAGATTATCCTCAAGAGAGATGCTGGGCTGCTCACTTGCTCCATGTCCTCAGGGACCTGCATCCCACCAGAGCAGAGGTGCACAGCTCCAACATCAGCTGCAAAGAGGTGGTACCAGAGATGCAGCACCATCAGGACTTCATCATGCCAGAGAAAAACACACCAGTGCCCAAGAAAGCGTTAACAGCCACACGCTCTTAGAAGAGGAACCATAACAAAGTTTTTGCTAATAAAAAGCAACATGACAATTATTTCCTCGGAACATAAACTCCCTCCCAGCTAGATAATCACCAGGGCGTGAATCCAGCCGGTGTGTTCAGCAGCTCCAGCCAGCCAAGGCTTTGCTGGGCCCCACTGACTGCGCAACAGGAGGCGGCAGCAACCCAGGAACCATCACCGTTTCCCAAAGGAGTCTCATGCATATTCCACACAACCTTTGTGTCACAAGCCAGCGGTGATTTGACACAAGAGAAAGAGATTTGACCTCCTGTAGGAAGAGTTCGAGGACTGAAGGCATGAAAATTGCCTTTGTGCTAAGCTCAACCAAGGCCACCGAGCACCAGCAAGAATGGAGAGGAGCAAAGGTACGGAAGCTCAACTGACTGCCACAGACAAAGTCATATCCTGCAAAATATTTAAGGCTATACTCAAATTGTTGAAAAAAAGCCCAGAGCAGCAAGCACAGAAGGGAATAAATAATGATCTAAACACTTCTAGCGGTGAGCTTTTTAAGTTACCTTGGGGTGGCCTTGTTCCCTCCAGCAAGATACCTCTCCTTGCTCTCTGTATGCATCTACCACTTAAGGAGGTCTTGCTCTTTCCCTCCTCATGGGCTTTCTGGTCCTTTTCTACAGCTCACATGTGTATGGAAGAAGGCATTACTCATCCTGAAGCTACCACGCCAACTTGCCCTTGCATCACAAATCACATCCTCGCTGTGTTTATAAATACCAGAGCAAATTGCAGAGGCTGGATGAACGACTCCAGCACGTTCTTCGAGTCCTCCCACACCAGAAAGTAATGAGGAGCTGCAAAATCAGGGTAGGATGTGGTGTGGCAAGTGCCTTAGGTGAGGGAAAGCTCTGCAAGACGTCCCCCATGGGGTTTTGTCTGCAGAGCTGGAGTTGGTGGAACTGGCTCAGCCCTGCGTGGGCAAGCTCCGCATCTGGGGTTGGAGAACATCATCACCCATTGCATCTCCAGACATCCGCACACTGAAGTGGCTGAGAACAAAGACTCTTAAAGCACATTTAAGCAGGGTGCAATTGCA
This sequence comes from Thinocorus orbignyianus, assembly GCA_013400375.1. NCBI lineage: Eukaryota > Metazoa > Chordata > Aves > Ciconiiformes > Thinocoridae > Thinocorus > Thinocorus orbignyianus. The sequence goes on along the minus strand of VXBW01000361.1, from coordinate 1,379,614 downwards.
CAGTAGGTAACCAAATTTACCATTGTCCTACAGAGGCTACAAGAGCAACAGCCTGAAGCTGGAGTCAGGAGCGTGGCCCCATCAAGGTACATAGCAGAAGTGCTAATTTGGCACACTTAATTGGAGGAGAGCAGAGCCATCCCAGCGCCCAGGTGTCAGGGATGACAGCAAGACACATCCCTCCTGCAGCTCCAGAGGTTCTAACCCAAGGATTTCACGCTCTGCATCCACTGGGTGCTCCCTCTTCACCTTAGGGACCAGCAGCCCCCAAACCATTCTGGTTCAGAGATGCCCCTGGGATCTCCAACCTCAACCAGCTGAGTAGCCTCACTCTCTTCTTCTTTTCGGTGCTGGGGACCCTTTTGGTTTGTGACCCCTCAGCAGGCCCATTCAGCAAGGTTTTTGGTAGCTGTCACAGGTCCCCTTTGCTTCCCACCACCCTGACACCACTCCTCAGCAGCCACCACATACCCTGGGAGCATCTCTCACTTAGCCAAGATGTCCCAAACACACCCTTCTGTCGAGCTGAAACTTTGAAGCAACCCACTCGGAAAAAAAAAATATATATATTAAAAAAAAAAAACCCACAAAACAACCTTCTTTTAGAAAACAGCCACTAGCTTGCAGAGAAACCAGACGCGTTTCCAAAGCAACAGTCCACCTGCACAGCTCATGCATTCAAGACCCGGCAAAACAATCCCCAACAACATCCACAAAACCTCTCCACCACCCCAAACCCTGATATGTCTCACCCTCCGGCTTCCCCCAGCCCCAGTATTTGAGTCCCTGCTCATGTAGAAGCTGCTGAAGCTCCAAGTGAGCTGCAGTCAGGGAAGGCACCCAGGTTATTTATGTTTCCTGCCAGCCAGTTTGTCTGTCAGAGGACTTTGAAATACGGCTGCAGTCAGAAGTTATTACCTGAGCTGCCCTTCTCCCTCCGCAGCTCCCAGGCTGTGATGCTCCTGCTTAATAGCCATATGGGAGCTGCCGGCTCTCCTTAACAGCACCCTGTGCTGACTGCTGAGGGAAGGACAACCTTTCTGCCCAATTTCCAGGCTCTCCCCTGCAGCCATCGCAGCTCCAGGTCCATCACCATGGATGATTTTGCCTCTGTGTAGGGATTTGCTCCCGCTGACGCGGGAGGATCAATGCTACCAGGAGGATGCTGTCCATGTGGACATCCATAAGTATCCCCTAAGAGCACCCATGGGTGCAACCATCAGACTGGTAGGGAGAGATGCACCCAGGACAGCAGCATCCCAGGACCGCAGCATCCCAGGACAGCCAGCCTGGACACACCCAGCCAAGGTCTTCTCTTTGTGGATCCTCCTCACTACCCAGGCACATCTGCCTTGTGCCAACAGCCCTCACCCAACAGAAGCAGCACAAACTCCCTCTCCCACCCATCCTCTGCCACAATCCATAGAATCACAGAATCATTTAGGTCGGAAAAAGACCCTTGGGATAATGGAGTCCAACCATCAGCCCCACTCTACAAAGTTCTCCCCTACATCATACCCTCAACACCACATCTAAACAACTCTTCAAACACATCCAGGGATGGGGACTCAACCCCCTCCCTGGGCAGCCTCTTCCAGTATCTGACCACTCTTGCTGTGAAAAACTCTTTCCTAATGTTCAGCCCAAACCTACCCCATTGGAGCTTGAAGCCATTCCCTCTCGTTCTATCACTAATTCCTTGTGAGAAGAGACCAGCACCCTCCAAAACCTGATAAATCCCCTCAAAACGAGAGAGAGAGCCACAGATTGTCTCCACCAGTCTCCTTGGTGGCCATCATCACACCACACCTTTGCCTTGCAGAGATGGACTCTCCCCACATCCCTTCTTTCCAAGCTCAAGCAGCCACATCCATCCCATCCCAGCTGCTCACCGAGGTTACTTCCCTCTACGGGCAGGAGAGTTTACCTGCTGCTCCTGCCTGTCCTTCTCCCTCTCCAGATGTGGCAGCAAGGAGCGGCTATTACTCAGAAGAGGCAGATAAAGGGAGAAGCCACCACGGGGAGGTGGCCCTCAGACAGGATGTTTAGAGCTGAACATCCTGCGGGCCGGTTCAAGGCGAGCTGAGTCAACCAGCTTTCACAACCCGCGACACCTCGTGTCTGCTATTAAGAAAGGAAAAAAAAAAAAAAAAAAGAAAAAAAAAAAAAAAGAAAACAAAAAGAAAAGAAAAGCCTCCTGGAGTTTGCCACAAAAATCAGGATGAGCGGCCAATCCCTGTTCCCATGGCAACCACGTACATTTAGTTATTATGTTGGGATTTTTTGCATGACTGGGGAAGGAGCCAAGAAGAGACAAGGCTGCGGCATCGCCCAGCGTGGCCAAGTTCTGCTGGAAGGGCTCTGAAATCTCTAAATTGAGCTGCCAGGTACGTGATAATCCTTTTAGGGAGGGGGTTCTAGCCTTATAAATGGTGCCTGAGGGCAGATTTTGGACCATGAGCTCGCAATCCAAAGCAGAGCCCTCATGATCTCCATCTCCCAACCCACTGTGACCAAGAGGAGGGGGATGGTGGCCCTCTCTCCCCTAAAAAGATGGGTTGACAGGACACAGCAGCCCATTTCCACTCCTTTTTGCCTGTCCAATACTCAACACCGCCCCACACAAAGCACCCCCAGACACGAGCTGCTCATCACATCACCCATGGCTGCACGCCCAGCCTTAGCACCTCACCAGATGCTTAGATGAGCAACAGAAGTGCCTCAAGGCAACCAAATACCACGGGGTCACCCCAGCGTCCCCACCTCCCTCCAAAGCACCGTGTTGATGGTGTGAAAACACCCTCCCCAAGCCTCCCACCACCCGAGGACCACTAACAACCACTCCCTGCATTCCCAACGTGGTCTTTCCCCAGGTTTCAACCACAGGCACACAACTCCTCGTGCCACCAAAACCACCCCAAGCATGGCCGCAGGACAAGCCATGCCCAACCCTTCCAAAAGCCACGCACGTGAGCCAGAGCCCCAGGGAAACCCCAAGGCTGGAAGAGCATGGAAGCAAACCAGCCTGCACAACCCTCCTCAGGGTGATGGGCTCTTCTCCAGCACAACCATAAAAGCCACCAAGCCATAGCCAAGAGCTCTTTCATCTCCATATCAATGGAAGGAAGTAGGAGGAGGGAAAATAAAAAGCTGGCCATGCTGCTCATACACCCATTGCTGCTCACCTCCAAAACACCTTGCAAAGGGTCACACACACAGACCAAAGGGTTCTGTCACACCGGGGAAGCCCACGAGCAGGGGAGGTGCTTCCACAAACACACACAGCTTCACCCGAGCTTCAGGAGCTTGCTAAGCCCAAGCACAGAGGGAAACACCACCCAGATAGGAGGTTACAGACCTACCCCCAAAACAGAATCATGGTTAGAGTGGGAAGGGACCTTCAAGATCATCCAGTTCCAATCCCCCTGCCATGGGCAGGGACACCTCCCACCACACCAGATTGCTCCAAGCCCCATCCAGCCTGGCCTTGAACCCCTCCAGGGGTGGGGCAGCCACAGCTTCTCTGGGCAACCTCTTACAATGCCTCACCACCCTCACAGCAAAGAAGTTCTTCCCCACATTTCAGCTCGATTTTGGTGTTAAATCCTTCCCCCTGGTCCTAAGGCTCCCCTTCCTGACCAAGAGTCCCTCCCCAGCTTTTCTGCAGCCCCTTGAGGGACTGGAAGGACTTCTAAGGTCTCCCTTCTCTTCTCCAGGCTTGACCCCCCCCCAACTCTCCCAGCCTGTCCTCCCAGCAGAGGGGCTCCAGCCCTCCCAGCATCTCCATGGCCTCCCCTGGCCCCACTCCAACAGGTCCACATCCTTCCCGTGCTGAGGACTCCAGAACCAATGCATGTTGCTAACTCATTTATGAGCTTCTTATCCACCCCCAAGCTTCTTAGCCAGCACACCCAAGTCCTTCCCCTCAGGGCTGCTCTCAGCCCATTCTCCCCCCAGCCTGTATCTGTGCCTGGAAATACCTTTCTGGTGGGAAGAAGATCAGCAGCGCCGTCAGGGACCTCTTTGCAGCTCAGTTTTCCTTTCTGCAGAACACCCAACTGGACAAACCGTTCCCCCAAAGGACAGAGGGGCTCAAAGCTGCATCCCAGGCAGGACAAGCCAAATTCTAGGAGAAAATGGGGAGAGGGCAGCCTGGGAGGGCAGCAGCTGGAGCAAGAGAGGAGAAAACGAAGCCCAGCTGAAACCCATCTGCTCCGAGGCTGAAGGTCCTCTCTCCATGGGGCTTAAAGGGCCACCAAGAATAAAGCACATTGAGAAAGGTTTCTATGGAAAGGGGAACTCCTAACAAAGTGCCCATTAGGAAAAGTTGTAGGTGCATGAAATGGGTGAGGAAAGGGGGTTTCCAGCCTTTGAAGCCACTCCCATGGTAAAAATGAGGATGAAACTGTGACAAGTGGTTGGGAACAACAGCCCGGAGACAGGGTGGCCGCCCCCTCCCCAAAATCACAGCGGGTCACTCGCACACACATCCCCCCCTCCCCATCCCGTGCTAAAATCATTGCAGGTACAAATGGATGCAGCTCCACTGCAGTCCCTGAGGACTGGAGGAATATTATGGGATTGTGCCAGCAACCCCCTCCTGCCCTCCTCTTCCTCCCAGGGAGGCAGATCTGTGTCCGACAACCCCCTCAGCCTCTCCAGCTAAACCCTGAACTAAATTTGATTAATATTTTTATTATTATTATTATTATTTTCCCCTCTTTCTTTTTCTCTCAGCTGTAACTGCAACATCCTCTCACCGAAGGTTCATCATCAGCCCCGGTGCTAATGAAAAAATGTGATAATGTTTGCCTGCTTCCTGGGGGTGGTGGGAGGCACAATCTAATTAAAGGTTTGCCAGCAGCTCCAGCGCTGCAGATGGGTGGTTGTTCGGGAAGTGCAAAGTATGATGATGATGATGATGATGATGATGACGACGAATGCTAACACCGGCTTTCATAAACAGGCAACAGGGGAGGTGAGGTAGGTGGTACCAGCACAGGCAGGNCACAGGCAGGGCTTGTTCTGCTGCCTACTCCCTCATTTCAGCCTTACATAAACCTGGCTCCCAAGGGTGGCAGCGGCAGATCTTATCCCTGCCTGAGGAACCAGCGGCTCGTGGCCGGGCTCTTGGCAAAGGGCTTGTCCCTGGAGCTGGAGGAAGAAGGTTTGGTTGATTTTGGGTGGGTGGGTGTGGGTGGGTTGACCGGGTTCCTTCGCAAGAGGAGGTGAGATATCACCCTTGGGATGTTCAGCAGCAACTTCCCGCCTCCAATGGGCAGGTCACTGATTCCAGGACCCTCCTTCAGGTGACACCATCCAAGGACACACCAGGGTGCAGCTACACAAGGCAAAACCCACCAGCCTTTTGGAATCCAGCTGTGGTTATGGCTGCAAATATTCCCCCCCAGTCCTTTCCAGTGGGTCCAGTACAAAGATATCGGCTGATAATTTGATTTATATCGTGAAAAACACAATTCAGGCCTCCTGCTTAATACTGAAGTTGAGATAAAGGCAATAATCCATTTAGGACTGTCCTGGGACTTCTGTCACACCAGAAATAAATGCAAGGGTGGCTTGGGATTGCATCTCTCAAGAAAAAAAACCATCTCTGGACCAAATAATAAACAATAAAAAATAAAAAATAGAGGTGGTGCACCCCAACCTTCATACCCTTGTTTGGGGGCACGAGGCTATTTACAAACGTGAGGTTTGGGGGCTTTTTAGCTAAACCAAAAATCCCCAATTCTCCTCCAGAAACGACCACCACCTGTACTTCCTGACTTAATCACAGGCTGGATCTCGCCTCCTTGGCTGACCTTCATCCCTCGGGAAAGAACAACGTGCTCCCCAGTTGGCAAACAACCCTGCTGACAGTCCTGGATGTTTGTAGGAGTGGGAAGTTAATGAGGCAGACACAAACTATTCCAGACACGGGGTGCTGCGGAGGGGAAAAGCCTTTTGGTGGCCGCAAAGTGACAAGGGACAGAGAAAACCTCGGGGTAAAAGGAGCCAGTGACTCGGTGAAGAGCAGGGCAGGGAGCTGGGGAGGATTAAATCAACCCTCATCCTGCCTTCAACAAGCCAGGAAGGCTTCTTAAAAACGCGGGTCAGCTTTAATCTGCCTGCCTTGGGATGGGAATGACCCCTGACTTTTTGGGGACAGCGAGGAAGAAGCTGGCTGCAAGGTGACAGCGATCTCAGCCAGCCCGGGGAATGGGGGGGTGGGGGTGATGTTCCTGCGTGTCCAGCTCCAGCTTCTCCACCCGGTGCTGCCCTCATGTGGCTGTTTCATGGGAATCAGGGA
>VXBW01000361.1:1222623-1373099 GCA_013400375.1 Thinocorus orbignyianus | reverse complement strand
GCAGAGCAGAGGGGGAGAATGACCTCCCTCCACCTCCTGGCCACCCTCTTCCCTACACAGCCCAGGATTCCATTGGCCCCTTGGCCACCAGGGCACATTGCTGGCCCATAGGGATGTTCCATCTGTTTTCTAAAGGAAAATACTCCAGAGCTCTGGAATCCATCCAGAGCTCCTGCAGCACTGCAGGTAACTGGGTTTGTCAGCTCGCAAATAGGGTTTATCTGTGCCTTTGGAGGGGACAACCTCTTCCCCTCCCCATCCTGTCTCACCGCGGCAGCAGGAGGAATTTCTGCAGGGGAGAAAAACTCTCCCGCTCCACAGGGGGAAAAAAATAATAAGAAAAAAAATAAAATCTGCAAAACACTCAGCGGTAACAATTTATGAGACTTAATTGCACGGCGTTTATCTGATGGATTTACAGAGATACATCACTCCGCTGCTTTAATTCTCTTTGTACCAAGCCTGTTTCCATCTCCTGATAGCCAGCCCTGCAAAATACACTGGGTTGGAGGTGGGAATGCAGGCAAGCTGGCATTCAGGGGCAGCTAGTTAATCTTTACAGCACCGTTAATAAGCAATAAAAGCCAGGCTGTAGCCATCCCTCCATCCCCAAGCCTGCAACAAGCTGTTTGCACAGGAGGAAGGGGTGTGAAAAGATGTGAACATGGGGTCGGATAAAGCTGGGACCTGCCCATTTCTCTTCAGGCACGAACTTGGGAGCAAAAAATCAGCTGCCATCCATCCCTTTCCCCGTCCTCCAGCAGCCAGAAGGCTCCAGAGCAGAGCATCCTTCCACCCCCAGGCTTGGAGACACCAACGGATGGGATTCGGCTTGCACCGGTGTTAATTTTGTACGCATATATTTATTTATTTTAGTCCTGCTACTCACGGCTGGCACATTTTCTGCCTCTCCAGGAGGAGACGTTCCCAGTCGCTTTTTTGCAAGGCATTGGCTGGCACAGGCAGGCTAAAACCAATGCCTTGTGCCCGTTTCGTCTCACTTTCCAAGCGGAGGGGTTTATTTTCAGTGGAAAAATGGGCTGTTTTATGAATCTCTTTGCTTAGCCGTGTATCTTACAGCCCCTCAGGCTTCACAGGTCTGGGGGATGGATATGTCTAAGCTATTATTACGCACTCTATAATCTATCAGACTTAAATTTAAGGATATCGGCTCAGCGAGGATTTTTATTTCACATTTATTCGCTCTTTCAGCCTTCAAGCGAGGAGGAAAACTATTAACAACACCTCTCCTTAGTTCAAAGCTTCGGTAATAAAATCTGCATTGTGCACAATCAAGTCGTGGTGTTGGAAATTGGACGTAATCTTGTGTTTTACACTCTTGTACTCTTCCTCCCTCAGATGATGCCTCGGTCCGGAGCTGCACAACCTCAGCCTGGGGGTTTCCCCGACTTCAACCACTGCAGGTCAAAGCCTCCCCAGCACTTGGAAAAAAGTCAGCTGGCCAAAGGATGCTCTCCATCGCTATGGAAACACACCCAGCAACCCATCAGGTGAAGCAATCTCCTCCCTTTCGAATTTCTGCACTTGATTTTGGTGCTAAAAATCACTGCGAACGGCGCTGGTTTTCGGAGACGGTGATATTCGGGTGCAGATGGAGAGCAGCTGCCACCCGTGAGCTCAGCGTGCTTCAGCGGTAGCACTTCTCTTTGCTTTTCCAAAATATAATTATTTAATTCGATTTTAATTATTTTAATTTTGGTTGGTTGGGTTTTTTTTTTCCTAGAAAAAGGATTCTTTGAGTGTTTGGAGATTGCACGCTCTTCACTCTTCGTCAGACCCGTTCAGGAATGCAGCTTGGGAGCTCATGTCACCCTTTTGCTGCCGGATTCCCAGATTGATGTAGGGCTCCCCGCTGCCCCTCCTGCACCTCTGGAGGCACCTGGAACACAACGAGTGATAGGTCACCATCAGTGAAAACCCCAAAGTTGTCCCTCACTGGGCTGCTCAGGGTAGCAAAGCACATTTGTAAGGAACACGCCGAGGGAAAGAAGATGTTCTAGAGGTCCTAAAATGCTGCCTGGGGGTGTGTGTAGGGGGAGATTGGTTTTTTTTTATTCTGTATAAGGTCAATTTGCTTGCACAGACTGGCCCACCCCTTCTGTAGCCTCCCTTAGAGAATCATAGAATCAGGTTGGAAGGGACCTTCAAGACCATCAAGGCCAACCATCAACCCAACACTGCCCAAACTCACTGATAAACCATCATCCTCACCCTCACATCTACCCCTCTTTTAGATAACTCCAGGGATGACGACTCCACCACTTCCCTGTTCCAAGGCTTGATAACCCTTTCAGGGTTATCGCAGTGTCCAATCTAAACAGCCTCCAGCCCAGAGGCTCATAGGCTGTAGGAGCACCTCTGAAAGTGGGATAACGTCCCCTTCCCATCCCCTTGGAAAAGCCACGCCTGGGATTGACAACTTCTTGGCCATCAGACAGCGGTGTACCTCCAATAACTCAGTGACCATCGACAGCTTCAAAATCCTTGCAAGGGTGGGGACAAAGTGTCAGGGGCTCCTTGTAATGCTTTGTTTTCTCTATCAAATTAAAGTTTGACTTCCAGTACCCGGTGCAGAGGAAAAAAAGCAGTGTGACTTCCAGGAGCAGCTTCGGGGGCTCAATTATTTGACTCTTCTGTGTTCAATGCTCTCTGCTGACACTATTTTGCATTCTGTGCAGTCAACAAATAACATGTGCAGTTGTCCCTAAAACTTGCAGCAGTCAGGGGCTGCTTATTCAGCTGTGACTTTGTACTCCAGGAGAACAGCTGCATCTCACTCCAAGCCATCCCCATCCCTGTCTGCCCACCCCGATCCTGCCCAAATTCATCCCCCAGCCATACCAGTAGGCAAGAGTGTAGTTTACAGCCAGGACGGCCACGGCAGCTGCCCAGTGCCAGAAGAAGCACATGGTGAGGAACATGATGTTGTCGTGGCTCTCTTCGTTCCACATTGCACCTCCCCACGGCCGGAACAGCACCACCCCGATCTGGGTGGAAGAAGAAATGTATTACTTCAGGGGGGAAAAAAGTAAATATAAATCAATGTACTGAAGGCCTCCAGTCCATCTATTATCACCATGGTCAATGTGGTGACCGAGGGGCTTGAGCCCTGACCAAGAGAGTGGTTGTTGAAGTCAATGAGAGGCCCCATAAGGCACGTCTGCGCCTGTGATCTCTCTTGGTCTGTACAAAAGCCCCACACAATTTGACCCTCGGCATTGCAGACTCGTAGCCATCCTCCAAAACCTCCAAATGTCGTATTTTGTGAGCTCAACACAGATTTTAATCTGTGAACTTGAGTCCCCTGAGGCTGAGAAAGGGGAGGGGAACTGGCATCTTCTGTGGGCAGCCCAGTTTGGGCAATTGTTATCTCCAGCTGATTTCTTTGCTTCTCCGCCTACTACCAAAGCCAGCAGCAGGCCGTGTTTTTACTCAGCCATTTTATTGCTTGGTGGGGTTTGCATCTTCCCAAGAAACCAGAGGGAGTGCTGCAGGGTGCATTAGACACATTAAGCAATTAGCACGCGGTCGTTAGATACTGTGCTATGCTGCTTGCTCACTGCGAGCGCTCGCTTTCGCTGTTACCCCCCCAGAGAAGCAACAAGCCCAGACAAAGAGCTATTTCAGCAGGAGCAGCCATCAGAGATGACCTGCAATGAGTGAATTTTCATCCTGGGTTATGATCTCTTTATGAAGCCAGCTGGGCGAAACTGCCCTTCAGAGACACACGATTGATACGTGATGTACGGCTTCTCCTCTTTCCCCTCTGCTCTCCTACCTCAGTGCTCTGCTCTGCAAGAGGAGGCAGAACTGACCTGCCAGAACCACGTCCCCTGGACGATGGTGACACCAGCTCTGAACATCTCCAGGACGATGTTGTCGCGGAGGAAGACCTCCAGCATGGTGCTGCAGGCCCCTGCGAAGATGGCGATGAGCAGCAGGGAGTGGATGTGCTGGTCCAGCATGGGGCGGTGAAGGACGTGGTAATAAAAGAGACAACCTGCCAAAAATATGTACCATGCTTTAGCAACACCAACCATCACCACAGAGCCCTGGGAGAGTGAATCACCTGCCCAGGTGGTGAATTGAGACAGGTCATCATGAAAAGAGGGGACTCCGCATGGAATTATAGAATCCTGGTTCGACTTGGAAGGGACCTTGAAGATCACCTCCTTCCAACTCCTCCCACCACACCAGGTTGCTCCAAGCCCCATCCAACCTGGCTTTGAACCCCTCCAGGGATGGGGCAGCCACAGCTTCTCTGGGCAACCTTTCACGACCCTCAGAGCGAAAAATTTCTTCCTAAAATCTAATCTCAATCTCTCCTCTTCCAGTTTGAAACCAGTACCCCTCATCCTATCTCCACATATCCTTGTCAAAAGTACCTCCTCACCCCCTTCCAATGCTGGAAGGCCACTGTAAGGTCTCCCCGGAGCCTTCTCTCCAGGTTTCCCACCATCCTGGAGGGATGAGGTGCCCAGCCTTGGGGCAGGAAGATCTGAGCAAGATGGAGACCAACGGAAAGGTGGTTTTCTTCCCATGTTGATGCTGCCACCTCTCCAGGTCACCTTCTCCTCCCAGCAAGGCTGCTCCTGTGTCCTGCTTTACTATCCCTAAATCTCACCATTTTCTTAGGAGCTGGAAGTGCTACGTTTCCTTTTCTTACGTGCCCAACTGTGCCTGTTGCTCCACCCCTGCTGTGGCTTCAAAAAAACTCAGGAATCAGCAAAAGGAAACTAACAAGAGGTATGTCTTCATCAAGGGGTTTTCTGTATAAGCAAGACCTTCATTTCCTATTGTCTTTTCCCCCTGTGATCCAAGAGGGGTCTGAAATCCTGGCTGGCGACCAGCAAGACAGCCTGAAGCCAAAATGATATTCATGATGCTCTGAAGCCAGAGTAAGTCACTCGACTTTGCCACGTGCAAGGCAAGCAGATGAGAACGATGATGCCTGCAGAGCAATTAATGGCTCTCAGGGGAGAACGCGGGGCACGCAAACAGCTCTGGAGATGCAAGACAAATGCAGCGTCCACCAGCCATTTATCATAAGGAGGAAACTCAGCCTGCTGCTTCCCACCGCTGTCACCCCAGAAATCCCAACCCAGCACTCACCAATGCCTGTATTTCCCATCTTGATACGGATCACCCTTAGATAATATATCATCTACAACGTGTCCTGTCTTCAGGGGCATTTAGAGCAATACCTCAGCCTGACAAACGTTGGTTCCTCCCTGACTCACCCTCCAGCATCCCTCCCTGAATTAAGAGCCACCTTCTACCCACCTTCAACGAAGACGGCCATGGAGAGCATGAGGCGGTCCAGGCCCCGCGGCACCGCCTGGGAGATGTAGGTGAAGACATCCACCACCCCGGAGAGGCCGTAGAAGAGGTACATGGTGGTGTGCTGCCAGTTCATCAGCTTCACCCAGTCGCGGTTCTCCCCGCTGTAGAGGTACATGTGAGGACCATCCGGGACGAACTGCTCTGCCAGCATCCCTGCAGGGACAGGCAAGAGCACCCCGTTTCTGATGGTTTAGAGGTAATGGTGGTTGATGCTACTCATTGCTGGGCATGGGGAATTCTGAAGCCAGAGCTGAAGGGTTTGGGTTAGGGAGAAAGGACTTCCAGTACCTAAAGGAAAGCTGGGAAGGGACTCTTGATCAGGGACTCGAGCAATAGGACAAGGGGTAATGGTTTTAAACTGAAAGAGGGGAGATTTATTAAGACTTAATTAATTATTAAGTCTGAAGGTGGTGAGACACTCGAACAGGTTGTCCAGGGAATCTTTGGCTGCCCCATCCCTGGAGGGGTTCAAGGCCAGGCTGGATGGGGCTTGGAGCAAACCGCTCTAGTGGGACATGTCCCTTCCCACAGCAGGGGGTTGGAACTCAGTGATTTTTAAGGTCACTTCCAACCCAAACCATTCTATGATTCTACAAAAATCCTGTGTCAATGGTAGCTCAGCTTTGGGAAGGGCTGCAAGATTTGTTCTTTTCACATCAAAATTTCTTAGAGATCAAGACAAGATGAACATCAAAGATGCACCTTTCCATGCCTGGACTGGTTTCTCTGGAGTAAGGGCTCCAGTACAGTCATGGCCACAGGCTGGGAACTAATAAGATACAACCCTTACCTATTAGAGCAAAGATGATTTTGATTCCCCCTTCGATGGCATCCACACGCTGGAAGTAGTAAGTCCTTTGGGATTTCTTATTCACTTTCTGGCTGAGATACTGCAGTGGATATTTCACAGACCACCAGAGCCCAAAGAGCAGGAAGAAACTGCCTGGAAGTGCATGACCCTGGAAGTTCGCCATCCTGGCGACGTCCTCCTCCTAAAAAGGCAAAGGAAAACAATGTCATTATAAAACTTAAACCAGTTATTTGAGATAATGCTGGGGAAAAATGGACTTTCCCTTTCAGAGAGGGGTGGAAAAGGTTTCACCAGGCATGTGGGAGTAGGAAGGAGCACTGGGGAACCCTCCAGGGGTGAGAGGTAGGACCTCTCTGAGGCCCTGGCTCCAAGATTAGGAAACACCCAAAAAAGCCAGAGCTCAGATTAGTTTAGTGGAGGCCCCATATCTACTGCAATCTCTGACACATCCCAGTTTGTACTTTGCAACCCCTGGGATCCCTCCCAGCTCCTGTTTTTTCTACCCTTCTGAAGGTACGAGTGAGAGCATCCGCTGAAGACCAGGGCAAGATCAGCTTTAAGGGACCACGCAGGAGAGAAAACAGTGAGGTCTAGGGCCAAACATCAGTGGGTTTCTTCAGCTCCTCGAACAGCCACAGAAGTGGTGTGCTACATCCAAAAATTTTTGAAATTCCTGGAATTTTTTGAGCCTGTAGAAGGGAAAAACCCATGCCACATCCATTTCGCAAAGCCAAAGAGTTTTGTTAAGAATTTAGCTTTGAAAAAAATTCCCCAGAAGCTGCTGGAAACAAAACATTTTGATTCTGGGCAAAGAAAGCAACTCTCTCCCTGAATCACCACCTCCTCCCACCCCTTCTTCCCTCTCCGGAGCATCGCTAAGTCAGGATTTGCACCACACGGAGCTGCTGGAGCCTCCGTGCCCGAGCACACACACGTGCACCATTTGTAGGAGAACCGGGGGACCTGTTTCCTAGGAGAATTACAGCAATTAAAACCCAGCCGGCTCCTGTTTGCCATTTGCTGGTTTGCTTAATTAGGTGGAGAAGTGATTAGCTCTTTGATGTGGGCCCCAGCATATGTTCAGGGGCCTGCCTTGGCGCGGTCACGGGTTGGTTGTGTCAGGTTGGTCAATTAGGATATTTTTTTTTTATAATTGATAGTGAAGGTTGTGCTGCCAGCACCCAGGACTTCCTTCTCTATTTATTAATGCTCATTTCCATGCCACGCTGAGCTTATAGCTGGATAGAATCATAGAATGGTCAGAGTTGGAAGGGACCCTAAAGATCATCCAGTTCCAACCCCCCTGCCATGGGCAGGGACACCTCTCCCTAGAGCAGGTTGCTCCAAGCCCCATCCAGCCTGGTCTTAAACACTTCCAGGGATGGGGCATCAATAACTTCCCTGGGCAACCTGTTCCAGTGCCTCACCACCCTCACAGGAAAGAACTTCTTCCTAATATCTAATCTGAATCTCCCCTCTTCCAAGAAAACAGCTTTCTCGTGGCATGGAGATCATCCATCCATCCATCCATCCATCCATCCATCCATCCATCCATCCATCCATCCACATAGCAAGGGGCTGTGGAGTTTGGTGCTGGACCTGACCTCCCCATCACAGACTCCCACCATCCCGTTATCCTTAAATCAACTTTTGAGGCTGAATTTTGGGCTTTGGCCCCCGATCTCTGTAAATTTAAATAAATAATAATAAATAAAGCTTTTATTTTACTATTGCCCACCTTCTACATAAAGGATGACTTGGATTTGAGGTTCAACTCACTGCTGCCAGCCTTCGAGAGGGGAGAGCAGTTGCTTTGGCTTTATGAATATTTAATTTCAGGTCAGTTTGTCCTGAAGATACCTCGTTTCGCTCCGCTAAGCCGATACCACCAGAGCTCGGCTGAGGGCAGATACCATCTCCCAAGAAGCAGGAAAATCCAAACCTGTTGCCAACCTGCCCCATTTGAACCGGTTTAACCAAACCTGGTTTGATCCAACACCTGAAGGTAAGCAAACATTGCCTCCTCCTGCAAACACCACCCTGAGGCATGCAGCTACACTGCTGGTAACTTTACCTCCACCAAATACCTCTGAACTCCCACCGAGGGCTTCAAGGGAACAAATTTAGGAGGGGATTTAATCCGAGGGTGGAAAAGCCACACGTGGAAGTATTATTTTATGACCTGTTACCGGCACTGCAAGGCTCTGCCTTATTTCATGACTTAAAAGGAGAGATTTATTGACACTGGGTAATTAAACACAAAATCAAGGCAAGAACGCCGTTTACCAGCAACAGCAGCACAGTCCAGTGGGTTAATACAATGGTCTTTTTAGTCCTTTGAAGAAGACAGCCCCGTGGATCGGAGCATCCACCTGTATCCCTGTGGTTTTGGGGAGTAACACACCTGAGCCGAGAAAGCAGCTGAGAAATCTCTATTGTTTTCAAGTGAGCAGAGAATCCCATCACAGGGGATAATAAATATCAGGATAATGACTGAAAGCAGAACTAAACCCCTCCCAGAACACCACGGCAAGAGGTACTGCAGCCACATCATGCTATATCAACACCACAATTATAACACCACAGCAGCAATGTAGAGCAAATATATAACCTCGTTAACTGGCTATTTTAAAGGTAGATATTTAATGGGACTGGATGGTTTCCCACATGAGATAGTCATCGTCCGAATAGGATACTTGGAAGTCACCTCAAATAGAGCCCAGCAGCCAGCACATTCACCTTGTAGGGTGTACGTGCTGAGCTGGGGTGAGCTCAGCAGGGTGACGAGGACTGTTTTGGGGTTCCTGCCACCTGTACCCGCCCTGTAGGAAGCGGAGTGGCTTATCTGGGACCGCGTCACCAGCCAAACACCCTTGATTCTCTTCCCCTTCTGAAAACATGCAAAAGGTGAGTGCAGAGGGGGAAAAAAAAAAGAAAAAAAAAAGGCAAACCCAATTATGTTTTCAACCGTGAGTGCCCTACAGCAAACAGCCAAATGGTTCTCATTTATCCCCATGGCTCCAAATGCAGCCAGACTCTGCCTGCAGTCACTGGGGAATGGAAAGAAGCTGATGTTGGGGTTGGCACCAACAGCCACCACTCCTTATCCCTGCAGGGCCCAACTTTCATAGAATCATAGAACGGTTAGAGTTGGAAGGGACCTCAAAGATCAAAGGGACACCTCCCACCACACCAGGTTGCTCCAAGACCCATCCAGCCTGGCCTTGAACCCCTCCAGGGATGGGGCAGCCACAGCTTCTCTGGGCAACCTCTTCCAGGGTCCCACCACCCTCACAGCAAAGAATTTCTTTCTAGTGTCTCATCTAAATCTCCCCTCTCCCCATTTAAATCCCTTCCCCCGTGTCCTGTCCCTCCACTCCCTGACCAAGAGTCCCTCTCCAGCTCTCCTGGAGCTCCCTTCAGATCCTGGAAGGGGCTCCAAGGTCTCCCTGGAGCCTTCTCTTCTCCAGGCTGAACAGTCCCAGCTCTCTCAGCCTGTCTTCATAGAGACTTTGCCCCATCCCCTCGCTGTCAAACCTGCACGTTCGACAAGGCGACCACATAATGAATTGTAATTAATGCACTTTGCCCCTCGTTTATTACAACAGCGTGCGCTGTGCTGGCTTAATGATTTACCTTTTCGTCTGCTCTTACTATCTCCTAAAAGAGCTGGTTGCCTCTTGGTTTATGGCTAATGCATCCAGACACCTGGGAGGGCTGTCACCCCTTCCTCTCACCCCACTCTGGCAGCCATCAATAACCTCTTTTCATCCCAAACCTGGGACAGTTTGAGTTTTTCAAAGGTCTAATTTGCTTTACCAAGTGGTTTTTTTTTGCAAAGGTCTTATTAGTGCATTGATAATGTCTCAGTCAGGCATCCCTACCATTTTCCTCAGCTTGGAAATGACAGTCTAAAGTTCTCCAGTGGCAACAGCTCGCAGCCATCACCCCTGCAATTAACTTTGCCCTTAGACCTCCTGAAATCAGGCAATTCAAACACACCAGAACTGGTTTACTCACCGTGGGACCCGCTGCCCTGTTCTCAGAGCACTGAGGGTGACAGAGAAGGTCCCCAGGGAAAGGCTGACTCAGTGGAGAAATGTCTTGGCTTGTGACACACAAAAAACCCGCTGAGCTAAGGCTGAGCTGGGGAACACCCCTGAGGTGTGTATCTACAAATAATGAAGCCTCTCGAGGTGGTTTGGCTCTCCTCCTGCTGAATCTGAGACTGCAGGAGGAGAGCATCCAACCCAGACCAACAGAATAGCAGCAGATGAGGTGCCTTGGCCAAAAAAGCATCCTCCACCAGCCTAATTCCTAGCCTGTCTGCTCCCCATGCCCATCTCCCAGCACAACACAATCCCACAGCCCAAACCCTTGGCCCAGGGGGGAATCATAGAATGGTTTGGGTTTGGAGGGACCTTAAAGACCATCCAGTTCCAATCCCCCTGCCCTGGGCAGGGACACCTCCCACCACTCCAGGTTGCTCCAAGCCCCATCCAGCCTGGCCTTGAACCCCTCCAGGGATGGGGTGGCCACAGATTCTCTGGACAACTGGTTCCAGGGTCTCACCACCCTCAAACCAAAGAAGTTCTTCCCCAGATCTCATCTCCATCTCCCCTCTTTCAATGTCAAACCCTTCCCCCTGGTCCTATGGCTCCCATCCCTCATCCAGAGTCCCTCCCCAGCTTTCCTGGAGTCCCTTGAGGGACTGGAAGGGACTCCAAGCTCTTCCTGGAGCCTTCTCTTCTCCAGGCTGAACCCCCCCAACTCTCTCAGCCTGTCCTCCCAGCAGAGGGGCTCCAGCCCTCCCAGCATCTCCATGGCCTCCTCTGACCCCATTCCAACAGGTCCAACTGTCCAGCAATGGTTTAGCTGGAGGAGAAGACAGGGAGGTGAGATAGAAGACAGCAGAAGGGACCGCCAAGAGATGTCAGCAGAGGCATCGCCTACAAATACCAGCTCTCCTCCTGCCAGCTGCCTCACTCCATTACCAGCACTGTCTTATTTGTCTGCGGAGGCACGTCTAATCACAGCAGCACTTCCATTAGCTCCCCGAGGAGCTGGATCCCTAATGCATTAATGTCAGACTAAAACCCCACTCTGAACCATTTCATCCCATTATCCTCGGTTTTTCCTTCTATCTCTGCCTCCATCTGCACTGGGGAGTGTTCCTGGTGACACCGAGCCATCACGTTATTTGTTACTAATACTCATGAGCCTGGCCTCATCTGCCAGCCCAGGAAAGCAACTTCTCTGCCTCTAAAGGATCCTCGGGGGCTGTAGCCTTAGGTTAAAAATTATCCTCATCACCAGAGTGTATTAGGCTCGATTGCTGGGGAATATTTGAAGGACCATCAGGTACTGCAGATCCAGGAGGCAGACCTAGCTGATCCAAAAACAAAGACCTTGCTGCGATGGGAAAAATCAAGGTGGATGTTCAAACTGGGATGAAAATGTCATCCTGGGGATGCTGGACCTGTGATCTGTTTGATAGACACCAGGGGATTGAGACACCCAAGTGCTGGTGATGGAGAGGTGATATCGCTCTCTGCTTTGGACCATCCATCCCCACCACCCCTGCCCTGAGCCCAAAGCATCAGGGAAGCAGCAAGAAGTAGCTGCGAGCTACAGCCCAGCAGAGAAAGCTGAGAAATAAAACAAATTTAAAACAAAAGTGCTTTCTGGAGATGGTGGTTGCCGTGGGACTCAGGGAGCCAAGGTCAGTGCCTGCCCAGCTCCGCGACGGGTGATGACAGGGTAACTCTGACTCCACCAACCCCTGTAACCTCACAAGCACCGTCACAACACAGTGACTCAAAACCGGTGCTGTCGCCACCAGCCACACCAGAAAAATCCATATTTTCTGAAAGCGAGATGGTTGCTTGGCCTAAAACTGGCCCAAATTGCCCCGCAGGCTAAGCCTCCCACCCCGCTGCCTTCAGCATCCCTCAAGGAAAACTCTCNAGCCCCAGCTCTCTCAGCCTGTCCTCACAGCAGAGGTCCTCCAGCCCTCTGAGCATCTTGGTGGCCTCCGCTGACCCCGTTCCACCAGGTCCATATCCTTTCTGTGTTGAGGACTCCAGAGCTGGACACAGGGCTCCAGGTGAGGTCTCAGGAGGACAGAGTAGAGGGGGAGAATCACCTCCTGCGACTGAGTATATCCCAGATATATCCAATTATTCACCTTAAACCCATAAAGCCAGGGTGGTTGCATACTGCGGCCGTCCCTCGGTTCATTAAATAGTTGTGGCTTCTCCTGTGCCACTGAAGTGAGACATTACTCATGTCTTTTTAAGGCCAAGCTGGTAGGAAGGAGGAAGAAACCCTTTCCCGAGGAGGCATCGACTGAGGCACCGTCCCTCTGGCGGGGAAAGTCCCCTGGAAGCTGGTTTTCCTCCTCATCTACACACTTTTGGGTGCCAAAAGAGGCATTTTTGGGAAAATGCAGGGGGAGAGGAGGGTGGGGAGAGTTTCTGTCTCAGCGCAGGCAGCAGTGATTTCGCTCTAGCCTGTTTAAGGCAGAGCTTTTGCATTTAATTTGGCCAGGGAGGCAGAGAAGGCTCCTTGCAGGCAGCCTGGAGAGGGGTTTGGGGAAGGTTTTGGTGGGTTGTCCCCGTGTCCCCACGGCTGCCCCGCTCTCCCCGCTTTCGGGCCCCACACATTGTGTTTATTTTGCAACTTCCTCCTTGGAAAACATTGCTGCCTGCTTTGCCCCACGACTGCCCCACCACCGCAGGGGCAGCAGCAAACCTCCCCAGCTGTATCCCATCCCACCAGGACGCCAGGGGCGGTGGGACAACCCTGCTGGGTCAAGGACCCCCCATTTCCCCATATATCCCCTCCACCCCCCAGTTTGCTTTTAAAAAGGGAGTGGGTCCAGGCTTACTCACCCCAATTTCTTTCCCCTTTCTCTATGGGGTCAGTTGGGATGACAAATTGAGGGGTCTCCCCTCATCCCTACCCACCCAAAGAGTTGGGGACCCTTCCCCTCCTGGCTATGGGGGTATGGATTAGGGGTGAATCCCATGGCTCAGGGTGGCATTCCCCAGCCCCTTCCCAAAACAAAGCCCACCCCCTGCCCCACACCAGACCCTTACCTGCCCCACTGATCCCGCGGCCGTACCTGTGCCCAGGTGAGCCCTGCTCCTCCCCTGCCTGCGGCACCTGCCTCCTNCAAGAGGGCAAAGACAACCCAGGACACGTTAAAAAAACCCCTCATGAGGCACACCAGGTGATTAAATTTGCTATTTCTCCCCCATCCCCACCCCCCCATAACTCTCCTGATTCAAAAAACTGGCTTTTTATCCCCAAAATCTTTATTTTCTCACATTTCATTGCCAACTTCAAACTTCCTTCTAGTGGATTTCCCCCCCCATCACCCAACTCACACCCGGGGGGGGGGGGTCTATGGGGCATTAACCCCCACACCCCAGGTCCCCTGCACCTACCCCCTGGTAACGACCCTCTGCAGAAAGGATTAATTTCTTTGAAGCAGTTTGTTTTCCCCATTTCCCAGGGTCGTGATGGATGTTCCTCCGGGGGGATCTCCACTCCTAGCCCATATTTCAACCCCAAAGGCAATTTTCTGACCAGGCCTCCTA
Organism: Thinocorus orbignyianus; assembly: GCA_013400375.1. Classification (NCBI taxonomy): domain Eukaryota; kingdom Metazoa; phylum Chordata; class Aves; order Ciconiiformes; family Thinocoridae; genus Thinocorus; species Thinocorus orbignyianus. The sequence continues at coordinate 1,359,320 of VXBW01000361.1, read as the reverse complement.
TAAAACGCAGCTTATTCTTTAATAATCCTTCCCACTTTCTTCTCCAGCCCTGCGAGTGCTTTGCAAATGTTAAATAATTAACCCCCACGACGCCCTTGGGAGGGAGGGAAGCGTTATTACTGCTATTTGTAAAAGAAGCCCTGACAGAGCCCTCCGTGCAACGGCCCAGGGTTTAACTCCCTTTTAACAGAGGAGCACAGGTACTTACATCACAGAGAGCAAATACACCTGCCGCAGGGAATTTGGGGTAAGAAAGGAGAATTTTAGTGTTTTAAATATTTCCATCCCGTTTTATAAACCACTTGGTAGTTAGAAGTGCTGTCTGGCATTCCCCTGTATTATTATTATTGTTATTATTATTATTTATTGGAATCAAATTCTATTCCCTCCACTCCACAACGTTGTTTACAGGGGTGACTTCTCCCAAAAGCAATTATCCATTAATTCATCCTTTCTCATCCCTGATTTTTGCCAAGGGTGAAGTTTGGGTGCCCAAACCATGCCTTTTTTTTCAAGTAGGGTGATTCAAACTTCCCAGAGGCAAAATCCAAGCTGCCGGCATTATTTTCTTTTACTGTAGGTTGGAAGCTCCTCCATTAAATTGTTCCACAGATCTCCTAGGAGCCTCCTGCCATTGAATGGAGAAATTAAAGTGGAAATTTTAGGCCTGGAAGAAGTCAGGGTGCCTGGAAGAAATCAGAATAAATCAGGGAGCTGCAGGCACATGGGAGGCTTTACCCAAAAAACCCCCTACACCCGAAACTGGGGTTGAGAAATAAATGGGAGGAAAAGAAGAGGTGGGATGGGGGGGACCTGGAAACATGAAGAATTATTTCACTGGGGATTTGCTACCTTTCTCTGCAAGCTCTGAGGAAAAAATAATATAGGGGATGTCCAAAAATACAACTGAAGCACCAAAAACGCCACATAAAAATGATGGCCATTAGTGGTGAAGTTGTTGGACCTGATACATAAATCCCACAGCTCCTCTTGTCTTAAAAACCTGAGTTTAGCTAAAAAATAGTAATAATAAAAAGCCTTTAGCTAAACCTGTCTCTGAGATAGCAGTTTGCCCATCCCAAATGCTCCCCTGTGCCGCGTTGGTGTTTCTCAGTTACCAGGAATTTGCAACGTCAAATATTTGCAGAGTGCAACGGCGGGTGTGGGGTGGGGTGGATCTTACTATAAGGAAAAAAATAACCTCTCCATGTGGATTTCCTGTAGTAAAGACCATCCCCGAGCTGGAGGTCAAACAGAAGCCAACCTCAGCAAAGCTGCTCGTTTCCATGTGGTCCAGAGCAACCAATAAAGCACATGGAAACACAAAATCACCCCTTCTGCTCCGAGCTCCNGGCCAGGCTGGATGGGGCTTGGAGCAACCTGCTCTTGTGGGAGGTGTCCCTGCCCAGGGCAGGGGGCGTGGAACTGGATGATCTTGAAGGTCCCTTCCGACTGTAACCATTCTGTGATTCTATGATTTATAGCAGAATCTTCACTAGAGCTCAGCTGCCCCTCAAAACTTTTGTACTTCCTTAAACAGCCTTGAAATGGCGTGTCAAGGTGGTACCTCACCTGACCTCTATTCCAATGTCTCACCACCCTCACAGCAAAGAAGTTCTTCCCCAGATCTCATCTCAGTCTCCCCTCTTTCAGTGTCAAACCCTTCCCTCTCATCTTATGGCTCCCTTCCCTGATGCAGAGTCCCTCCCCAGGTTTCCTGGAGCTCCTTGAAGGACTGGAAGGGAACATGAGGTGTCCCTGGTGCCTTCCCTTCTTCACTCCTTGCTCCAGGGCAGCTTTAGACCCCAACACAGGGTGGGAATGGGAGTCAGGAGAGCCCTTGAGGGGGCACAAACTGGGAATGAGCAAAGGAGAAGGCGAGGAAATCCGTGAACTGTGCCTCAAAACACAACTCAATTCTTACCCCCTCGCAAAGATGCCAAGGAAGGAGTTTGCCAGATGGCAAGAAGGAGAAGATGAATAAATCCAATACATCACATCTGCAGCTGCAGGGAGCAAACAGCATCCCCGACCACAAAGGGATCGCTTTGGGGACAAGCTTGGCAAAGAAAGCAGACACAGGCGAAGAAGAAAAGCCAACCAAAACCCCAAAGGTTTTCTGTTACAGCCCCGTGAGCAGATCTCAGACCCGGGCTGGGTAAGAACAGGCGAGAGGGGACTGGAATGAAATAAAAAGCAGGGAGAGATTGGCCACGATGTGATTCAAAAGGCATCGGTCCCAGCTGGATGCCAGCACTGCAGCGTGCTTGGACAAGGCAAAAGCACTAATAAGGGACAGAAAACCATTAAAAAGAAAATTGTGCTGCCAGACAATAGAAATATAAGAGAAAGCCAAGGCAGGGAACAAGGAAACAGGGAAAGGGAGATACAGGGCGAGGGGGTAAAGCTTGAAGGTCAAAGCAACTGCACCAAAAAGGAGGCAGAGAGTGGGCAAAACTCCATGGGAAAGTGTAACAGGGGGGAAAAAATAACTCACAGCTGATGTGGAGCACAGAAAAAAGCAGGCAGGTGATGAAATGCTCCATGAAACCAGCTCCATCCTGGCATTGCAGAGATGGGGCATCACCCCACCAGGAGAGGTGCAGGCAGTGGGTGGGCAGCCCCTGCCCACAGGTGCTCAGGGGTTGGGCCATTAATATTGCTCACTGGGAAGTGGGAAAAATTAAATCTTCAAATCCTGGGAGCTGCCCCTTTTTATTTCTGCAATGATTTTATTTGTGCTAATTTTGGTTTTTTTTTTTTTTTTTTTTTTTTGTTTGTTTTTTTGGGTTTTTTTTTTTTTGCAGTGATCACTTTTGTCAACTACACTGTTTCCCAGCTAAATAAATTGTCATTCTTCTCCCAGGTCCACAGTCAAAAAAAGCCCAAACAACTTTCCAGAGGTCTGATTTCGGGTTTTGTTTTAGTTGGATGTTTTTTCCCCTCCTTCCTTCAAGCTGCCATTCAACCGTGAGTGGAGCAAGGGCACATCACGGTGGCAGAGGGAGGAATGTCACCTCTCCCGACCCACCTCAGCTCTTAAAACAAGTGGCATTGATTTGGGATTTGGGAATAGGTTGATCTTGAACACCTGGAGGCAGAATGAAGGTCTCTGGTTGCTGGTGGGGTTATTTGGGACATGAAGCTGTGGGGAGTGGGCAGGAGCAGAGGTGGTGGGTCTTCTCATCTGAAAAGAGAGAGGGGAAAATTAGTTCCTCACCTTTGCATGTTAATGCTAAATGCTTTGGGAGGTTTAGATGAGATATTAGGAATAAATTCTTTGCTGTGAGGGTGGTGAAACCCTGGAAGAGGTTTCCCAGAGAAGCTGTGGCTGCCCCATCCCTGGAGGGGTTCAAGGCCAGGCTGGATGGGGCTTGGAGCCACCTGGTGTGGTGGGAGGTGTCTCTGCCCAGGGCAGGGGAGTTGGAACTGCATGATCTTGAAGGTCCCTTCCAGCTCTGACCATTCTAGGATTCTACGATTCATTTTTTAAATTAGGTTTGGGAAAACACTGATATTTACTTTCCCTTCTCCTCCATATTTACCATCAGTTACAATTTTTTTTTTGCCTGCAGGTCTCCTCCTCCCCAGCACTCCAGCTCCAACTCTCTTCCCTGAGCAAAAGTTTATGATTTCTGCTCATATTCAGCATCCCCATCAACCCTACACGCTGCGTTTCATTAAAAAAACCAAAAAACAACACAGAAAGAAACCCCAAACCCCCTCAAAACCCCCAAAAGAACAAAAAAACTAACATACCTGGGGACAAAAGCAAATTCAAACCCTGTTATTTATTGATCTTCAGCAAAAGAAATCCAGCCCCACTGTTCTGCAAATTAACATAGAATCATGGAATGGTTAGAGTTGCAAGGGAACTTCAAGGTCATCCAGTTGGGACTGGTTCCAGAGTGGAATGCTGTTGTTGGGATGCTGCTGCTGTCCCGGCCTTGGGGACCAGCCGTGTCTGGGGTGTGCAGAACTGAACCCCAGGAGTCTTCGGGAACACTAGGTGGTGCTGAGGGCTTGCAGAAAGGCTCCCTCATCACCGCCGAGGGATGCTCAGAGGTGCCAGGCTTCGATGACTGGGGGAATTGGGGTGGGGAAGCTGCATTCCCACGTCAGGGTGAGCTTTCCAGCCCCACACCACCAACGAGAAGCCCCTTATGTCACTTTGTCACAACCCTCCAGGCTTCAGCAGTGGCTTTGGGAAGACCCTGGTGCCTTTACCTCCTTTTCCAGAGCTGCTTCCCCCGTGACACTCCTGTTTTATCGGTGGGGAAACTGAGGCACATTAGTTGGGGGGGAATTTCCATCCTTCCCACTGTCCCAACCAGGGACAACAAGGAGGTGTGCGAGCCCTAAAACAGACACCGCGGGGTTCAAACCACCCTTCAACAAAAATAAGGACAGGAGTTTTCCAGCACCCCTCTACAAAACGAAGGGGCTGCTAATTAGGGTGAAAACCCATGCAGGACTGTGTGTGTCCCCACCACCACCCCTGCTTCTCCTCCAGCTCCCTTCGCCCACCACCTCCCACTCCTCCCTGCTCCGGTTACGCCGCAGCAGGTCCGTAAACAGCGTCTAAAATAATTGCACAGTTGTCACCCCTGGGTAGGGGAAGGGCTGTAGAAGGAGAGGGGGGACGAGATGATTTATTTTAAAACTCCCAGCTTAGCCAAAAGGGCTGAGGGGATTGTGGCACGGCCCAGCTGTCCCCCAGCCCGAGCGCGGGCGGGTGCTTCAAAGAAGCGGGTGAGATGCCTTCAGCGTCAGCCTGTCCTCGTTGAAGGGAGCCAGGCTGGCCCGGGGACCCACTAATGGTGTTTTGACGTGTTGTATTCAAGAACAATTTGGCGGCGCTCGGGAGATGTGGGGAGCAGCTGGAGGGGACCCCAAGGGGGTGATGGAGGGAGGATGGGTGAAGAAGGAGGAGGTTGGGGGAGGGATGCAGACATGGAGAGGTTGCACATCCCATCTGACTTTAGAAACTGAGGAGGGGGGAAACCCAAAACAGAAGGATGTGGTACCTCTACTCGGGTGTTGCAAGCCCTGGATACCTATGGGCATGCCCCAGAAGGAAGGTCCATCTCACCATAGCTTTTCTCCTCGTCCCACACCACTTCTGGCAGCGACACAGCTGGTGGCTCCTCTCGCCGGGGTAAAACTCAGTGTCTGGAGGAAAAGGGAAACACATCTCCTGATCCCATTGGACTCAAAACTTTGACCATGCCTTGATCACCATGGCAGAGCTTCCCCATAGCTCTAGGTCAAAAGACAATACTTTATATGCTGATTATAGCATTATTGGTGAAGGAAAACCCAACCCGTCATTCCCTTTGGTTTGTGTGAGGCTGGATTTTTGGGAGAAGACAAGGATGCACCTTCATCTTGGCCTCCTGATGGTCACCTGTTGCTCAGCTGGAGTGACTCTTCCAGGGTCTTTGATATATTTTGCATCATTTCTCTGCAAACCACTAAAGCACGCTTACCTGCACACTTCCCACATTTAGATTTTCGGGGATTATGCATCCATCCTGGTGACCTTCATGTCCCCTACAGAGTCCCACTGCCTCGGCCATTGAGGTGAAATTACCCCTCGAGTCAACCACCCCAGGAGAGGAACAACCTAAAAAATAGTAGACCCTCCTGTCCATTCACTTCTTGTTCCTCTAAATAACCCTCCCCTCCCTTTCCCAGAAATACTTGGCACTAGTTAGTCCCAAAGTTTGATATTTTGGGGGGGAAATACTCCATAATTAGCATCCTGATCAACTGGGCATTGTCACTTCTCACAGCTCTTGTGCGTTGCTCACCTCAAACCTTCACGATGCAGGACTTACATGTCCACGTGGACCTAGTTAGCTCTTCCACCACCGCATGAATGAAGGAAAATGGTATTTTGTCACAACTTCTCTGGGGTGCAGGTGTCCATCAATCTCACACCTCAACTCCATCAGATCTACCAACCCGACTGGGCCAAGCCACGCACAGGCAGAAGAGTGAGATGCTTTCAGCCTTGTAGGCTGACATCACAGTAGGAAAGTCTTCCCGAAAGCCATCTCTCCATGAATAACCAACTATTTAAACTCTCTTGTAAAGACCATCAAGGTTTTTCCCTCGTGTCCAGACGTAGCTGGGTAACCATGACGTGTTATCCTCACCTTTTGGTACAATGGGGTGAGGTTTGGGAAACAAAAATGGGGCTTTCCCTGGAGTGAGGACAAACCCTTTAGGAACCGCCTGCTCATCCTCGGGAGGCCAAAGGCTCTGCCCCCCCTGGCAGGGTGAACCCCCAGGAATCCCCAGCACCAGGCAAGAGCCATCTTTCAGCAGCTGCGAGCCATTTATTAGACGGGTTTGAACTCTTCTGCAGAAGCCGAGCCTGGGGGATGGAGGCGGCGGGGGCAGACAAATGTGCAAAAAAAAAAAGGAAAGAAAAAAAGATTTGTGTTAATTACCAGTCCGTTTGCATGACGCGAAGCTGCCCCGGTCTGTCATCTCATCCCACCAAGCCGCGGTCTGTCGGGTCTTGGGCTTTCATGCTGGGGTCCCAGTGGGACCCGTGTTTCTCCGCATGGCCATAGGGACAGCAGCTGCAGCTGACTTCTCCCGTTAGAAGGAACCGCCGGCGCTCCAGAAACCATTTCGGCAGCATTTGTCGCAACAGCTTCTGCTAATCTCTCTTTCATTTGTAATTATTTTCTCGCCCAGGCGCTCCGACACCAGAGCTGCCCTCCCAACCCACCCCTGCAGCCGTGCCGGAGCATCGTCGGCCGCGCATGGGGATGCTGTGGAGAGATAAAAAAGGCTGCGGGGGCGGGAGCGGAGACGGTCCTGCGAGGAGGATGGTGGGCTTCAAACGGGCTGGGGCTCCTCCGGAGGCGATTGAAGTGGGCCGAGGGATGGAGCCGGCAGCCTTTGAGGTAGCCCGCACCATCCCGGCCAAGAATAATTGGACAAATAGTTTATCTGGTGAACCAACAGCTGTAGGGAACAGGCGATTTCCAGAGGATTAGGGGAGAGCTGTGAAAGGGAGCTCCCACGGGAAGCCTAAAACCCCCGTCTTGAATTCAACCGGCCAAGAACACATGTTGGAGCCTTTGACTTACTTTTTCTCCCCTCACCTCCTTAATTCCCAAACCACTCCACAAGGCCACAAGTTTTAGCTGTTGAAGCACAAGGCAGGAAAACGGGGTCCATAGGAGAGAGATATGAATTATTTAGTGGTAGCTGATCTCTAAATGGGATTTTCCTGTTTTATTTTAACCTAATTCTGGCAGTAGTATTGTTTTAACTTTATTTTTCCCCCCTAGTGTTTCCATTCATTGGTTTTTCACTTCACAGTGGTCACCAGCAAGGCAAGGAAGCGAGAGAGATGACTTGCTGAGCAAAGTTAAGCCGCAACATGAAGCTGAGATGTGCTTTACCTTCACATCTCAACCTCCTCTTCCTCTGCCACAGCACAAACACCCAAAAGAAACACTCTACACCCACCTGCTCTTTGGCCCCCGATAATGTAAGAGAAGATCTAATCCCATCCCAAACCCCCAGGGTTTTGATTGCATGTGAATAGACACAATTAGAGATGAAGATAAGGTGCCTCAGGAGCGGGTTGCGGCTCAGTGGTGGAAACTGCTTCCACGTCTTGTCCCACAGAGTGCTCCAACCTCCACCTGAAGGATCATGTCTGGGAGAGATCATCCTGTCTGTGCCCTGCACCTCGATACTGCACTTCATCTGAATCAGTCCCTCCTAAAACCTTACTGAAACTCATTGGTTTTCACTCAGACACAGATTGCAGCTTTTTGTGGTGGTGTTGGCGAGCTCAGGAGCCTCCAGTAGCCAGAACACACGTTGCTCAAAAGCCAAGCGGTGTGGAGGTGGCATCGGAGTTGGAGATGCTCACGGAAAGCCTCGAGTACCTGCTGTACCCCTCCCAAAACACCTGCTGACCACCTTGAAACCATCTCAGTTGACCTGCAGACCACCTCAAAAACATCACCGTTGACCCGAGGACCACCTCAAAACCATCTCATTCCACCTATAGATGCATGCATAGGAGTCAAACCCAGTGAGCATCACCAGGGATGAGGTTACCCTGGCCAGAGGGACTTGTCTAGGACGGACTGCTGGGTTCACCTCCCTCTCCCTCCCTTCGTTACAGAGTCAAGACAGCCAGCTTTGATTAAACATCTCAATTTCAAACAGCCACATGAGACAAAACCCCTTTTGCCAGCCAGAGGCAGACTCTGGTCACCCACGTGGCTGGGCACAGTAGACCCTGCAGACCCAACATGAAAATTATATACAAGCATTGACTCCAGAACAGCCCAAGTTTGTGGTTCTCCCCATGTTCCCTTCGGCGTGAAACAGTGCCTCAGCCTAAACCACACCACATTTAAAGGGAGAGATCTGGTGGTCACCCCAAGTTTCCTCCTAGCCCTGGTCTGCAGCTGGTGGAAAGTGCTAAGCTCAGTGGCACCCCTTTCCCTTCGCACCCCCTCCAAATCCGTCCTCAGACTTAATTTGGATCAAGAGAGAGACAGAGTTAACGATCTAATCACTATTTTTAGAAAACCAGTCCTCTGTTCAGCATGTATTTGGCAATCCCTGCGGCTGCATCACCAGCCACGAAACCTTTGGGGATGGGTTTTGCCTAACTCCAGTCACTCAGCAAGAAAATAAACTTTTAAGCCCTTCCCTTGCTGGTACAAAACTCTTCTTCACTGCCTTTTCACCAGAGCATTATCCAGGCTGGTTGTAAATGCATAGACAATGAGAGCTCTCTGTAAAATTATGGCAATTCCTAATTTGTTTTTTTATTGTAAAGTGAAAAAATATGAGACTTTCCAGAGGATATATTTGCTGGAGGTTATTAAACCTGCTGGTCTGGTGGCGGGTTTTGGTTTAGGGAGATTATAAAACACCGAGTGCTGAAAGCTGCATGATTTACCAGAAAAAAATAATACGTATGTATCTAAGGAAAAATTTTCTGTGCTGTATTTCTCAAGGATGCAGAGCTCAAAATTGCCCTTTTCTTCCCCTCCTTCCCTGCCATCCAGGGAACCCAAGGTTTCATCTGAGTCTCAGCTTACAGGTAAAACGGGTGAGCTTGGAGGGGTTAAAGATGCTCAAAGCCTTGGACGAGTCACCCTGCACCTAAAAACATTCTTGTCAGCTTCTGGATTTGGTGGATGGGAGGGGGGTTGTTTCTAGAGAAAGCCAAGTTCAAGGCAGTTCTTGCAGACTTCAGTATATAAACCACAGTTCAAGTGGAAAAAAGGGGGAGAAAAAACCCTTTTAAATTATGGGCAGATGAGAGCTTAGCAAAAGAAGCCTCATTTATTGGTTTTTTTTTTTGTGGGTTTTGGCTTTTGTCTTTAGGCTGGGGGGGGTGTGTGTGTGTGTTTTGTTTTGTTTTTAAGTACCGTTCAATCATTCCCCTCACTGGCGAGACCTTAAATTGAATCTCAGCCCTAGAAAATGCATTACTTACTGCTGAATTGATGTCACTGCCAAAGAATTTTCTCTCGGCTTAAGCTGTCTGCAGCAACACGCCAGTGGCACGTTCTAGACGTTTCCCTATTTGCGGAGAGAAATTCCTTGTGTTGGTTCTTTGCTTTTCCCCTTTCCCCCTATTTTCATTTAATTCCTTTTCGGGGGTGGGATGCACTGCTGGAGCTGAGCAGATCAAGTGAAGCAGCTGTTTGCTGCAGATTTCTGTGGTCAACGGGCAGCTCTTGCAGGTCCCACCTGGGTTTTGTCCACAACATCAAGGATTCACCTTGAGATCCACTGCGGGCATCACTATGTGTCCCCTCTAACCCACCACCCTTCAGATCCACCACGAGTGTTGCTACGTCTTCCCTCTAACCCACCATGGACATCACCACATCTGCCCCTCTAACCCACCATCCTTCATATCCACCATGGGCATCACTTCATCTCCCCTCAGATCCACCATGGGCATCACTACATCTCCCCTAAGATACACCACCCTCCAGATCCAGCACGGGCATCATGACATCTCCCCTCTAATCCACCATGGGCATCACTACACCTCCCCTCTAACCCACCATGGGCATCACTACATCTCCCCTAAGATACACCACCCTCCAGATCCAGCACGGGCATCACCACACCTCCCCTCTAACCCACCATGGGCATCACTACATCTGCCCTAAGATAAAGCACCCTCCAGATCTACCATGGGCATACCTACATNCATCACTACACCTCCCCTCTAACCCACCATGGGCATCACTACATCTCCCCTAAGACAAACCACCCTCCAGATCCAGCACGGGCATCACCACACCTCCCCTCTAACCCACCATGGGCATCACTACATCTGCCCTAAGATAAACCACCCTCCAGATCTACCATGGGCATACCTACATCTCCCCTCTAACCCACCATGGGCATCACTACATCTCCCCTAAGATACACCACCCTCCAGATCCACCATGGGCATCATTACATCTCCCCTCTAACCCACCACCCCTTGCGTGAGCTGGATTTAGACAGGCATTAAGGTCACAATGGAGAGGCGACATCTACCAAGGTTTTGATCCAGAGCTTCTGCAACCCTGGAGGTATTTGTCTCTTGAGTTTCGAGGCGGGTATATTGGTGACAAACACCTTATCAGTCCTGAAGCCTATCACTACGCCTGGCAGGGAGGTGCAGACCTTGTTTGCACTCCTTGGGACACGTTGGCCATAGGGTGCAGTCGCTGGAGCTCCTCTGCAAAGGTGGCTGCTCCAGGTCACCACTCAGGCATGCTGGCATGACATCATGCACTGCGATCTCATCCTCTGCAGTATGTTATGGGGCCGTTAGATGTCTCTGTGTGCTGCCACAGGAGCTGGGGTGGCATTGCACCTGGTGACAAACAACCAGAGACAAAGATGGGACCGCAGCCCAGCAGGAGTTTGGCTGGCTGCATCCCTAACCCTCTTCTGGTCCATAAACTCACTTAATGCATGACATTAATGCTTCACAAGGGGGCAAGAAGTCTGCTACACATAAAACATGTGGTAGAGCCAGCTCTTTGGCAGACTGACATTCTTTAAAGGCTTCAGTATAAAGCATCCTCAGTTTGGCTTGAGCTTCAGTAGAAATTAAGCATCCTCATCCAACCTTCTGGCCCTCTATATCTCTGAAAGGAGGGTGTAGTCAGGGGGAGTCGGTCTCTTCTCCCAAGTCAGAGGCGATGGGACAAGAGGAAACAGCCTCAAGTTGTTCCAGGGGAGGTTCAGATGGGATATTAGGAAAAATTTTTACCCTGAAAGGGTTATTGGAATGGGCTGCTCAGGGATGGGGTTGAGGCACCATCCCTGCAGGGATTTAAAAGCCAGGTTGACATAGCGCTTGGTAACGTGGTTTAGTCACGGGTAGTTGTTTTTTATCAGAGTTAGGTTGATGCTTGGACTGCATGATCTCAAAGGTCCCTTCCAACCTAGACAATTCTATGATTCTATGATTATTTAATGCCTCCAAATCTTAATTTCTAGGTTTCTCACGCCATATTTTTCCTGCCTTCCCATTCTGGTGCCCATACCACAAGTAGCGTCCCTTGCTTTTACCTTCCCCCTTCATTTTCTCTCAAAAGGCAGGCAAAAAGGCAGCCAGGACTCTGCTCACCACTGGTTTTTCCTTGTCCCTGGAGATTCATTACCTACTTTTCCTCTTGACAGAGCTTTCACATCAGGACTTTTCTATGTTTCCACACAGGTTATTTGTTTCTGTGGCTGTCACAGCTTTGCTTTTTCCCTTTTTGCACAAAATGGGCAGAGAACAGCTTTTCACCACTGGAATGCAAAAAACATCTCGATCTTTTGGGCATCAGCTTCATCCAAGCACCAGTTTAATTAAAATTAAAAAAAATAGAAATTAACAGGTGCTTATCTGGAACTTTCTACTGCCAAAATTACCAGACAAACAAAATTGCCAGAACCCCAGAATTTCCCTAGTGGGGATAACGGAGCTACATGAACCCAGGGTGGGAAACAGAACCTTTCTAATTATTAAAATTAATTAATTAACTTCAAGTTAAGGAAAAAAAGAAAGAGGTCGAGAAACACTTGCCCCAAGAGATGCCAGAAAGCAGTTCAGAGCCACTGAATTACCTTTCCAGGTACTTTCAAGCTCACTGAGATCTGGACAAAACCAAGCTCCAACCAGCAAGTGCAGACACAGAGATGAGGAAAAGACTTGTGTCCCTGCAAACTGAGGTCTCCCTTCCAGCCCCTGGCTCCCCAGAGGGTCTTCTCCGTCACCTCACCAGGTGGTTTACACCCAGGGCAGGGACACAACGAGCTCTCTACCAGTTTTTCTTGGCTCTACAGTTCAGCTGACTCCGTTAAAAGGAAAGGCAGACTGGTTTTATTAGGTGCTACCTCAGAGGGGTTTCACCTGAAGGTGCTTGGAAACACCAAGGCTCATTGGCCATGCCCAGGTCTTCTCCAGCCCTGCATCTCCCATCCCCTCAAAGCCACACTGCCTGGCTCAGAGAAAACCCTTGAGATCTGCAACGGCAGCTAAAATCCTGGGATTTTTTCCCCACATATCCATCCTGACAGGAGACAGGGGGTTCAGTTATGGCACCATCTGGTTTTTATAACACCCCTCTCACCCACCCCTGCTTGAACTTTACCAGAACCCATCAGATCTGTCTTCACTTGGGTTGTTTTCCAAATCTCCTCAGCCCCAAAGCCTTGTAGTTCACGGCCATTACATAGACTCAGGGTGGAGGTACCCGCAAGAGTGCCAAGGGAGCAGCTCTGAGGAGCAAATATGCAAAAACCGTAAAGGAAACTACATCCTAGTGAAATCAGTAGGATTTATGACCTCACCAGCATGTAAGCACCTGATATCTGGCCCCGAATACATATTTTAAGTATCACACTGAATATAGGAAATGTGCTGAACCATTGTGATAGAGCCCTGAGCTCTTTTTAGGGGCTCATCACCTGAAGCCAGATCAATAAAACTGTGCAGAGATTGGCTGTTGACGCACTTTGGGGAATGCTGCTTCAAGCCAGGGCTTTGCAAACCTTTCTTCCCACCTCTAAGGAGGACAAATGCAGCTAGCCAGCATTTTTGCCAACCTTTTCCCTCCCATTTTATTTCACAACCCCTCCATCTCCCTCCTATCATCCTCCCTTCCTGCACGTACGACTGCTGATGTCTTCCCAACCAGATGCACACCTGCAGGAAAAGTTGGCATCTTCTCTTTCCAAGCTGTCATGGAGTCAAATAGTTCATGAGCCTATTGATGACAGATAAATTAATTGCAGAAAATATGAATGACTTAATATTTTGTGTGCTAATATCTTTTCTTCTTCCCCCCTCCTTTCTCCTTTTAAATCCACGTCACTGTATAAGATATATCTCAGGCTATTTGGGTGTGTTCAGATTCCCATGTCTCACCATCTACTTAAGGTGGCAGAAGATACCCTCTGGCTAGTGAGCTCCTGGATTTGATGTTTAACACATACAACACAGCTTTTCTGGAAAGGCACTTAATGAACTAAACCCGGCCTGGACTAAGGATGGAAGTCGCAGGGACTTTAGGAGAAGATTTTCACTGGCTCCAAAAGCCCACCCAAATCCTAGGACTCATGCTGGTAACCACGTTCATCCCAACCTGCTTAACCTCAGGGCTTGGTCTCTTTGTAGACATCAGACAGAGAAAAGATCATTCAAACTATCTTGATCTTCTTCGGTAACAGCAACCTTTCTTTGATGGCTGCATAGAGGGGCAAAAAAAACCTTTTAAAAGCTAAGCCCGATACAAAACGTGGGAGAATCCACAGCTTTTATGGCTCATCCCTCTGTGACAGTCTCCCATGATGGATGGCCGGAGCGTGTAGTTGATTCATGACTGGATCTCTCATTCAAGCCATGGAGAGTTGTGGGGATTTGTCAGGTTTTGGTTCATCCCCCATCATTGAGTAATTGCTTGCAGGCTCCGAGGGAGCCCAAATTACGTATGTAGATGACCTGGATGCAGATGTTGTAAGCCCAGGTTGAATCTGGCCACAGATGCCCTGTCATTGCTGCACGTATCGATGACGAACCCATCGTTACTCGGATAGAGATCTCTAGCCAATATATTAGATCATTGCCTGATATTGATCCAACAAGCTTCAATTATCTGCGTCGATTTAAAGGAATTTCAGTTTGTGGATTGAGGACAATCATCCGTCTCTTTAATGCAACAGGGTAAACAGCAGCATTGATGAGCAGTCTAGAAAACACAACATCTGAAGGAAGCCTGAGTAAGACAGGGTGGCTCAGCTGAGAGTAGGGGGATCAGAGGGGGAGGAATAATCAAACCCATGCAAAAATATTTAATTGAGGTAGTGAAATAACCTCTGTTTGTTCTTGAATGATCTGCAGATCCTGCAATGCTAAGGTCAATGGCAGATACCATAGGAGCAGCCCTTCTCTTTCTTTTAATTGGCCATTAAAGTAGGATAACAGGGCAGGAGTGATGCCAGGAGTAAGGCTGGTTACATTGACTCTGCCCCCAGATCTTGACTTGACTTTAGAAGCAGTTTTGAATCCAAATGACCTACATAACAGATACAGAGTGTAAACTTCATTCCTGACTCGAGATGAATGAGGTCACCCTGCCACTTTGCGTGGCACCCAGTAGGGACGGGATGCTTTACGAGCAGCCAGAAGATGAGATTGCCACTCCCACACACCAAGACAAGATCATTGAGTCTGTGGTGCTACCCATGGGCGGGCTGTGCTCTCTGAGATCATCAGCGGGTCTGTTATTGATAGTTTCCCCCCATATTCTGCCTCTTATTGCTCTGGCCCTTGTTAATCTGCTCCACTTCTCCCACTTTCCAGGTTGAAGGTGCATTATAAAGTGCAGCACAAGTGTCTCCTGAGCCAGGCAAGACTTCAGCAACACTATATGGGCTGAAAGCAATAGATTTTTTGCCCAGTGAGGTAAGGCACCATGGGTAAATTCCACAATTTTGTTGCAATGACTGTTAATCATGTCCATGCTTCTCCACGGGAATAATTATTTAAATGAGAAGGAGCAGGTTCCTCCCCACTTCCTGTTGACCCTGTAGGATGTCCACAGAAAACAAGCCCCAGAGTGGCAGAGGCCAACACACAAGCGAAGCAAATGTAGAAAGGTCTCTGCCCCAATTCCAAGGAGAACAATTTGTTCTGGGAGAAACTTGCTGACCTCAGGGGTGTTCATTCTGGTTGTCGCTGGGGTGATCCGGAGGGAAATCTGAGTTCCCTCCTCCAGAGCCGTTCCACCTTAATCTAAAATAAATAAAGAAAATGTTTGAAATTGGATGAGAATGAAGCCAATGGAAGAGAATCTGGAGAGCTGTGCTGTAGAAGACACCCTCGCTATAAAAAGTGGCTTTTGATAATTGCTGGAAAAGCGCCAGAGTGTATTTTGGGAGAGAGAAGGGGGAAAAAAAAAATAAAAAAAATTAATCTATGACCTAATGTTTCTGGAACCCATCCACCAACCTGGGTGCCCTGTGGCTGTTTAATTTTTTTATCTGCTTTTCCAAAAGGCGTTTCACAATCTGGATTGTTTTGTGTGAGAGGCCGAGAGCGCGAGGCTGCGCCCTTTCAAGGGCCCTCTCTGGTCTCTGCCTTCAATGGCTCTTATTCAGGGGAAGAGCAGATAACACCTCTACAGCCAGTTCATCATCAATGGCAGCAACCCGAAGACCTCATTAGATTGGAGCCATGAGGAGGGGAGGATAATTAAATTACAGTGTAATTAGATGGATGCTCTGTAGTTTTACTGCTGCTGCCCTAACTGCTATTGCTGCGACTGCAGAACA
Source organism: Thinocorus orbignyianus (assembly GCA_013400375.1). Classification (NCBI taxonomy): domain Eukaryota; kingdom Metazoa; phylum Chordata; class Aves; order Ciconiiformes; family Thinocoridae; genus Thinocorus; species Thinocorus orbignyianus. The sequence continues at coordinate 1,343,483 of VXBW01000361.1, read as the reverse complement.
GCAATAAAAGAAGAAAAATTCCAAAGGCGAAGTATGAGTAATGAGTAAACGCAGTTATTTATGCGAGTGTATGCCATTTCTGCTATGTTTTAATATATAAATATGTCCGGGATGATTCTGTGAGGTCTGTGTCCCAGTGAGGTTCCCTAGCCCTGTTTTCCCATGGGGAATGATGCTCTGATCTCTCGGCTCCTACCGGGAAACGCCGCCTTCTCGGTGCAGCACACGGTGCAGGATCACGATCCCAGCCTCTTGGGGATGCAAAATGAAGCAGGCTTAGCAGTAAGATGTAAGCAGTAGGAGACAAAGTAATTAACCACTGGATCAAGAGTTTGTGTAGCACGGGGTATTTTTGCCAAGTTTTCCAGCTGAGTCTTTGCTTCAAATGTGGTGTTATAAATGGACCCAAGGTTATTGGCTTAATGTGGAAACTAATATGTGTTCTGGCTGGGCTGGGCTTAACAAGAAGCTGATCTAGATGGTGAGCCCATTTGTTTTAGGCTGTAAAATCAACATGACTGTATTAACCACCTGCTGCAGGCTGGATTGTGAAGACATTTGAAATTTGGGGAAGTTGATGCTCTTCCAAAAATATATAATCTGGCCACTTTCACTTTCAAAACCTTAAGCTTGTCTGATTTCTTTTGGTCAATAAAGATCTGTTACCTAGCGGGCCAAGAAACGACCTTGTTTATAACCTACAGGTCCAAATGTGTGCTTCTACCCTACCCAAGTGCCCTGTTTGTACTGAGGACAGTGACCCACCCTGGGTGCCCAGTTGCTGTCATCCCTCTCCCTCTCTTTGTCTGAAAAAAGGGGCGTGCAGCTCCCTAACACATTCCTGCCCTGGGATGAGGGCCTTGCTTGGATCTATCCTGTGGAACAGATGCTTCTCCCATCATGTCTGTGCTCCGCCCCAGCGTCAGCCCCTCCTGGTTTAGCTTTGCAGACACCTCTCAAGACGAAACTCTGCTTTAGGGTGAGGGGTACAACAAGGCTGACATAAAGCATCTCTAACACCCAGTGCCAGGATTTTTCTAGGGGATGCTGGGACCATCCAGTTGGATTTGTGGTAACCCCTCTCTCAGGGGTTCTGGACTTCAGGACCTGATCTCTAGACATTGAATCATAGAATGGTCCAGGCTGGAAGGAACCTCCAAAGGTCATCTAGTCCGACCTCCCCACAGTCAGCAGGGACACCCCCAACTAGCCCAGGTTGCCCAGGGTCTCCGAGGAGCATCCTCTTCTCCAGGCTGAACAACCCCTACTCACTCAGCCTGTCCTCATAGCAGAGGTGCTCCAACCACCTGAGCATTTTCATGGCCCTTCTCTGGACCTGCTCCATCAGGTCCATGTCCTTCTTATATTGAGGGCTGCACACAGTGCTCCAGGTGAGGTGTCACCAAAGCAAAGTGGCAGAATGACCTCTCTGGATCTGCTGGCAACACATCTTTTGATGGGATTGGCCTTTTGGGCTGCCAAGTGCACACTGCCTGCTCATGTCCAGCCTCTCATCCATCAGTAGCCTCAAGTCTCTTTCCTCAGGGTTGCTTTCTAATCCCTCATCCCCTGGTCTGTATTGATAGCCAGGATTGTTCCACCCCAGGAACATCTGGGAGAGCCTGGTCCGAACATGTGCAGAGATGGTTTGGAGCAGGAATCTTTACCTTGTAACCTCCCGGCCTCCCCTGTCACACCCTTTGAGGCTCAGACTCTGGGCTGTGCCATGTGAGCCCACATTTTCCATTTGATTTGACAGCCCGGAGGGCTGTTTGTACAAGATTGGCCAGTAGGGATGTTAGCAGATTACGAATCAAAGGGAAGGAATTTGCTCCAGAAAACGCAATGGCAGTGATGGCTCCCACTGAAGCCTTCATCAGACGTAATTAAACAAAGCTTCATATTAGGAAAATGCTTGTACATGCTAGCTCCCCTAGGCGGAACTGGCTCTTATTTCCCCACCAGTTAACTCTTTCGGGCACGATCTGTGCACAGACAGCCAGGAATCCCTCCCAGCAAAGCCAAACGAGTTGCCATCCTCCACCCAGGCAGGGCAGGGAGCTCTTCCCTTTGCTCTCCCACGCAGAACAGGAGCAACAGCACCAGGTAATGTGAGTCCACAGCAGCTTTCGTGCCACTTTTCAGCTCCGTGACACTGGTAAAGCAACAGCAGCCACAGCCACTGCCAGTGGCTAAGGGCACAGGAGACTCTAGAGCCTAAACCCTAACTCTTTGCAGTCCATGGAGAACAGCCAGAACATGAACTATCAGGGGCCAAAGTCACATTTTCCACTCTAGAGGCTATTACAGCTTCTCTCTGCAGTTCCAAGGTTTTTCCCTGTTAAATGGGGGCAGTAGCTCCTTGCTGCAGCAAGCTCTTCTCAACCAGGCTCTCCAGGGGAAGGCATAAGCTTCAGGCAGAGCCTGGCTGTTGTGAGAGAAGCAGGAGCGATCAGGGATGATTTATGAATACCGTGTGCCCTCCTGGGGAAGGGGATGCTCAGCATCTGCAGACGGATGGGAGGGAAAATAAGCTGGGAGAAAACACGGTGCCTCAAAAGTCACCCCTCACCAAACACTTCAGGGCTGTGGGAAATACTGCTTGAGAAGCTTTAGGGGCTTGCCATTTCCCTCACCAACCTGCAAAGTTTAGGGCAAAAAAGGGTGGAAGTTGGAGGGTATAGAAGATTAAAAGGGCAGCAGCATTTACAACAGAAGAGCAGGGACCACAGGTGCTTTGAGGAGCAAGCTGAGAGCAGGGAAGCCCTGGAGCGTCAAAAGAAGTCAACAGGCACTGAGATCAAGTCCTTATTCCTCCTGCGAAATACCTTTTTCTCTAAATGTTTATCTTAATAAACAAATACCTGCAGTGAATTTTACCTTTCTACCACTGGTCTTCACCGGTGACAGCTCTGGTAGCACCATGGGATTGCTGTGATACAGGACCAGGGCTGGGAGTGGGAGGATTAAGCAGCCCTGGTCTGCAGATGTGGAGCCCAAGTAGGCCCCAGGTTCAAGCTGGGGCTGGTGAGGAGTATTAGTTTATATGACAAGAGCAGACTGTCCCTGATAACCCCCTGGAAGAGGGGAATCTGCTCCCGTGTTTCCATCTGAGTCCCTAGTTGTGTCCCCACTGAAGGAGAAGCAGGTTGTGGGTCAGGCTGTTGGAGCGTGACGAGCCCAAGAGAGCAGAAGCAAGTCCTGAACTCATTGCAGGCTTGTCTAGGACCTCTGAGGTATTTTACTTTATCCTCCCTCTGCAATTCATGTCCTTTTGTAAGCTGTTAGTGTAAAAGCATTTTCAATCAAAGAACCATTTCGCCTGAGCCTGCATGGAGCAGTTCCAAGAATTTTCCATTTAATACTCTCCTGGAGCTTCCTTGGAGCTGGTGGATGAACTACAGCCCCTTTTGCATTTGTCACTGAATTTTTATCCCCTCTCAGAGGGGATGGGATCTTATAGCGACAGGGAAAAAGGGGAAATTTTCCCTTTTCAGTGGTGCCACTGACTTACTGTGTGGTCCAGGGCAAACCGTGTAACCTCACTGTGACTCTGTTTACCAGTCTACACATCAACGAGCAGGGCATTTACCTCATTAGGGGTTGAGAGGCTTAATTATTCCCAGACGGATGGATGCTGCATAAGCGCAAAGTGTTACGATGACTAAATCTTCCTGGAGGTGCCTCTAATATCTCTGATTAGTTTGTTTATCCCCCAGATTCTGTACCATGGGCATGACAAAGATTACGAGGAGCATGTTTAAGCAGGGGCGCAAACGCTGTGCCAGATACCTCCAGGTCAGAGGGAAACAGATGATGGAAAACCAATTAATTTTTTACAGCAAGAGAAATAGCTACAGGATTAAGAAACATTAATTATTTATTGAACTGCTGCCTTTGCAGGAAAAAAAAAAAAAAGAAAGGAAAAAAAAAAGTTTATACATATCTAAATCTATATATATATAAAATAATCAGTCAATGCACACAATAGGATAATTGCTTGGGTAACCCAAGCTCCTGTTTTGGTATTGCTCTTTCCTCAGAGGTCAAGTAAAATAATAAGAGTGAAAATACTAAGGAGCCACAGGAAGGGAAAAAAACCCCACTATCACAGTAAAGTCAAGGGTTTGAGTTATCGAATATTTAACCCATGGTGGCTGGAGACAGGGTTCTGGTCTCCCTGGAGTGAACTGCTGTGCTTCGCTCCATCTGAATAAAGTGAATTCATTTTACCTGGTCTTCGATTGTGGGAAGCTCATATTTGGCTTCAATGTTCTTGAGAGATACACCTTGTTTCCTTCACAGCTTCCCTGGCATTCAAAACACGGGCGCTCAGTCAAAGCAACTCTTTCCTGTTATGTCTGGAAATCAGGAAAAGAAAGCAAAAAAACAATAAACAATTTGGAACACGCAGTGAGTCACAAGCTGAGTGAGTCTTTAGCTGGACTTGTGGAGGACAGCAAGGCTTTTGCAGGGAGAACAGTGGGATCTCCTGGTCCCCTGTGAGATCATAGAGTCATAGAATCATTCAGGTTGGAAAAGACCCTTGGGATCATTGAGTCCAACCATCATCCCCGCTCTACAAAGCTCTTCCCTACACCATATCCCCCAACACCACATCAAAACGACTCTTCAACACATTCAGGGTTGGGGACTCAACCACCATGTTTTGCAGATCCTCGGCTTGGCAGCCTGTGCCTCTCATTTCCCTTGGGATAAGGCCCAGGGTTACTCGATGAATCCTGCCCAGTTATCTGGGATAGGATCAGCTGTGCCAGGCAAATCCTTTGGGATTCACTTGGTGTCCTTACCAACATACCTAGGTGCTACCCTTGAAATGCAAACTCAGAGAGACATAAGGAGAAGCAGAACATTTTACTGCAGATCCAGATTGGAGTCTGCATTTGTGCACGGGGACAAGGGGACCTTCCAAGCTCCATTGCTGGTAGGGCACTTCCCATGAATGGTCCCATCTGGAGGAGACCAAGCAGCAGAGCCAAGCCAGGGCTGTCACGGCAGTGGCTGGGAACAAGACAGAGGCAAAGAACAAGCCCACACAGGCCTCCAGCGAGCGCACCCAAGCACATTTCATCTGCAGAGTGGCCCTCACCTTTTAGCACCTCTCGGGCTACGTGGCAAGACTTCTTTTCTCCAGGTGGCTGATGGGTTCCAAGCCTCTTCCATACTGGAGCAGTTCCTGGTGAAGGAAAGGGATGGAAATGATGATCCAATGAGAAATCACAGCTGTATCCCTTAAAGCTGGGCCTGAACTTGGGTCTAAACAGCTACAGAATTCCTGGGAAGGGAAAAAGGGATGTCTTGCAGCATGTGCAGACCAGGGGATTGATTGTCTCCATCCGCCACTCAACGAGATTCCCCAGTCCCAACACTCCCTGGCTTTGCCCGGCCAGCGTGGCTTTGGCTTCTACCCCCAGCCCTTGGGCCAGGCTCCATTATTTCTTGCTGCAAGTTCCTCCTTGGATTAGGAGGTTTTTGGAGTGCAGCCCAACCTTGAGTGTTTGCTGAGCCCCAGTGCAGATAGCCAGAACCAAGGTTCCCTTTTTGGTCCAAACAATGAGTCAAGGGGTGGGACTTTGCATGATCAGATCCTGCTGGAGAATAATGCATCAACTGAGTTTGATGTCCAGGACTGATCTGTTTATAGATCAATCATTTAGTTGCAGAATACTGGGTTTTTTCCTAACAGAAAAGAGGAAAAATTTCGTATTTCCTTGCTCAGGCACCCAACAGGGCCTCTTCAGCAAGCTCAGGTCTCTGCAGAGACCTGTTTGTTATATTTTCAACCCCAAACCCCAACCTCTACATCCTCCCTTGCCTGTTAACCTCACCCTCCTGCCCACACCTTCCCCTGCCACGGGCAGGAGGCGTCTCTGTCTACTGCTCTTTTAATGCCTAAAAGGGCTTAACCCGTCCTCCCACTGACCCTGATTATTTTTGGCGCAACAATGGTTTTAGCAGGGTTGTTAAATCCAAAAGTGACTCAATCATTTGTGCAGTCACACCAGTAATTATCAATACCCAACAGTCGTAATTATAAAGCAGGCACAAGAATTATGCACTTTCCCCTTGTGATTTGAAATGGCAAAGAACAACCAGGCTTGCTTGCTCGAGCTGAAGCCCACCACATCTCCAGTTGTTGGTGCTGAGGATGAAGGGCTGGCAATTGGAGCAAAGCTGAACTTTTTAACTAATTTGGGAACAAACTCAGCTCCTGAATTTTATTCCCCGTTCTGCCACTCACTCTGGGAGTCAGACCCATGTTTTGGCATGGTGTCTCTGACCACAGGAGCTCGGGGCTTCGTTTCTCTCCAATCAGGGTATGCAAGAACCAAGGAAATGCCCTGAAACTCTTCATCTGGTTTTCGAGAGCCACGCAACGATGGTTTGATTTGATCTCAGTTCAAGTTTGTGGCAAAGTTGCCAGCAGGGGGAGAAGATAAAACAGAAGGAATTTCCTATGGCTCTTCTCCATGAGTCTTCCTATCTCTGTCTTCATTTCCCTAGCAATTATGCAGCAGCAGAGGGTTTTGTCTGAGATTTTTTTAATTCCAGCAGGCCTCAGCCAGTGCCAGGAGCAGGGCTGTCCTGACCGTGCAAGTCTGCAAGGCCATCTGCCTGTTGCACCTCTTTGCAATTCATCACATGAAGTCTTCCAAGCAGGGGCTGGTGTGACCAATGCATTCTCAAATGTGTTCACCAGAAAGGCAGGGAGCCCACCCATCTCCAAAGCAACCCACCACGCCAAGCTCCAGACCTCTCCTGGCCATGTGGTCTGAGCAAAGTCCACCCCATGCACTTGGCCACAGCCAACAGAAAACCCAACATTAAGGTTTTTTTATCATCATGAGGCTGTTCTGGGTTATTCCAACAGCCACGTAGGGTGGTGAAAAGACCCCCATTGGGCTTTTGGGAGAAAAAGAAGGAGATTGTGTCCCATGAGAACAAAGAGATAAACCTCAAACTATTTCTTCTCTCTACCAAGAAACCCCATCGGGCTTTTGGGGGAAAAGGGAGGAGGCTGTGTCCCATGAGAACAAGGAGGTAAATGTCAAACTTTCTTCTCCCTACCAAGAAGGATTCATTTCCCAGGTTTCCCCTACAGGGAGAAGCGAGTCAATCAGAGCAGCCCTGGTCTTTATACAGTGGCACAATCCTGGGGCTTCCAAAGGAAAAGCAGGAGACAAAAGTTCGATTCATAAAAGCTTGGGGAAGGAGCATGGGAGGGGAGGGGAGGGAGGCGGGGAGGAGATGATGATAATAATAATAATAAAAATGCCTGGGGGTGATTTCATAACATTAATAGGTAATGTAGTCAATTATGTAGGCTTATTTTATTTCAGCAAAGTGCAGGTGGTGAGCTACATCTCATCGCAGGTGCTTTTCCAATTAGCTGTACGTATTCTAGGTGAATAAATGGCCCGGCGCCAAACCTCCGTGCCACTAGCAACAGACTAATCCAAACTAATCCGGAGGACTCATCTTGCTTCATGTTAAAGCAACTAGAGCCTATTTTATTTATTATCTCTTGAAAGATCTCTCCTCCTCTTGGAAAAACAAGGAGGCCTATTTCACATCGGAGGCCATAAATACACTTCACTCGGCGTTCGGTAAAGGGCTGGAAGACCGTATCGCTGCTTAAATTCAATTGCTTATTACCATTATGTAATAGCACATGAATATCCTGCTCTGCATTTGCTAAATGTTTTCTTTTAATAATCAACTCATATCCCTGTAATGGGCCCAAGCTTATGCAATCGGCTGCCTTATGAGCTCTTCAGGGAGACATCTGTTTTTCAGCGTTGTTAATTACCAGCATCGGCTCATTAAAACGTATTTATTTACTTTTGTTATTACAACTGGGCGAGCCCTCTTGCCGAGGCCGATAAGGCTGCCTAGTGTAGGCATGGTGTAGGCAGGAATGATACGTGACAGCCCCACACACACATACCTGCCTCTACCAGGCACTTGGGTTTTAATGTGGAGCCTGGCTCCTCCTAAAGCACCTACTGATGATGTAGGTAGGGAGCAGATGGGCGGGAGAAATGGAGAACTACGGTCCCTGGTGAGTTAGTTGTCCACCTAAAGTTCAATCCAAGACCTCATTTCCAGAAGCAGGCATGTTCAGCCCTGTAGAATCATCTTGTAGGCTAGATCTCAATGGGGGAACCATCACCAACCTTGTGACCGCTGGAGGTTGGACGCTGGCATCCTCACGAGAGCAGAACAATGTCATCCTGGCAAGTATAGAGAATAAAGGGCCAAAAGTGCTCTGTTTTGACCTGATGCAGAGAATTTTACAATCCACCCACACCTTTGGATGTTCTTTGCCAAGCCTATGGTATTTCTTAGCAAAATCTCTAGGGAAAGGAAGTTTTTCTTCCCAATTTTCCAATGGGACTGACTTACCCTGTGATGAAGAAAGATGACCACAGAGGTTCTCAGAGGTCCTTAGGTCCCTAATTCCCATTAATTTCACTGAAATCTCAACTCCTTAACACTGAAGACTTGTGCAATGGTGTCCAGCAAAACCTCTTAGTTTTACCCAAGCAGATTCCCAGTGACTCTACCCAGCTGCACCCAACTGCATCATAGAATGGTTAAAATTGGAAGCGACCTTCAAGATCATCCAGTTCCAAACCCCCTGCCCTGGGCAGGGCCACCTCCCACCACACCAGGTTGCTCCAAGCCCCATCCAGCCTCGCCTTGAACCCCTCCAGGGATGGGGGATCCACAACTTCTCTGGGCAACCTGTTCCAGTTTAGACCTGTTACCCCTTATCCTGGGCTCCTGGAAGCCCCATCACCTTCTCGGGGAACCCTTTTATAAAAACCCAAAATCCAACAACTTCTTCAGGATTTCAAAATGGTAACCCCAGGAGCTCTCTGGGGCTGGGGGGACGAGGAACCCAGCAGCATGAGAGCTGCCTGACATCATCCGGATCCCATCCAGGACCATCAGACACCTGCTGAGCCTCCCAGTGTAATTCCACAGCAGCTGCTGCCCTAACCCCCGAGTGCACAAGCGGGAACATGAGTTATTTGGATCACTTGCCTCCAACATTGTTCTCCAGAGTGTTTGAAAAAGGCCTAATGAAATGTGACTCAGAAATAACTGACAAGTGCCAGCCTCACCTTCTTATTGTTTCATCAAAATGGGTAAGACAGTGAGGGAGAAGAGTCAACCTTCTCCGTACAGAAGATCTTGCTGTCCCAACTTGCCTGCAACCTGCAGGCTGAGTGAAATGTTGACACAGGGTTGACATCTCTGCTTGATTTATGAAGAACTTGAACGGGGGGGGTGAGGGGAAGAAGAATTAAACATTATAAATCAATGAGTAACATCCATAACCCTGAAGTGCTTGTTGTAAACAATACAAAACACCAGCCTAATTTTTATACGTGTAATTTATGACGAGCAATTCCTTCCAAATGAGAAAATTTAAAAGGAAAAAACCGTCAGTTGTTAGAATATCATTAATTCAATCAGATGAGAACCCAGCCAGCCATTGTTCCTAATGGTGGAAAGTTTCATGGGAGCTAATTGCTGCTGTGTGGTGCCTCTCAGCCCGTTTCCATTCAGCCGAGCAGAGACCTGTCAGTGCTGGAGGAGAACCACGGCTGGAGGTGAGAGCGGATGACACGGCTGGACTCTCTGTGTTGTCATGTCCTGGGGGCAGCCCCTGGTACCATCCCATCCTGGCTGGAAACCCGCTTCCAGGTGTGAAGCTGGCTTCATCCCAGCATCTCTCAGCTCACTCTTCTCTCCAGGGACTCGTTTAGAGCCTGGAGCAGAGAAGTTTGGCTGGTTGATGATCCTGTCTCGTGGCCAGGGGGCAACAAAGGTGTCAAGGTAATACGAGGAGGGTTGGCTACTTCCTGGCAAAACCTGGTTACTGTGGATAAGGGAACGGTGCTACACACGTTCCCAAAGCCAGGAGTGATGCCCACGCTGATATTCAGGGGATGTTTTGTAGTTGGAGTTGCAGCTACACCATGGAGCTCACCAGATCTTGTGGACATGGGCATTTAAACTCCCATGGCCAGGAGGTGGGATAGAGTCAATCCAGACATCCTGGCTCGTTGCTTGCCATCAGCCAGAAATTCTCCCTCAAATATTCCCCATCTCCAGTGCTCAAAGCCAGCAGGTTACAAACAGCACCATGGAAAAACAAAAACCAAACCCATTTTCCATGTTGTGCAGGCACAGAATAAGAAATGGTCCCTTCCCATCCCAAAGATCCCACAGCGCTACTGGAAAAGCGGGGATGGAGAGAGGAAAGGGATGTTTTTTCACCGCTGTCACCCCAGGGCTAAGCCAGAGGCAGATGCCCAGGCAGTAACTCTCCCAGCTGTGGTTTAGACTAATCTGTTTTAATTTGTGCTGAAGCAAATTAGGAACAAACAACGCAGCGCCTGGGAGAGCGGATGGGACGGAACATCTTCATCCTTTACACCTTGCTCCGGAAAACCATGCCGGCTTACACCCGGGCTGGATTCAAGCAACCTAGTTTGCAGGCACAGGAATCAAATCCCAACCGGAATCACAACCCGGAGCCTCGCTCACAAGAGCCTCTTTGTCTTTATCCCCATTTTTTTTGCAGCAGATCCCGTCTCTCCGGGCACGCTGTTTGCCTTGAGGTGATTAACAAGATTCCAGAGGGCTCGGGGATGGAAAGTTCTTCATAAATAAATAAATGGATCTAACAGAGACGTAATGAGGCTGTAATTAATTAATGTGTGCAGAACGCCGTGAGAGGCACAATGAGATGTTCTAGCAGAACGCGAGGTATTGCTGCAGAAAAGGTATTATTCTTGGCACAGTGGGGAGCATTAGAGAAGCTCTTTGCTTACCTTTCACGCTGTTTCACAATTGTTATTCATCCTGAAGGGAAGCTGGGATGCTCAGACCTGGTGATTTGCATGCCAGCAGACTGCTCGTTCGTTAAGGGAGGTAATAATGACGGAGCGAGGGTGGTGCTGGGGCACGGGGCTTGCATGGTGCGTGTGGAGCTCTCCATGGATGGAGATGCAGCAAGAGGGGAGATCTACCTCCTTGCATACATGGCCTTGGCTGCAGGATAAATGACCTGTCTCTCCAGCCCTCTTCCACTTTCAAATTTATGCTCAGGAAAGCAAAAAATGCCTTAGCAGGGAGTGCTTGGGCATTACTGCTCTTTGCTACACATCTTCACCTCCAAATTTTGCAAATGGTTTTCAAGCAGCAAATTCAGCATCAGTTCTAGGGGTTTGGCCCTCCTGTCCCTGAAACCCCATTTAATGCCTGCAAGCTGCAAACATCTCAAGTCTTTTCCATAGGTCTCCGGAGTTTTGACAGCCCCACCATCAGACATGAGGTCTGAGGGTTCTTAAACATAGGGCAGAAGACTCTAGAGAATCACACCATCACCCAGGTTTGAAGGGGACCTTTCAGATCATCCAGTCCAGCCACCAACCCAACACCAACAAAAGTCATCACTAAACAGGATGAGGGTTATCTAAGCTGCTCCCACACATTTGCAGGTTATAGTGAAAAATAATCAGGATTCAGGTGACGATGGCCAAATATCAAGGTGGGGAAAGAAACGTGCTCTACAGGGCGTTCAGCTGCACAGGGTGTCCTTACACAGATAGGAGAATCTGTCCTTGGGCAATTCTTATTGCAAAGTTGAGATTAAAGATTTCCTATGAGTGGCCACAACTAAATATTTCTTTCACCAAGAATACTCAGAGAGCAGACGAAAGCACCCGTAGCAAAGCACCCGAGCAAGTCACAAGCTATCACTTTACACACGTACACAAACACACACACACAAGCATGGACACAGCAGGAGGGGACAACTGTAGCCTTCGGAGAGCCTGAAAAGTGAAATAAATCTGTTTCCACTGTGTCTCGAAGGGGAGGAACTGAGAGAGCAAGTTGCATTGTAGACACTTTGCGGATTGAGCAATGACATTTGTTTTTCTGGTAAGCTCTTAAATGCTTTGAAAGAGGTGAAACACGATCCATTTACAACATAAGCTTAGAGTCATCGGCTCTAAAGCCGTCCTCTCAATTACACTTACAAACAGCATTTTCCTGTACAGAATTAGGAGGAATCCCCATAATCCCTTGCCCATTGTGGCGCAGCGATGATACGCCGTGCAGTTGTAAGCTGCCAGTGTACAGGGTGGGGGCCACTGGGACAAGGGGACCAGGAGGAAACAACTCTAAATGGCACCAGAAATGCTGTGGCGTGAGTGAGGACAACTCTGCTGCAAGACACACCGCTGGCCATGGAGCCTGACCACATCCCCTTGCTGGCTGTTGGGGAGTTCCACTGGTCATGCTCTGCTGGCCTTCATCCCTGCTTGGCAAAGCATGTCAATATGCCTGAGATGGATAAAGCACGGGGGGCTGCTAAAGCCTTTACCAAGTTGCAAAGCCTTTGCCCAGTTCATCTTCCCAGCACTGGAAAATATGGAACCATAGAATCATCACAGAAAGGTTTGGGTTGGAAGGGACCTTAAAGACCATCCAGTTCCACCCCCTGCCCTGGGCAGGGACACCTCCCACCACACCAGGTTGCTCCAAGCCCCATCCAACCCCGCCTTGAACCCCTCCAGGGATGGGGCAGCCCTCTTTCAGGTTAAAACCCTTCTCCCTTATCCTGTGTCTCCCCTCTCCGATCAAGAGTCTCTCCCCAGCTTTTCTGGAGCCCCTTGAGGCACTGGAAGGGGGTCCAAGGTCTCCCCACAGCCTTCACTTCTCCAGGTTGAACAAATGAACTGGGGAGGGAGCAGAGGAGCTAAACAGTAATGGGCAGAAGACCTGGGAACATGAACTACATGAAGAAACTCATTTCCACTCGTCCTTAAACACAGACCTTGAAGGTGCAGCAAACCAACACCAAGATGGCTTTCATCCTGGCTGCTATGGAGAAGGTTGAGAAGGGAACTGCAAAACCCAAGAGCTGCAACAGTTCGTGGCCTCCATGACTCAAGCAATGGGTTAGGAAGTGCAACACAGGGGTGAAGGACACCTACTGCACCTGGCCAGCCTGTCTGCTGGGAAAACCCAAGTTAACATCTGAACCAGCTTCAGGGAGACCATCTGTATCTATCTTTTACCCATGAACAGTCTCTCACCTAAATTTCTCCTTGCGAGGCACCTTCCCACACGGGTCTCGCATCTCACCTACCCAAACAAGACTGGTTTTGGCAGTCTCGCCCCAGGAGGGAGAGTGGAAGACAGCTTGATTGCCAATATCTAATCATAATCGGGGATCCAGAAAGCTACTTATCTTAGGAATTGCTTAATAATGCACTTAGTGTGTGAAGGATTATCACTGCGTATAATTAAATACAGAGAGTTACACGGAGGGAGATAAGGATCCTGTGCAAACGGACGAGAAGGAAGGTAATTGAGATTTAAGCTTCTGCTCTGCCAGCTTCTCACCTAGATCATTGCGAACTGTCTCAACATGTGTGCCTGGAGAGAGATGGGCTTGGAAGGTGGGAAGGGAGAGCCGGGGGGTGGGGGTGAGGGAGCCAGCCCTGGGCACGTCACTCACTCCTGAGTGTCTGTTTGTCCCCGCTCCTCAGTTTCCAAGAGCGGTGCCCACAAAATCCACAGGAAGCCCTGGAGTGCAGCCGGGGAATCAGCGCAAAGGAACAATTAAGCCCTGGGGTGTAAATTACTTAGCGCTCTGGAAGAACAATTAAGCTCTGTGAGCTATTTCGTCCGGCCCTATAAGCAGGTTTGAGTTGGAAAGTGTAGGCAAGGTGTGACACACACACACACACACCACGGGGAGGGGTGTCATGGGACAACACGAGTTGTGCCCAGCCTGGGAGGGCCCCTCAGCCTTGAGTCACTGCCTTGGCTCAAGGGACAGAAGTCTCTGATGTGACACTGAGAACATCCTGAGGATTTGAGGTTATTGCCAGCCTGGTGGTGAGAATTTCAAAGGGGGGGCTGGCTGTTAAGGGGGTGAAGGGGTTACACACCTTCCTGATGCCTTTCCAGGTTGCAGGGGGGCTCAGCATCCCTTCTGCATGCTAAGGAGAGGCGGAAAAGCCACCAAGACTGTCCCTGGTTTATTTTTCCCGCTCTGCTGGCAGAAGACACAGAGCAAAGAAGAAAAGGAACTGAGAAAAGAGCAGGAAAAGGGATGAGACTACAAATCACAGAATGGTTTGGGTTGAAAAGAACCTTAAAGGTCATCCAGTGCCAACCCCTGCCCTGGGCAAGGACACCTCCCACCACACCAGGTTGCTCCAAGCCCCATCCAGCCTGGCCTTGAACCCCTCCAGGGATGGGGGATCCACAGCTTCTCTGGGCATCCTGGGCCAGGGTCTTACCAGCCTCAGAGTGGTGAAAAGTTGAAAAATGAGAGAAGAGGTCTCAACATGACATTTCTGCCACAAGAGGACCTGCGTTTCAGCAGCAGTGCTGCCAGCACTCAGGTTAGCGTTGCTCAGCTCAAGAAAGGAAGGGATTTTCTTCCTGGGGTTCCGTGAGCGTCAGCAGTGCTATTATTTATCGTGTTTATCATGGAACTCATAAAAGCTTTACTCACAGACCCCTGTGTGCCAAGCACTGAAAACACAGGAACCCAAAGAAGCAAATCTCTCTTCAGAGAGCAAGCACGTACAGAGGTGACGGCATGTGCGAGAAGAAGAGAGGCTCCAAACAGATGAAAGGAGAAAGGCAGCCACTGCTCACAGTTATTTTCCAGTCCTTTGTGACCTTGACAAAAAAAAGCCCCAAACCATAACATTTAGAAAATATGTCTGGAATAGCACAGGGAGCAGCGGGAAACCAGGAAAGGACTTGAAACTTATTTCTCTGCACCTACTGAGCCTCAGTCGACGCATCCTAATTACAGCGTCCAGCTCCAGAGTCATAAATCAAGGTGAGCAGCCAACCCGAGAGAAGAAAAGCTCCATTCAGACATAAGATGCCCTTGGCCAGCCTCCCCGCCGGGCATCTCGAAAGCCAGAGGATCGTTCACCTTTTCCTCACCCACGGGTACGAAAAGAACAAGCAAATAAAAAAAAAAAAACACTCAAGGAAAGAGGAAAAGGGTTCAAGTCCCCTTGGCAAGGCACACGGTAGGCAAGCACCAGGCTTTGTGCTACCCAACACACCAAGCAGCAAAACAAAGGTGTAACAGAGGAGGGAGACATTATTTATTCGCCTCTTTTTTTTTAATTATTATTATTTTCTAGAGTCCTTTTCCCTTTCAGCCAAATAATATTTATCCCATGGGGCTTTGACAGCCATCTAGAAACCACACAAAGCCTGTTTGTTCCCGTTCAGCTCCTGAGCAGGAGGACCGGTGGAGCAGCTCTGAAAAACGAGGGTGAAAACAAACGACCCAGCTCCGCTATTTAAAAGGGAGATGAGGAAGAGGAGTGAGGCCAAATCCCTGCACAAGAGTACACAGTAGAGTTTCAAGAGCCAAGAATCAGGGGAAGAGCCCAGTGCCTGTGCCCTGGGAATGGGGTTAAAAGGGCAGTTTCTCCCTCTGTGCCCTTTGGGAAGGCAAGGAATTCCATCTTGGGAACCAGCTAGATACATTTCTGCTGGGAATGGCTCCAGTTCTGGGCACGGAATTGATGCTCCATGTCCCTTCCATGCCAGCTCCCAACAATTTGGGACAGCATAGCATCTCTTCTGACCCAAAAGGACCTGCTTGATACTCAAAACCCACTCCCAAGCCACCATGTAAAACATCATCGGGACACAACTTCACTTGCACAAACAAATTCCTGGGTCTTTTTAATGCTGGAGTTTAAGCCCTGTTAAATGGCAAAGATCTGCAAGAAATCTTGAGTGACGACGTTGGCTCCTTCCAACCATGCATTTAGGACAGGATAAATTTGGCCTGAACTTAAACTTCCTCCCACGGGGAGCTCTGTGAGCCAAAAAGCACTTTTAAGACAAATTCACAGCAGTGTAATGGATATGTGACTAAAGCGATGCTTTTTACGTAAGCCTTAATCCTTAATAAATTACAGATAATTCGTATGTAAAGGGGTTGTAAAGACTCTCTGGATACTTTTAGTAACTAAGTGGCTGAGAAAAGAGGAAAGAAGAGACAAGAAGCCCAATTAGATATAAATTTAAACAGGAGACCAGCTTAGCAACCCCTAGAAATGCTCATTTTATTTCGGGAAACGCTGGCCTGATGGAATTGAAGTGCTCCGTGGGAAGAGGACAGTTTTTTAAAGCACAGGAGAGTTTGGAGGTGGACAGAAAGAAACAAGGAACCGGCTTAGAGATGAAGTTTTTTCCTTTTTTTTTTTTCCGCGAGGAGGGAGGAAGATCATAATATGAAAGTTGAGCTTTTTGAAATGCTGAGATTGATCTTTTGTTAAAATTTGAGGCTTTTTCTATTTCAGTGGCTTTAAAAAAATAGTTATAGCTAGTGGTTTTCTTAGCAAAGCACTGATTTATCAATAAGGATTCCTGCTTGAGAAAGGAATCTTTTGGTGAAAAACAAAAAAGGCTGTTAACACTGAGCATTAATTTTGCTTAAAAGAACATTTTGTTTTGTTTTTTTTTAGTTACATTGCTCAATCACTCTCAATATTTCAATTATCTCAGACTCTGAGCCTTCCTGTACCAAAGTGGGATGACAAGAGCATAAATGCTTGTGGGCCATTTGCCCCAGCAAAGGTTTTCCACTCATTAATCCACCCCAAAATCCATGTGCGCAGCAGGGGATTTACTGTAACCTGGGCTGAGCAGTATGAAGGGGTTTGAGGGATTTGGGATGTGCCACTCAACCCTGGACTTTCAACCCTCCGTGGTCCCACCAGGGCTTTCCCAGGCTCGCTGCATCCAAAACCTCAAGCATCACCAACATGGTGACCGATGAGGTTGGCCACCCCATCTTTCTGCTCAGAGCCATTGACACCTTCCCAGCCAAGACTGGTAGGAAAATAAATATAGTGTTGGCAAAAAGCACCAGAATTTGCCCTGTTTGAACACTCTATTCAAACAAAATCAGGAGGGAGCCCACAATCAACATGGGCATCGAAGCTGCAAGGAAGGGCAGAATCACCCCTCCATCCACCCCCCTCAAGTCTAATCTCTCACGACCCGCTGGTACATTTTAGCAGGTGATGCGTCCGGGGGCAGATAATTCTGCTGGCTGGTTAATTAATCCAGCGTTACAAGAGCAACGAGAGTCTAATGACCATCCTTAATCCCCCTGCAATAACATTGCATACCGCGTTTCAAAGCGGGCCACCTGTTGGGGTGCAACCGGGCTATTTAGGATCAGGGTGGCTACTGGTTATTAGTGCCATATCCACGGCTGATATTTTATTAGCCATAATTTGATACGTTATCCCTCTTGTACACTCGATCTAAGCCTGAAATATTGTTTTACAACATTAATTAAAAGCGTCGACTCCGGACGCCTGGTTCACATGCTCCGCTGTGATTTACGGGTTGCATTTAATTACCTGACAACCCTGATTTACCACATCTACCTGGTAGGTACCATGTGTATCTAAATCAATTAACGTTTGGTGGCTTTAGTATTTCTTACTGGGGAAGGAGGGAGAGTTTCTCATGAACAACTAAACTCCAGACGGGCACAAAAAAAGAGAAGGCAGATATTTCAGGCATCTAAACTGCAAACCAGATAATTTGACCTGGGCAGAGTCACACAACAGCTGTTTGTAGATCATTGCTTTATTAAGAATCCTGGTGACTTTTAGTGGAAGATTTAACTAATTAGCTGAGTAGGCCCTCAATAAACTAGACATCAAGTTGTTTTTAGCTTTAATTACACAGCAGTCCTGGTGGCCCATTCAGTTGCTGAGAGTTAGGCGTGTGCTTAAGTGTTTGCTGAATTAGGGTCAACACAAACACGCAGCATCTAGGAAGCTGTGCTGATATTAAATTAATAAACCCAGTGGTTCAGAGAGATTTTGCAGCTCTCCTTTCCACCCCTAGCTGTAGGGATATCCTAGATCCTTCTCTTTTTTAGAGGTGTCATGTCCTAAATCCAACCAGACAGAAGTACCGGGTTCCCCCTACCACTGCAGATGAAGCTCCTCTATCACCTGTTATCTCCAAAGAACCCTCCCTGTGCTCTCTCCTCCCTCCTCCAGAACAAAATCCCAGAGCATCTCATGTTTCTCCTCATTTTCCTTTCTTCAGATCCAGATCTCTCTCCCCATCTGTCCTGTACCAGATGACCTTCCTAGCAATTCTTCCCCTTCTCTCAGGCTTACACTTACCTCCTCTCTTGAACTTTTTCCCAATTATTTCCCCCATCAGTACAACCCTGCCCTAATTTATACCACTTGCCCTTCCCAACTCCCACCCATCCCCAGTTGCTTCTCATCAGAAAACTCGTTAAACATATTTTTGGCAATTGCCGCCCCAGCTTTTCTTCTCCTCCTCTGCCCCTTTTGTTTCCTGCCCCTTTCCCCCACCTTCTCTTTACACAGAGTATTTCATAGAATCATAGAATGGTTAGAGTTGGAAGGCACCTTAAAGATCATCAAGTTCCAACCCCCCTGCCATGGGCAGGGACACCTCTCACTAGAGCAGGTTGCTCAAATCAAACCCATGGAGCCAACAAAACAAAGGGGGCCAGTATTCAGGTGGAAAACATCTTTAAAAAATAAATGTCTTCTGCTCTCGAGATGAACATACGTTACCAAATTGTTTCCCAGCTACTCTGTTTATGTAACCTCGAAGCTATTTTGTACAATCCTTTAAGTTTTGACAGCTCAAGATTTGTTATGAACTAATATTTTAAAATCAAAATAACTCAGAGGTACAAGAGATCGTTAAAGATTGCCCAGGCAATCTGTGCAGGGAGCAGCACTGAGAAGTAATTTTTTTTTTTAATTTCTTACTTTATTTTCTTTTTTTTTTTTTTAAAGGAAAGGCTTTTCCTGGGTTACCTTGTCTTCAACTCAGGAGATGTTTGAGTAAAGTAAACCCACTCCCTTTCCAATTTGATGGCCTTTAGGAAGTTGAAAATATACACATGGATACGCGCTTATTGTCTTTCTACCTGACATTTCTCCGTGAATAAAGGGCTTCCAGCCAAAACCAACCAGATAAAATCTTTCAGGAACTTTTACAATGTCACATACTTGTGCAAATCGCCAGCGTGTTTATAGCAACAGGCACCACAACAGACCTCTGTGCTTTCAATTAGGCCAGGCGGATCAAGCGGCCTCCTCCGTCTGTTTATGTGCTCGGAGTCGCACGCCGCATCATGCGTGAGAGATCATCCCACTGAAGCACGTAGGTGCTGGGGCAGGGAGGGGGAATCACTTCTCCTCACTCATCCTTCCACCCTTAGGTCCCTCCAGTGGACCACGGACACGTCTGCAGGAACCCACCACTCTTTGCAAGGGGATGGTGGTCAAAACAAACCCAACGTGATGATTTCGGGGTCTTTCATAAGCAAGACCCTGAGCTGCATCACCCATTCCCACCTGTCTGTACGGAGGAGATCAAACCAGGCTTAGTCATCTGGCTGAAGGTGCTGTGAACTGTCCAAGACCTGGAAATCCAGCGTGAGAAGGAAATATTAATTATGCATGACAGTGTGTAGCCATCTTGGTGAGAAGTTGCTCAATGCTGGATGTGGAGACATTAGCTGTAAAGTTGGCAAAGGGGTAAAAAAAAGAGACTCTTATTCTGGAATGCAAATGTTCCTCCCAAAAGAATTATTCCAGAATAGCTATTTTGATAAATATCCAAAAGCAGACAACTTCTGTGTGCTGGACGGAAGGAGTTTCATGATTTTTAGGGATTATTTCTAGGCATGTTGTTGGCTTTTTTTCCATTACAAAGACTGTGCCTAAAATGGTGGGATTCCACCTACCTGGATCAGATAGAAATATAAATAATGTCAGCGAGGATAAAGTGGAAGTGATTAACCTGAGTTCTCATCCACAGAAAAACAGGCTGGAAGGATAAAACCAAGGCATTTTTGACCATATAAACCTTCCCACCAGGAGCAGGATTTTTGACAAATATATTGATTTCATAGAATCCTAGAATGGTTAGAGTTGGAAGGGACTTTCAAGATCATCTAGTTCCAACCCCCTGCCATGGACAGGGACACCTCCCACCAGACCAGGTTGCTCAAAAGAATATTTGGATAAGGATAACGAGGGGTAATTTCTTCAAGGAATAAATTATCTGCTTTCATGCTTCTGTTTCTCAATGGAAATTATTTTCCAAGGAGCTGAGCTGAGTCGAGTTTCCTCTCAATGGATAAGTTCTGTCCCTTTTGCACCTTTTGGCAGGGCAGGAGGTGGAACCTTCCCTCACCAGGGTCGAGAGCTGCAGATGCAGACATCTATCAACAGGTAAAACCAGTCCCTGGGCAGAGCAGGGTGATGGAGAGCTCAGTGCCCGGCTTTAAAACGGGACAGGAAAGCTCCTGGATTGCTGCACAGGGGAGCCTGGGAAAGAGGAGTGTGATTTATTGCGCTAAATCACACAAATAAAAATAAGTAAGTGACTCAAGCATGTGCTTGCCTTAGCAGGGGTCAGCGCAGCAACGAGACACATCCCGCGTCCCACCAGGTGGAAAACCGCCCCAGGGGATCCTCCCAGGATCCAGTTACTGATCTGGGGAACATCACTTAAGCCAATGTATTTCACTTCCAGTCCCTTGGGATTCCAGATGAACAATCAAAGGGGTGAAAAGGGAAGCTCCACCCAAGTTTGTATTTCACAGGATAAGAGGCGCATTATCCAGTGACAGTGAAACGAGCCCGAGGCGCAGCGAGTGCCGATCGAGTGCCTACGTAACCATGAGTCTTGATTAATTGCCACAGTAGAGTTTTCTACCTCTCTCCAGTCATCACTGAATTAACCTCACACACCAAGAGGAGGAGATGCTTCTGGCCGAGAGGGAAGGAGACAAAGAGCAACCAATCCCAGCCTGCAAACTCCCAAAAAACCCTTTGCAAATAGAGACAATTTTGGAATCAATGGGGTTTAAACAATAAATAAAGAGGAGGAGGGCTACACACACACAGCTCAGCCAGAGCTGCCATCCAAAGAAGAAGCAACGATTCACTCCGTCACCTTTCGCAGCGACGCTGTCTCGTTGTGGGAGGATGGGAGAAAGTACCAGCTGCCCACTCGCCAAACCCCGCTCTCCTTACTCAGAGGAAATTTTTATATTGCCACCCACACACATTCAAAAACCCATGACTCATCCCCACGGATGATGAGATCAGCTTTAAAGTGACGAGATTTTGAATACAATAAAGGTCGCCTTCTAAGTTCTTCACTTGTTGAAGCCACATTTTCCAGCTTTTCCCACCTTCTCCAAGAGGTGGAAATGTCCTGACTTATTTCCATCTCCACTTCTCCCAGGAACAGAGGCTCTCAGGAGACCCCATGACTCCTAGAGCCAAGGTTTTTTGGACAAACACCACCTATCCCTGATATACGGCAAGAAAAAATATCTCAGGAGCTGGCAAAGCCTTTGCCTTGGTGGGATCACTGCCTGAGGTCTGGCCTGTGATCAGCTCCATCTCAAGATGTTTCACTCATTCCTGGCTCTTCTCCCACCACTCCGTTCCCAGCTCTAACCCAGCAATGGAGGACAGAGAGAGGATTTAACACCTGAATGCTCCTCCTATCCTCTGCAGCTGCTGTTGCAGGGCAGGATTGGGCTATGAATCATGGACCCTTCTGGATTTCGGACAAGAAAATCATTCCCAGAGGGATTTTGAGGCTCAGTTTCAAGTTTAGGGTCTCTCAACCACTCTGTGGTTGGGTTGTGGGTTGTTTTGGTTTTTTTTTCACATTACCCCTTTGGGCTCAGGGTTCCAATTACTCCTTTTCATTCCTTTTTTCTTTAATGATTCGGAAATATTTGAGTGACAGATCTTTTATTAAAACATCGTTATCAGAAAGCATCCAAGAGCGGGCAGGGCCAGCTCTCCACTCAGGGTTTCCATGCCTCAGGGAGAGCAAAGCTCTTCCTGTCTCTCGCCTGGCCTCTGATGAGCAGAAGTTTGGTATGTGGGCTCAGGTAAAAGAGACAGAAGAATGTGATTGTCCCAAAAAGAGTGGTAGGAAAATGAATGTCCATCACACCCGAGTGGTGAGGCAAAGGAGACACCCTTCAAGAGCTTCTTCCCATCCCAGTCCTGGCAGGAGACCCATGATCAAGGAGGACATGGCATGGGCACCTCCCTCCTCATCTGCTCGTTCACCATCCATGCAGCAAGGAGAGGTGAGCAGGGGCTGTGTCCTCTTCTCTTGCAGTAATGCTTGAGGCACCCATGGTAGTCATGTCTTAGACTCTTCCTTTGGAGCACACCTTTGCCTAAGTCCTTTTTTCTTTTACCTTTGAGGTCATTTAGTCCAACCATCAACCTAACTTTGATAATACACAACAACCCATCACTAAACACTAAGTCAACCCATCTTCTACGTACCTCCAGGGATGGTGCCTCAACCACTTCCTTGGGCAGCCCGTTCCAATGCCTGTGGATTATGTTCTGTGTAAAGGTAATTGCTCATGGATCTGATGACAAATGAGGTTTTACCCATCTGTCCTTTCCCCCCCTTCCTCACAAGTTCATACATTTTCCATTTTTCTTTAAAGATCATTCTAAAATGAGATTTGGAGTACTGTGGCCAGAACCCGAAACGTTTAAAATTGGATTGCTGTGTGTTTTCAAAAAGCTCTACCATGTTCTGGCTGCAATCTCCAAGAAACTGGGCAAGAAAAGTCCAACCACTGTCGCCAGCTCGCCTCCCCTGGGGGGTTTTGGGATGGTAGGATTGAGCTCCAAACACCAACTGCTCTTTGTCAGAGCACACGCTTGACACAGCACCTCTTTCCAGTCCTCCCAGGCTGATGTGGTTTCTGCCCAGCTAAGTCAACATCACACCCAAGGGCTGTGGAAAAAGAAAGACAAGAAAAAAGCCCAATTTGCTCTCTCTCTCACCTATCCATGAAGCAATCCCAATTATTTAATGGGCTTAACAAGCCTGAAAGCCACAAGGAGCACCTGTGGTGAGAGGAAACAAGAATTTCACAGCTGGGTGCAGCTGGCAGGTCACTCACAGGTTTTGGCATTGAGGGACATCACCAGCACCCAGGGCTTGGCCGTGCCCTCCCTCCACTGCTCCCCAGGGGGAGGAGATCAGGAGGGGAGGGGGGAATTTCTGATTTTCTAATGACGCTTGTGGAAAATTTCACTCTTACTGAAAACTGGATGGATGTTGGGCAGGTTTGTTCAAGGCACGGGGCTAAGCCCCTTTCCTAGAGGCCACCTGTCTTTCAGGAGATGAGGATTTTTGGGAAGCCAGCGTGCATCTTTCACTGATGAAAGATATGAGCAGAAAAATTCCACCTGACATGCAGGGACAGACCTCACCGAGGGCCCCAGGGCTACGCCGTGCCAGAGGGTGCCAAGCTCAACTCCATCCCGCTCACATGCTCCCTGGTGCATGTTCTTAAATCCCTTTTTTCCAAAACAAAAATGATTATCGAGGCTTTCTCCTACCCTGTTTAGCTTGGCTGGGTCACCTCTGTTTATTGTTTGTCGCCACGCTCGTCTCTGCTCTTGAGTGGCTGGAGGTGCAGGATGGGGGACAAGGGTCTGGAGATGTGGGGCACTGCTTGAAGGCCAGAGTTGTGACCCAAAACAGTGGGAAAAATTCAGCAAAAACAGTTTTTACAAGAGACTTGGCTTCCTGTGCAGCCCCACCACCTTCTCCTTCTCCTTCTCCTTCTCCTTCTCCTTCTCCTTCTCCTTCTCCTTCTCCTTCTCCTTCTTTTCCTCCTCTTCTTTACTGTTATTCTCATTATTTCATTCTGAAATACCCGGTAACAAAGACGTTAGGATTTTGGTTTTGCCCCGCCTCATTTTCCCAACAGAATACTCTATTTATTTTTGATGGGAACTCAGGAACAGAGCAAGCAACCAGGCAAAACCCACCAAAATCTTTCCCAGTGGTGTGAAGGCAGCTGGATGGGAAGGAGCCCAACACCAAGGTGCTGAGGCTGGAGGCTTTGAACCTGAGCAAGAGATGTGGAAGGAGAAATGCAAATAAAGAGGGACAGAAAAATTAATAAGAAGCATCTTTCTTGCACCCTTATTTGCCCATAACACTGGAGGAACAAAGCCATGTGCACCCCGTGTGCCAAGGGGAAGGGGAGGAGAGGAAAACCGACGGCATCAGCAGCTCAGCGAGATCTTCAAGAAAAAAACAAATGACCCTTTGTGCTGGGTGGGGAGAGACTCCTTCATCATCTTTATGGATTTCCACCTTGGGCAATAGCTAAATAGCCTTGCATATCTACCATCAAGACACTAACAGCCATGCCATAAATCTTAACCCCTAAACTATCATTATTCGCCGGAGAAAATGAATGGTTTGCTCCTCACATGGAAAAAAAAAAGCACGGCTTCTGAAAGAGGAGACCCCTCTCGGGCTGGGCATCCTCCCCGCCTGCGTTTCGGGCTCGCTCCTACTTGTCGGTGGGATGAGCTCTTCTTGCCTATTTGGCCTTCAGAAACATCCCTGAAAATGTACTATATTCTACTTTTTCAAACTGATATTATCTGTCGCTTGAAAGAGGGATTCAGGTTGGGAAACCGTAGCTGTGTGGTACGGTCTCGGTCTCTCATCTGCAAAATGGACTTAGATCAACTCACTTGGAATAAACATTAAAGATTACTAAAGGGGTTAAAGCTCAGAAAAAGTGTCCAGAACTGGTTTTTCCCCCAAGAAGGACACACAGCCCAGGTACAGGCTGGATCCAGCCCCTTGTGTTGGCTCTGGGGCAGCAACACCACGATTTAATTCCCCCCCTCTCATTACTGCTTCCTTAAGCAGGGTGCCTGCGAGCCCTAAGGGAGGGCAGGGGACGAGGGGAAACATTAGTTTCTTAACAAATTCTTGTGTCATCTTCTTGACAGCACCTTTAAGTGCTGAATGACACTCAGGAATGACGAGGCTTAACCTCAAGGGTTCAAGCCAGGGAGCATTTCCCCTTGCCAAGGAGCAGCAGTAATTGCCGGAGAAGAAATCCGTTCCAGCCACCTCCTCCCTGCCAGCAGCCACCCGTGGCTTCTCAACCCACGTGGCAGGGACATGGCTGAGGAGCCCTGGCCCTGCCATCACCCGAGTGGCTGCAGCTGGTTGTGATTGTATTTTGGGAGAGGGTTGGGATATTTGTCAACAAAACGGGGTATAATCATGGAAAATTACCAACTTTCGGCCGAGGTGGCAGGGCTGAGCTGATACATGCTCTTAATGGAAGATAAAAGGAAATATAAATAATAGGAAAAATAAAAGGGAGTAATGCAAAGCACGGAGAAGGGAAGCACAGAGTGAATTTCGGCAGCAGCATCTTGCATTCCTGCGGGATGCAGCCTGGCACGGAGGAAGCCCGACTCCCGGCGGGTGAGGAGCTGGATGCGAAGGCTTTCCCGCAGCTCTCCTTTCCACACCGATTATCTGGAGACCAATAAAAAGCCATGGTCCTAAATCCCAGGGATTAAAGGTTTAACATGACCAAGAAGAAGAAGCCTGAAGAGCATTAATTAATGTTTATATGCGGTTTCTACCTTCTCTTCCCTTTTTCTTCACCCATTGTCTGCCTCAGAATACAGTAGGTGGGAACAGCTTCTCCTGCCAATGCCAGGCTTCACCAGTTAGGACTCTTCTTTCTCCTCTCCAAAAGACATGTAACGATTTAATGCACGGGCTCATGATTCATGTGGCTTCCCCAGTGTTTACCTGCAATTAATACTCTCATTGTGCCCCAGCACTGGCTTTTTCCCGTGGGTTATGTTCTCTCTCTGCAATGATCCCCGTCCCAGTCCTCTCCTGGGAAAACTCTGGGCATCTCAGCCTCCGTCTCCCTCTCCAAAACAGAGGAATAAATAACTTCTCATCAACGTGGCTTTAAGAGTGGACAGTATTGCAGAATTCCCACCCTGGCTGACTTTGGGGAGCCGGTGCGTGCAACCCTGACCTTTCCTTCCACCTTCTTTCCTTCTTCGTGGGATGAGCTTCTGGCAGGGAGAGGAGAAGATGAAATACCTAATCCCCAGGCAGATACTGAGAGAGGTATAAATGGCTCCCCGTTGATTTATGTCAGCTGAAAATACGACTCCACTACGTCTCTGGGTTTCCGTATAGCATTGCACCCTGCTGCACTTGAACCCGGTAATTCTAGCTAAGCAAAAATCCCGAGCTACTGCGACAGGTGAAAAGAATGAGGGGCTGTTCTCTTCTCCTGCCTCAACAGAATGCATATTGCCATCCTTTTTTAAAAAAAAAAATATCAGAAAATAACAAACAAACAAACAAAAAAACCCAAGAAAGAAATCCCCCACCAGCTATTTATCTAAATTCCTGGATTTTTAATGCTGGATCATGGTTTTGGTTTTCATGCTCAGCCAGCAGAGAGGACTCGGAGGTTGGTAGGCTGGGACACCTCCCACCAGCCCAGGTTGCTCCACGTTGGAATTATTCAAGGTCAGGTTGGAGGGGGCTTGGAGCAACCTGGGCTGGTGGGAGGTGTCCCTGCCCAGGGCAGGGGGGTGGAACCAGGTGATTTTTAAGGTTCTTTCCAACCCGAATCATTCTAGAATTCTATGATTCATTGCATGGACAGCCCTGTGTGCAGGGGAGAGCAGGGTGGCAGTGGCAAGGGTGCAGCTTCCTTGCAATTCATCACACAGAGATGCCTTCACACTGGGAGGAAGAGGCTTCTGCTTGGATACAGCACTGATGTTTGCATGAAGAAATCACAAAGAAACAAGAAAAACCCAAAACAAACCGTTGGTATTTCAGTTGCAAACTCCCGGCCCTGGATGCTGGGAATGCTGGAGATCGGGTGCTGCAAGAAGTGATAAATTAAGCTGTGTTTTTGCAGAAAACACCTATAGACAGGGTGAGATACGAAATGCTTACACAATAACAGCTCCTGCCTGCTCCGTATTTTCCACCCTTCCAGCCGACCCTACCTACAGGTAGGGTCCTCCCCTCTTTTCCTCCCGTCAGTCATCCTCTTCCCAAAAGCCTGTTTGGAGATGCCTGCTGCAGAACACTGTGAGACGACCCCACCCCATCTTTCCATCTCCCTTAGAATTAATTTTAGAATTAATTTGAGCAGGAGGAAGTTTCTTAAGAAGAGAAATTTACTCTGGATATCAGCTTTTCCAGTAATGGGAAAGCCACCATCACCCAGGCATGCTGCTCTGTGGTCAATTAGCCTCGCTGTTCAAATGGCTCTCCTGCCAGCCCCATTGCCCTTTCTGTCCATTAGGGAAAATCCAGTAGATTTAAAAATGAGATGCGTGTCATTGAGACTTCTTTAATGCAAAACCAACCAAAAAAACCAACCAAAAAAAGTATTATTATTAAAAACCAAGCAAAAAAAGTATTATGCTAATTAAAAAACAAACAAAAACAAAACAACAACCAAAAAAACCCCAACCAACCTTCCCCCAAAGGTATTCTTTTCCAGAAGCTGCAATTACAGCCCTTTTGTTCCTGACTCCAGCCCAAGAGCTAATGAACTCATTGACAATATAACGAGCAAGCAAGGAAAGGGACTTGGCAGGGCACGGAGCCGAGCCCTGTGAATAGAAGGTTTCGTTCAGCCTCAGCCCCCTTCGTGCTGTCTCCATTCAAAAAAACATCGTGCCTGAGCACGGGGGTAATAGATCCACCTTTGCCGAATGGAATAACCGTAGCAGAGAGTCATTATTACTCCAAATTGTTCCTCTGCTTCCCCCCAAGTTAAAAAACAAAGGCTGAGCAGAACCTGACTGTTCACAGCCCTATTTTTAATGCGACGTCTGTTGTTACGCCAAAGTGCCCACAGCTCCCCCTCAAAACAATTAAAAATAAAAAACCTGGACAAAAATAGAACTCTATTAATCATATTCATCAGCAATTACAGAGACGATGGTCCCCATTCTGCTCTCACCAGAAGGGCACAAAGCCAGGGCAGGGAGGGAAGGCAGCTCTGCAAACCTGAAGGCACCCAAGGGGTTGCCCAGGGCATGTCCCATCCTTGAGGAGTACAGAAGCGAGGAGGAAAGGCGTTCCTGAGAGCTCAGTGAGGCTGCAGGACTCACGGCCACACGATGCTCCTGAAACCCAAGAGCCAAAGTGTAATTGATGTGGATAATAATACCCAGGGTCATTAGAGCCAGAAGGAAGGAGCGTTTGGAAGGCATATACAATGTCATGGACTGGGGTTAAGCCAGCTGTTGGAGGTTAGGAAAAGGGCCATTGTGGAAGAAAGATTGCTCTGCATCTGCCTGCTACGACTCCTTGTATTTCCCTCAAAGCCCTGGAACCCAGCACTGACCCAGGCCCCACAAATTGGCATCTACTCTTTTGACACATATTTTTCTAAGTTGCTCAGTCTTCTCCACTTCCAACCTGTAGTTGTTTCCAAACAGTCTGTTCAGCTAAGAGCAAAGTTGCCAAACTTCAAGACATCTTATCTTGCTAAAGGTACCAGGGGAACATCCATCTCCATGCAAATCAGGGTCTGGTGGCTTCAGATGTTATCTAAATCTCAGTAATCTAAACCAAGGGAACCTCTTTCTCTGGACTAGCCGTAGAAGGAAAGAGGACCTTCATGTCAGACTGAAGAGCAAACTTTTAGATGGTCAAAGCCAGGTGAGATGAAGCCCTCCCAAAGGGAGGAGTGCTTCAAGCCATTGTCCTTTAGAGTTGCCTGACAGATTCTTGGAACAGGAATAAAACTTTCTACCTTAATTTAAAAAAAACAGAGGGAGTATAAAGTTTATTTCCTCACCTCTTAACCGTCGGTCCTGAAAGGGCTCATTTTTTGCGTACCATAAAAGCAACAAGAATTTGATAAAGTGATCCAACTACCAACCGAAACTGGAGGAGAATGTTGCAGAAGGAGCCATCCAGATCATATAAATCACAGCACCTTCCACTGGGAATCATTTCTGTTAAATCCAGGCAAAATTCACCGGCATTAACTCGCTCAGGTTAAGAACACGAATGTCTGTGGCCATCTGGGTGTGGGATTTACAGTGCAGGAATGGGACCCAGGATACCTGGAGTGGCTTGAACCCCACACTAGACCATAAAGCTGGTTGTGGCTTCAGTGGAGATGGGGTTGAAGTTCCACTTTCAGACATTGAGGGCTGGTGGCTTCAACCTGAACTTCTCACTTCTCTAAAGCTGATGAACAGCCCCACAGGAACTCATCTGAGACTTGCACACCGAGTTTTTATTGACTGCCAGCTTCGGGTGTCTTCAGAAGTTCATTCCCAACAGCAAGTTCCACCACAACTGTGGGTTTTCATAATTATATTATTCATACAGCTGCAACTTGTTCCCACCCCCGCCTCTCACATCCTTCTGCACCTGCAGACCTGGGATAGAGCTTCAGGTGATAAAATACTACCAGAAACTCTCTTATAATATCCCCCCGTGCATCAAAATCACAGGATTTGGGGAGAATTTACAAGAAACTGGCAAAATTTACACCCCAATTCACAAGCCAAAGACTTTCAAAGGAATCAAAATACATTTCTTACGAGCAGCTGAACTCGTGGCCATGCTCTTCTTGCTCTCAGAGGATCCCTGGGGTTTGCACTCTTGTCATTTGAGAATTGTGCTTTGACCTTTTTGTGCCTTTAGTTTCCACGTCTGTAAAATGGGTGCTTCACCTAACTTTTAGAAGTTTTACACCCACTCAGATTGGTAAGGCCTTTAAAATCATAGCCTTGGAGTTCTTGTTTTCTTGATTTCACCCCGTAAGTAGAGTAAAATTGAAGCCGATTGCTAGAGAAAAGAAGCCTTTGTGTCTCATCTTCCTCCCTCAGATTATGTTTCTAAGGTATGTTCAGAAACGAGACCCCATAGGGGTTAGTGGTGTCCATTTAAATCTCTCAAATACCTACACACAAATATACCGAGCACAGGAGGATTAACTCCAAATCTGAGTGGATTAGCCAAGAAGCCTTGCACGGCAACGCGGAATTGCTGGAGAAAAATATATAAAATTGTCATTTTTGTCAACTTTACAATACAACTTGATCCCCCGTGTATAATGAGCTGTAAGCCTGGCAATACCCCAGGATCAGGTGAAGAGAAAACTTTCACTTGGGAAAAAAACAGTGGAATTCAGAGGGTCAGAGCATCAGAGACATGAGAGACGGGAAACCTGAGGCCACCTAGATCCCTCACTCAACACCCCGCAGTCCCCACCGGCTGCGCTCCTGGAGCTGGTCCAGTCCCCCTTCAAACCTATAGTCACACACATCCACGTAAAATATATGTATTTACACACCCCCTGGAGTAATTAAAGACAACTCTGAAAGCTTAGGATGTGAAGGACATGATTAAACACACAAAATAACATGAGCAAACAGACAACCTTCATCTGCCTTTTGAAGGCTACAAACATTCTAACACTGGGGGAAAAAAAGAGAGACAGCTCCCTTTCAAGAGGAATATTTAAAATAAAGTAAGCTGTTTCCCACAGCACTTCCCTTGCTTATGAGAGGCTTCAGCTGAAGGAGAGCAGAGATAATAATTAGGATAACCCTGCTGGTCCGTGCCCTGATCCATAGATCATACCACACTACACGAGTGGAAGAAGTGACTGAGGGAAAAGTCTGGCCCTGAACAGTTTGCAACACTGCAAATCTATTTCTATAAGAAAAAAAAAGGCATCCTTCTTCCCTTCTGCCAGGTATGGGGCAGAAATATTAAAAGATACAGTAAGACTTCGTTTTTCAAGGGAAAAAGATGGGGATCACTCCCAGGCTCCCATAACCAGGATTAGGTTTTGATCCCCAAAATTCTCCTCTCCTTTTTCTTTTTTTCCCCTAAAAATTTCCCTGCCTGGGACTGGTTGCCAAGGGCTGCATGACTGGTCACAGCTTATTCATAGCCTCAATTAGCAGGTGTGTGGCTGCCTGTTTAGCCACATTTTTAGATCTCCAGGCTCTTGCAAGCTGTCAGAAAGAAAGGCATTATTTTAGGTAAAATACCACTGCAAACCGGAGTGACACTCAGTTTGACGCGGGAGGATAAATTAAGGGTGAGGATACGTTAAGAAAACGGAGCGCCTTCGTCACATTCCTATATTCAAGGAGAAACACAGCTGAGTTTCAGTTGATCTTGGCTTCTTCATTGACCTGTGGCAGTAAATTTTCCCCTCTTTTAGCGTTTAAATAGTTTGTCAGTGAATGATCCCATTCATAAAGTGCCGGTGATGACAGTTCTGCAGAGCTAAATGGCACTTAACTGTGCACCTAATAAATCTGCAACAAAAATAAACAGAGAGGATGATGGGGAAAAAAAAAAAGATTAACAATGCCAAAGAGCTAAAAAGAAAATAATAAAAATAAAATCCACTGGCAGGTATGAAAGGATATTGTCATTAAAACTGTTTGAAATGGTATTGAGCAGAATGGCTCCCATTTCCCACACCTGCTTGGCTGACCTTGGAATTCTCAGGAGAAAAGGGGCTTGGCTGCTGTCTGGAAACTCTGAATTTGGTCATTAAATTGGCTGTGGACAGCACAGAGCTGCCTCTTCGTGTCTCTGTCCAGGTGTTTGCTTCCACTGCCACCTCCCTGAATAAGCAAAAGGGCATCTCCACTCCGGTGGAAAAGCAAAATTTGCATTTATGAGATGGTAATTCTGATTCCGTATAGGAAAAACAAACACCAGTACTCAAGTTGCTGAAGGCAAGAGTCAGACTTTGGGGATGGGAGGGGAAATTAGGGCAGAAAAGCTGAAACTGCGACCACAACCCAGTAAGAAACAAACCTCAGCTTTGAGATCTTGTGTCGCAAACAAGAGGCTTTGTCACAGAAAAACAAAAGTTTTAATTAATCAATCAATCTACATAACGGTGGCACTGGAGAAAGGTGGCATCAGTTAGGATGATGGGGAGGAAACTTGAAAATAAGCAAACAGAACGAAAGCTGACTTTAATAGCTTGGGAAAAAAAAACCCAAAAACCAAAAAACAACCACAAAAGCAACCCTAAATGTGAGGGAGAAAGAGGGAAATGGGATAATGGGGAAAGAAGTTTGCTGTGCCTAATCTCTCTCTTCAATAATGGATTTCTCAAGACAAAGGCAATGCAGTCCACCAGGAATTTGTATGGACCGTATCATTCTGCATAGAGAATTAATAACTTCACTGACAAAAGTGGGGTTTTGTGCATAGAGGGGACAGAGATGAAAGGAAAACGTGTTTGGAGGGAGAGTGGTGGGCTCAAGGAAGTTTATTAACAGAGTTGCTCAGGATTCAGACTGAGACTGGGTTTATATAAGCCTTTAATTAAAGTCCCTGGGCAGAAAAAGCAGACTTGAGCCATCAAAGTTTGCTGATGACAAAAAGCTGAGTCAGGCTCAAAAAGCCATTATCGAGAAGGGTTGGACAACCTGCAGGAAAACCAGGAGATGGAGGCCTGGGACAGAAGAATGGGACGTGGGAGGAGCAAACCATCAATGTGGCACTCAGTGAGTGATTGAACAAGATTTCTGGCTGCCAAAATCATGTGGCTCTATTTAAAAGAAAAAATAAAAATGCAGTTCTAACCCCAAAACAAGCCAGAGAAGGTGTTTGTGCTGGGGGTAGCACTGCTGGAGACCTCCTCTGTAGCAACTCATATAGTCCGTTGCAACAAGGACTTCTTTCCAGCAAATCTCACTTTCTCATTCAGTACATTATGCTTTCCTTTAATTTCCTGGAATTATCATAGAACGGTCAGAGTTGGAAGGGACCTTCAAGATCATCCCATTCCAACCCCCTGCCCTGGGCAGGGACACCTCCCACCAGACCAGGTTGCTCCAAGCCCCATCCAGCCTGGCCTTGAACCCCTCCAGGGATGGGGCAGCCACAGCTTCTCTGGGCAACCTCTTCCAGTGCCTCACCACCCTCACACCAAAGTTCTTCCTAATATCTAATCTATTTTTGAGGGTTTTACTCAATAGTACTCAAAAATAATGACATTAATCCTCAGAAAACTGAGTTTTTCTTCTACTGATTCCTGACCTGACAGCTGAAGTAATTTTTGAACTAAATCAACAAATTCTTTTAATCTACTTCTCTCTGTTTTCTCTACCACTCAGCATCTCCATACAGTTTTCACCGCCAAAATTCAAGAAAGATAAATTCAGTCTGGAACAGAAGCAACAAAAGGACAGCAGAGGTGGAGGGGAAGGAGTTTATCTGATGAGACAAGCCTCCAAGAGCCTGGTAGGATGAAGCTGCAGGGAGATACAATCCCCAGCTATAAATATCCAAGGAGAGAAGCCGCAGAGGGAGAAGAACTGCTTGTGCAAGTGGACAATGCTACTTTAAAAAAAATACAGTAAAATGGGACACGGGTAAGCGTAGATGGAAAATTTACTGCAGGGCTGCCAGCAGTTGGCTTCTGGAAGAGCTTTCCAAGAGGAGCAGAAACACACGAAGCTCCTCCTCAGCTTGTTTTCGAAAGGAGACGGAAATATTTATGGAAGGGAAAAATAGGAACAAACCCAGGCAAGAAAAAATGGGTCTTTTTGACCCAAACAGACCCTGCTAATCAGGACCAGTATCTTCTGCCATCGGAAAGGACCCCAGCTTGTGAAAGCCCCCCAGCAGTAGTATCTTGTGACAGAGGGGAAAAGGGGAATATTTGTGTTATGTTTCACTTTAAGCATCCACTGCCCACTCTGTTGTTATTGTAGCTCTGCTGAGTTTAATCAAACTAAGCTGTTAGGAAGAACAAGCAGGAAATGAAGATTATTATTAAAATAATAATAAATAATAATAATATCCTCCAAAGAGGCCAAGAGGGCCCGTAGGAGCACTTGGGGAACATCACTGACCTGGTAAGACTCCCCCATTTACCTGCTCCAGGTTGATTCTCCCCATCTAGAGCTTAGTTCCTTCTCTGACAGCAGATCTTTAAAAAAAGCCATTAGAAAAGAGGTGAAACAGAGAAAGCTTTTTGGTTTTGGTTTGTTCTGCTATAAGAATAATTTAAAAATAGCCCAAACCACCCCTGCCTTTGCAGTTGCTGGATTTGCAGTAACTCCTGCCTCAGGAGAACCACCGCTGCGGGAGATGGTGTGGGAGACCCTCAGAGGAGCTTTTATCTTCAGAGGAGGATTATCTGCTGCTCGAAAACCAGGCTCTCTCTTGGGTGCCTCAAATTCAGACTTTGAAGACTTATCTTGGCCCTCGTTCCCTGGGCCTGCATCCCACACAAACTACGCTCGGCGCTGAGGAAATCAGGCTAAAATCTCCCTCTCCGCTACCCCGGGCTCTGCAGAAATCACTGCTTGGAGAGATGGGCTCCAAACTGCCTCCAAAAGGTCAGCACACTTGGCCTAATCCAGCCCAGGGCTGGGAGCCAGGGAGCGGAGCATTCTTCAGGAAGGGCTCCATGGTTTTCCAAGAGCTTGTAGGACAAGGAAGATCCAGTTCACGGGGCTTTAGCTTATCCCCAGTTGGCAACACGGCACGAGGAGGGAGGCAGGTCCTCAGGAAGGGGAAGAACGAACCTCAGATTTAGCAGGGAAAAGGCTGGCTGAGGCTTCAGGAATGAGTTATCCCATCTGTCCTGGCAGGAGCTTCGAACAAACGTCAAGCCATCCCCCGCTCTTTGACATCTTCATCTTGCTGCTCGTCATGGGCGACTTTTCGCTGCACAAATGGGTCTAATTATTACCTGGGGGGTAAATATTCGCTCAGACACACACAGAATAAGGCAGGTTAACTCCCAGTCTGGGCTTCTAATCCCATTATCAGACACCTCCTCAGCATCATTATCCTAAATAACGCAGAACGAAACGCAGGGGAAGAAATACCATTGTATTTCCAGTAATGAGAAGCACGGACGAGAGAGGAAAATAATTTCTCTGAGTCATGCTCCCCACCCAAATAATAGAAATATCTCCGTGTGGAGAAGCAGATGACATGATGGATTAGCTGCACCTAATTTTCTTCATGAAAACCTTCCTGTGTGCAACTCCTGGCAGGGAAAGGCTGCTCTCCCTACTCAGGTGACCTGGGCTCCTGTCTGTGGGGTGTGCAGGGAGCTGATGCTGCACATCCCGGTTCTCCCAGCCTGAAACCATGCTCCACAGCTCATCCCAGATCAATCCAGGGCTGGGCAGAATAAAGGGAATGATTGTTCTGGAGGCAGAAAGTCGTCATGATGTGGCAGGTTGTGGTCTGGTAGCACCTGCTGTCCGAGCAGGGGTGGGTCCTAGAAGGTGCAATCCCAGAAGGTGCAATCCCTCAGCTGCTGAAGCCCCAAGGATCTCCCACAGCAGCAAAGATATCCAGGAAGGGGCAGAGGTAAAGAGGTTTGGAAGAGGAGCCAGAATTACAGGGTAATCCAAGCTTCCAGTAAGAAGAACATCAAGACTTGCAGGTGCAAGTATGCGCCAGGGACAGGGATGGATGATGGAGGAGAAGTTTCTCTGGGGCCATAATCTCCCAGAGGGACAGCTGTCAGCGAGAATTCACCTGTCTGTGACCTCTCTGTGTATTTATCACTTCTAATCCACCACTTTCAGCTTGTTTGTTTCATTTAGCTACTAGACAGCAAGGGGAGCCTGTATTCTCCAGAGGCAGGAGGAGAGCTCCAGGGAGCAGCTGTGGAATCTGACTTTCAAAATAATCTCTCCCTCTGAATGTCAGCTTGCTAAAAAGTACTCGAGTGCAAAGCAAGTGCTGGGTCCTGCACCTGGGGAGGAAGAATTCCAGGCACCAACATGGGTTAGGGGTGGACCTGCTGGAAAGCACTTCTCAGAAGAAGGATCTGGGGGTCCTGGTAGACAGTAAACTCTCCATGAGCCAGCAATGTGCCCTGGTGGCCAAGAGGCCAAGGGAACCCTGGGCTGCGGAGGGAAGAGGGTGGCCAGGAGGTGGAGGGAGGTCATTCCCCCCCTCTGCTCTGCACTGGGGAAGCCACAACTGGGATCCTGCCTCTAGTGCTGGGCTCCCCAGTTCAAGGGAGACAGGGAACTGCTGGAGAGAGTCCAGTGCAGGGCAAACAAGATGCTGGAGGGATTGGAGCATCTCCCTGAGGAGGAAAGGCTGAGAGAGCTGGGACCGTGGAGCCTGGAGAAGAGAAGGCTGAGGGGAGACCTTCTTCATGCTCCCAAGGATCTGAAGGGTGGGGTGAAGGAGGATGGAACCGGACTCTGCTCAGGGGTTCCCAGTGACAGGACGAGGGGCAACGGGCACAAGCTGGGACACGGGAAGTTCCATTGGAATATGAGGAGAAACTTCTTTGGTGTGAGAGTGTCAGACCCCTGGCAGAGGCTGCCCAGGGAGGGTGTGGAGTCCCCTTCTCTGGAGACCTTCAAGCTCTGCCTGGATGCAGCCCTGAGTGCTGTGCTCTGGGCAACCCTGCTTTAGCAGGGGAGTTGGACAGGATGATCTCTAGAGGTCCCTTCCAACTCTGACAATTCCCTGATTCCATGAAAAATCTGCAGGGTTGTATCTGGCAGTCTGAAGGAAGAAGTCCTGCTGTTTCAGGACAGTTTACACCTCTTTTTTTCCACATACCCTCACTGTTGTTGCAGAGAGCACTGTTGTAGTTTCATCGTCATGAGGTGACGCTGCTGGAACAGCCACCCAAGCTGTGTCACTGCCGCAGGAAAAGATGCTGCTGGAGGCTTTTTCCCACTGGTTTGCTTCTTGTATTTATAAATACTATGACCTGACTGATTTAAAAGCAGCTTTTGGACCCGTTTTAACTTAATTCACTAGCCACAGTAGCCACTCTGATGCCTTGCAGGGGTGCACACAGGTCTACATTAGCCGAACCTCTCTCTAACTCATTGCTACCTATCTGTAGGTTCTATCTCCCCAAGGTCTGTAAAAATCTGCAGGACATCAGGATAGGGTGTCACAACTCAGATAGAATTAAGAAAGGGTTTGCTTTGGCTTAAGTTAGAGCTGGGCTTTGGGTGCGGTGAGAAGGAGGAAGCCTGAAGTGGCCGGGAACTTGTCTCATTTGCCACCCGACAGCGACACTTTGAGAAAGACACTAAAGGTCCTCCTCTGGGAAGCATAAAAAGGCCTGGAATATTTAACCATTGTTCTATCTACAAGGGTTTGGTTCCTTTGGTTTTATGACAGCATTAGGAGCATTTGCCCAAGGGATAACCATCGTTTCCGCGGCTTTTGTTAGCGCCCCGGCCGGCTCCACAACCTTCTTCCCCAGGAAACTTTGATTTACGAAATGTCTTTTGGACAAGTTTGTTTCTCACTAATCTTCAGGAAGGAGGTGGGAGTGGTGGGGGGGCGATGAGTTGGGAAAGACCTCCTCCCAGTTGCACGCAGGAAGGCAGGCTGTCCAGGAGCGGGATGATTTCAGGAACCTCAGGTGGTGAGTAACACCCTCTGTTACCCTCAGACAGAACAAGAGCCTCGGTGTTTCCAGCAGGGAATTGACATGTCAGAACAGCCCAAGGGGGAGTTAATTCTCCCCACGGGCACCCACAGATCCCAGCAGGGATCAGAGGTTTCCTTCCCGCCAGGCTAAGGTGTGATTCCCTTGCAATACATTTGAGGAGATTAACATGGAAGGGACTAGAACTGGGGACAAAGCCTAGAAATCACAGGGTACTTACTTATGAGGAAAAAAACAAACACCAAACCAAAATCTATCTGTGCTAGGGAAAGATACATTAAGATTTTAAGGTTCAAATCCCTGCACTGAGTATCACGCCGAAGAAATTTCACTGCAGGACTTCAAAGTCTAAAAGGCTGTGGATTCCTAGAGGACAAGACAAGCAACAAGTTGGGGAGGTTTTTTGGTTGTGATTTTAACCAAATATCACTTCTTCAAGAGATTTGGATCACAACTACTGTTTGGAAGTTACTGTGCTCCATAGATTTATGCCCCCAAACCAACTATTTTTTAGTTCACAGTAAAACCTGATAAATCCTACCCATCCATACCAGACCCTGGGGAGAAAGAAGAATGAGGTTCTTACAGGGTGTTCGTGATCAACACCTACGATTCTATGACATCCAGGCTTCAGCAAACCTCTGCCTTGGCCAAGGCACAGATTTGGGACCAAATCCTGTATTGGAGCCTAAATCCAAACCAACTGTTCTTCACTCAGCTACGTTTATACTTTAATACCACAAGGAAACTTACGAAAAACCTGCCATTCACCCTCCTTGCATGTACAGCTAAACTCCAGAAAAATCTCTCTCTTTGCAGAACCAAAGCATTCTTTATCTATCAAAGTTTACAAAAAGCTGAGAGTTGGTTACTCAACTTGATCGGTTTTCCTCCTAGATTTTATTTTTCATGTAGTTTGATAATTAAGCTTTTCACCTCTGCTTTTTCTTTCTCCTCCTCTTTCTTCACTTGTTCCTTTCTCACTGCCCCTTTTTCTTTCTTCTCCTCATTCTTCATTCTTTCCTTTCTCACTGCCCTTTTCCATGTTGTCTCTGAGAAAACCAGATGACAGAGAAAAGAGGGAACTGAAAACCCACCCAAACTTCGAATTTCTTTATACTTGGCCTGGAGTTAATGAATACGTGTTGCTTTCTTTTAAAAAAAAAGAAAGGAAAAAAGGAAAAAAAAAACAGGACGAAAGCCCATTCATCCTCACTGGGACCTGGGGGAACTTACCATCTTGCAGGATGAGCTCAGTGCTTTGCAAAATTATCTAAGCAGTGGGTACAATAAAAGGTGGGTCCCAGCCAGGGCTCCGGATATGAGCACTTTCCATTCCTGTAGGGGAGTTCGGATTTCGACATCGGGGCTTGTTCCTTGCTGTCAGGACTGGAAGCTGAACACCCCTGAACATCAGCAAGGTTCAACCCCAAGGGCACGTCTCCCTCCCTTCAGACTCCTCCATCAAGGGACAAGTGGCCCTGGGACAGGAGACCTCGGTGCCAGGGAGATGGAAGGACCTTTCAAAGAAATAAAACTATCTTCAGGACCAGTGCAAAATCACTTAGAGGGCCCTGTGGTCACTCTGCTGGTAAAGATGAAGCCCTGTGGTGCAGGTTTAGTCAATACTGACCACAGATGCTGAACCAGGGTGCCTAAAGCGAGACCTGAAGTGTTCCTCCTGAGTCTCAGAAGCAAAAAGTGAAGCCACCTCACAGCAACAGGAGCTGGGTGTCACCACAGCCCCCTTTAAAGACTAAACTCAACAGTCATGTGTTCTCCAGCCCAGGCTGGAATCACAGAATCACAGAATTGTCTAGGTTGGAAAGGTTTCAGAACACAGAGTCCAACCATCAACTCAACACCGACAAAAACCATCACTAAACCATCTCTCTAAGCACTACATCTCTTAAATCCCACCAGGGATGGTGTCTCCTCATACACCGAAGCCCATCCTCAACTCAGCCCAAAGCAAAGGAGAAGAGTCACTCAACTCTTTGCATTTTGGTGATAAGAGCAAAAAAAAAGCTCAGTGGAGGAAAAAAATCTTACAAGAAGGGTCTAGAGGAACAAGAGAAACTTCTTTAACAAAGAGGAGAAGGAGCACCTGCCTACAACAATGGCTGAAACGGGCAGAGAATCATGGACTAGAATCATATTTTTGATTCTACTAGAATTTGTAGATGTTTTTCTCCACCTGTAGATGTAACACAGAACAGACAAGTCTGAAAAGGTTTCACCAAGAAATAATTCAATGGTTTTACCATTTCTTCCCACCAAACACGTGCTTTCCACGAGCATCCAGGAGATTATCAGCGAAAGCAATTCCGTGTGAGCAAGTATCAGACGGCGCATCAAGGGCTACTTTTGAAACTGAAAGATAGGATGCGAAGATTGCTACTCATCCAAAAGAGGAACAAAAACATCTTCAGTGTCTTTACGGACTCATTAAAAACTAGCCCAGACAGCTAGAGTATTGCATTTTCACCCAGATTGACTCATAAGTGATTAGAATGGGATTAACCAAAAAAAAAAACCAAAAAAAAAAAAAAGAAATCACTGGAACCGTTCCCACTGCAAAGTGGGGCTGAGTCAGAAACAATTATTTTCATCTGGGAAGCGGGAAATATCATTTTGTAAAACTTATTTTACTCTTTGCTGGAAAACGACCAACTTCATTTTACTTAGGATTTAGAAACGCACCTTCAACTTTTTTTATATTTCGTATTTTCATATTTCTTCTTTCAACTGGAGAGCACAGAAACACCATTTCCTATTTCAGGGTGAGAAAGAAACTTTTGCCCCCCAAGTTTCTACTTTTCTTCCTCCCCCTCCTCACCCTTCCCTCTGTGTAAATCTGTCAAAATCTCTCAAAATAGAAAAAACCACAAGGTGCCAAATACAAAAAAAAACCTCACATAAAAGCCACAGGCATTATCTATTTTATGGGATGCATTTTGGTCAGAAGAAAGCTAAATACTGAGATTTTCAAGTGTTATGTTTAAAATACATCTGAAATTAAAAAAAAAAAAAATCACTAGAAGATATTTCTACTTGAAACTCCAAGAAGTTCAAGTATCTTTGATGTCTTCCCTGATGGTCAGTTTTTTGTGGTTTTGGAATGATTTGGAATCATAGAATGGTCAGAGTTGGAAGGGGCCTTTAAGATCATCCAGTTCCAACCCCCCTGCCCTGGGCAGGGACACCTCCCACCACACCAGGTTGCTCCAAGCCCCATCCAGCCTGGCCTTGAACCCCTCCAGGGATGGGGCAGCCACAGCTTCTCTGGGCAACCTGTTCCAGGGTCTCACCACCCTCACACCAAAGTCCTTCCTAAGATCTCATCTCAATCTCCCCTCTGCACACAAAAATGGGATTTAATGAAGGACTCAGGCTTCCAAATAAACCTCATGGAGACTCTGGCAGACTTTTTTCCTTTCAGTCTGACGGTGAAACTCATTACACAAATTATTTCCAGTAAATTGCTTCACCCTCACCGAGTACTACCACATTTAAGACTTGTGGAAACATTTTATTTAGAGATAACGGCGCTGTTGCTACTATCCAAGAACAATAGAGGACAATTGTAGATTTCATAGACCATCTAATCTAATTCCTGTATAAACAGGCCATAGGCCGTTTTTAAATTAAATAGTATTTCAAGTCCAA
Source organism: Thinocorus orbignyianus (assembly GCA_013400375.1). Lineage (NCBI taxonomy): Eukaryota > Metazoa > Chordata > Aves > Ciconiiformes > Thinocoridae > Thinocorus > Thinocorus orbignyianus. The sequence goes on along the minus strand of VXBW01000361.1, from coordinate 1,302,394 downwards.
TAGATACGGTTGAACTAAAGCACAGTTCTGGAAAGAAAAAGAACAAAACAAAAGAAAAAGACACCCACAGATAAAGAATGTACAACAACACACGGCATAACTCCAGACAAAACCCAGCACACCCTGCCACTGTGCCTGTCACGAGTCTGTCAGGGCTCAGTGGAGAGCACAGTGGTTCAAATGTGCTCCTGAGACCCCACCTGGAGTCCTGTGTCCAGCTCTGGAGTCCTCAGCACAGAAAGGACATGGACCTGGTGGAACGGGGTCAGCGGAGGCCACCAAGATGCTGGGAGGGCTGGAGCAGCTCTGCTGTGAGGACAGGCTGAGAGAGCTGGGGCTGTTCAGCCTGGAGAAGAGAAGGCTCCAGTGAGACCTTGGAGCAGCCTTTTAGGATCTGAAAGGGAGCTCCAGGAGAGCTGGAGAGGGACTCTTGGTCAGGGAGTGGAGTGACAGGACAAGGGGGATCAGTTTTAAATTGGAACAGGAAAGATTTAGATTAGATATTGGGAAGAACTTCTTTGGTGTGAGGGTGGTGAGACCCTGGAACAGGTTGCCCAGAGAAGCTGTGGCTGCCCCATCCCTGGAGGGGTTCAAGGCCAGGCTGGATGGGGCTTGGAGCAACCTGGTGTGGTGGAAGGTGTCCCTGCCCAGGGCAGGGGAGTGGAACTCCCTTCCAGCTCTAACAATTCTATGATTCTAAAGGCAAAGTTTCGATGCATTTTCATGGCAGAGGAAAGACTGTAGCTCACAGCCTGTTTGCAACAGGCAAGAGGAAAAGCTTTTATCCCATTTCCATCTCTCTGTGATATAAACAAAGAGCTAAACGACACCAAATACCTGGGATTTACAAAGTTTCTTGCAAACAACCATTGCCCAACCCTGGTGAATTTGTTGGTAGTTTTAGAGGCAAACCTGTTAATGGACTTAAACCTATAGATGGCTTATCAGAGTTGCTTAGGATGTGTTAAATACACAGTGAGTGGGGCAACGGCCAACGGCTTGGCTGAAGGTAACTGGAGTTTCACCAAGGAAGTATCACCTGATGCAGATGCACGTGTGTCCTGGTTTGAGGGAAAACAAACCAATTTTCTCTTTACAATTTGACTTTTTTAGCTGGGCCTCTTCTAACTCACTAAACTCTGAAATAAACAGCATTTTGTTCAGAAACTGTTCACTCTCCCAGCGATAAGACCTGATGACACCAAGGGACGGTGCAGAGAGGCCCTGGCTGATCCTTATTGCTGGAACAACCAAGGGCAGGGAATTGGGTTATTTGCCCCGTTGGAGGGTGGGAAGAGGAAAAGCATCGAGGGGTCACCCCTGTGGGGAGGAGGGGACAGGACAGGGGACCCAAACTGATGAAACAGGGCATTCCATCCCATCCACATCATGCTCAGGGTAAAAGCTGAGGGATCAAAGGTTGATTTTTCTCTCTTTGATGGCTGATGTCCAAGGAGGACCCTGCCTTTGATCCCATCCAAGTGATTCTGACTCCAGAGCTGGAATCCGTCTCCTGTTGGTCACCCAGCCCAGTCTGGGACTTTTCCTGATGCCTGCTGGTGACACAATCATCACCCCGGGAGCTTGATACGGTTTTGTGTATACTGTATCTATTTTATTATTTTCTTCTTATTTTAATTTTACTATTAATACTTCATTAAAGTAGTTTAGTTCATTCTAAACTCCTAAATCTCTCATATCCCTTCCTCTTTTTTTCTTTTTGGGGGAAGGAAGGGCCATCTGTCAATCTGGTTTTGGTAAATTTGGCTGAATCCACAACAACGTGCCATCGCAGAGCTAATACAGAGGTGGGATTAAAGGCTTCCAAGCACCATTGAGCAAGAAACTGGGAAAATCAAAAAGAAATCCTTTCTCCCCACTCAACGCCCCATGGATCTCAGTGTGTGAATCGTTACCACCACACCCAAAAAGAAATATTAAGGAATCACCTTCACGGGGTCCCAAAGACCCATTTATTTGCCGCCCAGGTGTAACTGTGGGAAGGGAGGTGACAGAAAATGGCCAGACCACCAGTGCTCCCATTCTGACACACTCCTCAGCACCCAGTGAGGAGGTGGCACTGACAACACCCCCCTCCTACCTTCACGAGGTGCTACGAGGAAGCCTGCAGAGAAGTGCTATGAGAAGTCTGACAACTCCTGCTCTCTCCAGGGTTTGCTACAGAAGGAAAAACCTAGCCCAGAACAGTCTCTGGCTAGCATTCTGAAAGAGAAACAGCAGTAACAGCAACTGTTTTATTTATATATTTAACTTTTAATTAAAAAATAAAGGTTATCTTAATACATCTCTTGCAGCCTTTGGGCAAAATGCACCCTTAACAAGACTTTATGAAACATGATGCACATCTACTCTTGGCACACATCTTAAACAAACGCCAACGTCCTGCAGCAACTTCTTAAATCCATCGTTCTCCCCAAACCCTGAAAACATTTAAATGTTCTTTAAAAAAAAAAAACAACCCTACAAAAAATTAGAAGTGGGCCCAAAGCAAAAAAAAAAAATCCCAGATCCAAGCATCCCAAAGCTTTTGGAGCAGAGTCAAATCCAAACCCTCAACATTTCATCCAAAGTTTTATCCCAGATCACTGCAAATTCACAGACACGGCACCCAAACAACCACGAGAGATGAAAGCCGAACGCTGAGCCGGGTATGAATCTCGCTTGGGAAGCTTTGATCTTTACATTGGGCCAAAGCAAACTTATGGGTCTGAACTCCTTCCCAAAACTGCTTAAGTCGGGCCCATCCCTAACAGAAATAAGTGCTGGTTACAGGATGAAATGGGGCTGTCGGAGCTCCCCATTTCTCAGCTGTCCCTGATCCGAGATCAGACAAAGTTCTCCATCCATTTGCACTACTTTAAAGGGCAAGGATAAAGTCAAGGGAACACACTGCGCCCTTCAGAGCAGTTGTCTCACTGCACATTTGCCTCCCGCAGCAACAGAAGGAGCCCTGGACCTTCTTTCCTTGCCAGGAGCTGCCTCAGGTTTCTAGAGGGGGTTTCTCTCCAGCCCTTGACACTGCCCGTGGGGAGGCTCCTGCCCCACCTGCCCCAGGGGGGACACGTCCTCCCCACTCCCACGGGGGGAGTCTTTGTTCCACCGTGGCCCGTGATGGCTAATTCCCAAAGGCACAAAGTGACCAATCTTTAGACTTATACACAAGTTCTACATATATATATATATATATTTATATATATATGTACACACACACAATTACATACATATTTAAATATATATATATATACATATATATATTTGGGTTTGGTTTTTCTCTTTTTATCTTTTTTTTTTTGGCTTTTCTTTTTCCCCCCTTTCCCTTCTTGCTTTCCCTTTTAACTTAAAGGTGTAGTCTCCTCTGAGGAGGGCTCTGGTATATGTTCTGGAGACTTCTCTGTCTCCGAAGAGACTTCTGGCTTCTCCTCTGTCAATCTGGGCTCCTCGGGAGCTTGAGATGCCTCCTGACTCTGTGCCTGGCTGTTCATCTTCTCTTCTGCTTCGATTTCCTCCGAGGTGGGAATGGAGTTTTTCTTTGGCCGGCCTTTGGGTTTCGTTGGAGCCTCCTGTCCACCTTTCAGAACCTGAAGCAAAGAGATGGACAGTCAGGAGAGACATCCTTTAGAGAAGGATGAAGCTCAGTTTCAACCTCAAAGTTAATCCATGACTTGGCCATCATTTCAGTCTTGCATTCATGGAGTGAGCTCACTCACTATCTAATGTAAATAAATTGAAAAGCCAGCATTGCCACCAAGGACACCCAAAATCAGTTCCAAAAGGGACTGAGGCACACAGTCCTCAACACTACAGACAGAGATTTGACACAGAATTCAGTTCCTTTCCTGAGTGTTTCCTTTTTTCAAACCCCAAAGCAAGGACAGGCACAAACCTTAGCCAGGGTTTCCTCCGACTGCCTTTCCTCCAGCCTCTTTGGCTTCTAAAATAGCCTTTATTACGATTTCCATTTTTTTAACCTGCATTAAAATCCACGAGACCCCTCATTTGTTCAAAAGGTGAGGGTCTGCAAAACCAGTCTGTTCCTCTGTTTAATTCCCTCTCTCTTCGCACTGTCACTGCAGCAACAAGACACTTCCAACCAAAGATCTGCACCCAAGGTAACCCCAAATTTGGTTGAAGTGGCAGTAACTTCTGCAGCTCTGCATACATGCAAAGATACAGCCTAGAACTGCATCTCCTCTCCCAGCTCAGGACAGATAAACATTTCCACTGTGGAATGTCACAGCACCACGGTTCCCACCAGGATTTATCGAACAGTTGTCCTTTCTAAAAGCATTTTAACTGGAAAAAGGGCCACGAAGCTGAGAATAAGTGCAAGAGGTGAAAGGAAGATATAAAAAGCAAGAATTAATGATATTAGCTCCCAAAACTGCATCGGTTTCCATGGAGCAATACAATCTTTTCTGTCTATGCATATAACCAGTCCCATGAGCATTACGAATGCCAAAAACACCGAGGGAGATATTTTGGTTCTTCCCTCTGTTCTGTTCTAATTTCTACTCATTCTTTTCTAATTCCTACTGCCTATGGTCCCTCTAGCCCACCACATATGTTGTGTTAGAAACTTGTATGTAAGAAAAGTGCTCAAGAATAAAACAAAGTTTGATATAAATAGACACAGGTCACCGACACCACACTCAGCTTCCAAATCTGCTCTTTGGAAATCAGCTTTTAAGGACCATGGGGAAATGGTAAGGAACCACTTACCATTTTCTTCCACTTCATCCTACGGTTCTGGTACCACGTCTTCACCTGGAGCTGAGTCAGCCCCAATGACTGGGCCAAGTCAAGCCTGGGAGACAAGAAGAGGCATTGGCATGAGTTCACGGAGGAGAAGAGCAGCTCAAACGCCAGCTGCAGCCAATCCAACAGTGCAAGAACATACAAGAGCTGCATGAAAAAGAAAAGATGGCAGGAAAGATGGTGATTTGTTTCTCTAACCGGTTGTTTCGAGAAAAGGCCAGGCAAAAGTGGTGAAATGCTTTGAGTTTAGGATGTTTAGATGTTCTTATGGAAGAAGTGAGAATATTCAGGTGTTTGCAGGCTCTCTCTTTTCCCCTCTGTGACCACTAGATGAATGAGCAAGCCTAGAGAAGTTCTGGACTCTGACTGCAGATGCTCCTTGTTTGTGTATGAAGCAGGGAGCTAGTGCTGCTCCCCATCCCTGAGAAACAGGTCGACGGTGTCTGAAGCAAACAGTGAGAGCTGAGACACTCAGCATCACTCTGCCTCTGAAAGTGCTGCTCTCTGTATCACGTTTCTCCTCCACTACCAACATAATGGGGATAATAATACTTTCCCATTTCTCACGGAGTAGCAGTACATCTAAATCTATTAATTTCTTATGCATTCTGCTATTAGAGGCAATTTCAGCTTATAAATGAATTTATTATTTGCGTGTTTAGCTCAAGGGTACATGTGGCAGACAGCCCATAATCCTGATTCATCCTCCACAAATCTCCAACCTGTGCAAGTTCATCTGAAACCATTCATTATTTCTATATTAAAACCCAGGATATGAAGCAAAGAAAGCCTTCTCAGAGTAACTCTTTATCCTTCCCCACAGGTGGTAGCACCCTGCATCTGGCAGTGTTGTAATGGAGTTGCACAACGGATGGAGTTGGAAATCCTCAACAATGCTGGGCAAGTGCCCCACGGAGTCGTGCAAGTCCTGCAGGTGGGACAGCTCGAGCCCAGAGTCACATTCCAAGGTGTTCTGGATCGTGTGAACCTTTAGGAAAACACTTCCCCACCATTGAACGGGGGGGAAACACGGTTGTCAAGGCCAAGTTTTTCATAATAGAACTTCTGTTTCAGCTGGGCTCCTCGGGCAGTCAGTCTCAGTTTTACATTTACAGACACCTACGGACATCACAACGGCATTCTGTGCTCAAACACATACTCATGGATTCATGATTTCCCCCTCACTTTGGATTCCTCTAGACCTACAAGCTTGGTTTGCCCTCATTTTTCACTACGTAATGTCTACAAGACATCTACATAACGTCTACAAGACATCTACATAACATCTACAAGATATCTCATCAACTTAAAGGTTCCTCCACTCTTACTTGTGAGAAGCAGAATCCAGCAGAGGCGTTACCCCGTTGTACTGCTCTCCTTCACTGCTAATAAACCAGGTGCTCCCACTGCTCTCCAAGTAGTACAAGGTCATGTCCAGGCCAAAAGAGGCAGGAGCAAATGTAGATCACAACCCAATGCTTGCCCATTGTGTTCCCAACCATGAGTTGATGGAGAGAAACACTGCCTGGCTAACTCTTGCCTTGGTACGCACGTCTTATCACACTTGGGTTACCTGCAACCAGTTACCATCATCTCTTGCCACACACATCAGCGTAACCACTGTTGCCTAGAAACTTGAGGAAACAAACAGAGGGGAAGTGGTACACGGGCAGGAGTTGCTCATCATCAGCCTCAAGCATGTGCAAAGCCAAGGAAGAGTCATACCATCAAATTAATTAACAGGCTTGAGTGCTTCATCAACCCTGTCAACCACTTGGTTGTGTGAAGTTGTGAGGAGTTGGTACAGGAGCATTAGGGGCTCTGAAACTGCATGAGACAGCCTGGCCATGCCCATGAAACGTGGTCTAGCTGCAATCCTTGGCTTTGGTGATAGGCAATACAAGGGGTGAACACCAATCTTCAAAACCAATTTAAATACTGGGACGCTGCCATCTGTGGAGTTCAAGGTCTGGGATACCTTTCAAACCCTCTCTAGGTTTATAAACTTAATAGGAATTGGACAGCTCTTTTTCCTGTAATTTAAATTTGCAGAGCAGGATTCCAAGTCTTTAATTTTGGTGTCCTTATTTTGGTTTGTCCATTTGGTACCAAGTAGACCCTAAGAGCTTCCCTTTTCCTTCACGAGGACAAGGTACCCAGCTGTGCCTCCATAAGGGCAAGGTATCCTTCAACTCTACGCAGCCCTGGTTCTGTTTTCCATGCTGATGGACAGGCTAATGCCTTCTCATTGAATTCCTACCCAACTTTGCCAACAAGAGCTAGTTCAGCAGCCAGCTGAAGCTACAGCCAACCTTGGCTGCCGTGGAGACACAGCCATCCACCACCAGACCCCAGGAGCAGACAGGCTCCACCTTATTTCAAGCATACAGCAGGAACGTGAAAGGCAGACAGCCTTCTGCTCCATACCCTGCCTATCTCAGCCTGGCAGCTAGAAAGCACACAGATCCCCATGTGACATTTCCACTGATATGATCTACTCGTGTCAGCTTTGATCCCGGGAAAAGTGAGCCTTGAAATTGAATCTGGTCGTGTCCTTGGCCAGTGGCAGAGGCATCTCTGTGGAGCCAGAGTATGGGAACAGCTGAGCAGGACTAAAGAGAAGCCCTTTTGCTCATTCCTTTTCCTCCTGTAAGAGACTGACTTACCTGTCAGGCGTAGAGAGATATTTCTGCTTCTGGAACTTCTTCTCCAAGCCCATCAGCTGGAGCTCTGTGAAGATGGTCCTACTCCGGCGTGGCTTTTTTAACCGAGGGGTGGGCTGCTCTGCCTCCGACTCGCTGCTGGCATGGGCCTCGCTGGCAGGGGTCTCTGAGCTGGCAGTCCCTGGGGAGGGCTGGGCTGGCAGCACACGGGAGCTGGTGGCAGCTGGGACCAGGTGAGGGACCACGGAGGGTTGCCTGGTGATGACGGAGATGAGAGGATACGCCCTCAGAGAAGGGGAACCTGGCAGGGAAGGAAGCAGAAGGGGATGAAGGACAGTTCAGTGCCAGTAAGGTTCAGCAATGAGAGCACTGGAGAGAGCAAGGAGAGAGGGATACCCTCCCTGGCTCTGCCATTCCCTCCTTCAACGACCACAAGCAAATCAATTCCCCTCTCTGGACCTCCTCCTTCTCCCAAATTGCATAGGTCTAGCTTTCCTAGGACTGGGAATCTTGGTCTGTGTTTCCCTAGCACAGGGAAAGGAAGGTCTGAGTTTCCATTGCCTTTTTTTTTTTTAATTATTTTAAGGAGTTATTATCATACACGCCGTTGAAGTCATCTAATTCCCACAAGAGACTAAACTCCAAGCAAAGAATGAAATCTCTGCAGCTCTTTCTCTATGGACACTGGGACAGGGCTCACTCGAGCTAATTCCCTTATCTCCTTTCAAAGGGGACAGATGATGGAGTTCAAATCACAATTCATCTCATCCTCCAGCAGGTAATGGAGTCAGATGAAGGACACTTTCATCCTCCACTGTCCATACTGACCTCCTGGACCATACAAGGATGAACAGATTGGAAGCAGAGCTCTTCCCCAACTCTTAACCCTACATCTCCTACCAACCAGATGGTGCCAACCCTAAAAAAATATCCCCACGGTTCCGCTCCAGTCCTTTCAGGCCAGGACCAGTCTGGGATGACAAATCTAAACATTCCCAACCGCGATAGGAAATTCTGATTCACATCAGACCTTCTGAATCTACAGCTATGGACAGATTTCTGCTCAGCCTTAGCCCCAGGAAATCAAACCTTCCTTCAAATTCGGGCAGGGGAATAGAGCCATGTATGGGAAACACACACTTGTTGCAAGATAGCACCCTACACAACTTTGCAACCCACCTGCACAGCCTTGGGCAAGTCACCTTCTTGCTCCGTGCCTCAGTTTACCTCATTCACAAACTGGAAACAGCCCTCCTTTACCCACTCCACTGGTGGTAAAACACGGATTAAAGTTTAATGTACATAAAGTATTCTGAGATCTTTAGATAAACGGCAGCGTGGAAAGGAACATATTACACCAGCGATGCCTGATTGTGAAACTCTTCATATGAATCACCACTAATGAAAATAATGATCTGTAGACCTTAATGAGTCTATTTCAGTGAGTAACTCGCCACAGTGAAAGAAAGGAGTTGCCAGCCTGGCCTGCTGGTGACCTATATTCCTTACCCTCCTCCTCCCAGCCGAGAGCTGGGGGTGCTTAAGTCGGGTCCCAGGAAAGGGGCAGTGCATGGGGTACCCCAAAGGATCCTGCGGCATCTTAATCGCCGCTTCTGCCCCGCAACCACCGCGAGTTGCGCAAAATCCAGCTGCTTACAAAGCAGGTTCAAAAAACTATTGCCAAAACACTGTAAATCCCAACAAACTGGGATTTAAGCAAGACTGTACTTTAGGCAGGCTGGGACTTAATCCTTGCTTTTCCCTCCACACCTCTGCAACACTGAAAATTAAAGTATTTCCATTAAATTTAAATGATTCCACTTAAATCACCAAAGAAGTGCTTGAGAGATGAGATCAGCCCCAAGAAGAGAAGGCTCTGGAGAGACCTTAGAGCAGCCTTCCAGGATCTGAAGGGAGCTCCAGGAGAGCTGGAGAGAGACTCCTGGTCAGGGAATGGAGGGACAGGACAAGGGGGAAGGGTTTTAAATGGGAAGAGGGGAGATTGAGATGAGATTTTAGGAAGAACTTCTTTGCTGTGAGGGTGGTGAGGCACTGGAAGAGGTTGCCCAGAGAAGCTGTGGCTGCCCCATCCCTGGAGGGGTTCAAGGCCAGCCTGGACGGGGCTTGGAGCAACCTGGTGTGGTGGGAGGTGTCCCTGCCCAGGGCAGGGGGGTTGGAACTGGATGATCTTGAAGGTCCCTTCCAACTCTAATAATTCTATGATTCTACAACTCTAAGAATTGCCAAGCCAGCCTTTAGTTTGTGTAAAGTCTTATGTATTTTTTTTCTTCTTGTGGATTTTTTTCAGTCTACAGCATCACCAAGTAACCTGGCAGAAATTCTGCCTTGATTTAGAACCTCAGCGGCTGGTCAGAGATCCTACACCAGGAGATCATGCTGTCCTTTCTTTCAACTGTTCTTTCTGCCCTCATGGATAATTACGCACCCACGGACACCAGCCAGGTACAGGGAAGGTACCCCAGATCCTGTTCTCATAGTCTATGACCTCCATGATGGTTTCTGCCTCCATGGGATAGCATGGATATCATGGGATAGACTCCATGGCAGGAACCCTGAAGCCACCTCCTCCATAAGAGATGTTCCTGGGTGAGCCATGAGCAGTGTTGATGGTCTGGGTCTTAGCCTTTCTATGCTCCTGCTCTTGGGCATTACTGCTGTCCTTCACAGATGCTCTAAGAGAAGAGACTCCAAGGACTCAATGATCTTTAAGGTCCCTTCCAACTCTAATCATTCTGTGATCCCAGTCCCAACCTGCTCTGAATGAGGAGATAAACCCAATGTGCACCCCGTAAAGGAGTGGATCCAGCCTTATTATATACCCTTACCCTGCTGTATGGGGGGGTCCTGCTCAATCCCTCCAACCCCACAACTCCTGCTCCCCTGCAGCTTCATTCTCAAGCCTCATCTCAGAGCCTGAAACCCCATTCCTGTCCCTACACAGGGGTGGCTTTTGGCACCAGATCACTGGTTAATTGATACTTTTACCCTTGTACCCCTGTATATTTCCAGCAGGGCTCTCCATAAACCACAAGATTACAAAGGGATAATAAATCACCAGAGCTCAGAAACCCCTGCAAGGCTCCAAGCGACTGAAACCTCTGGACAAAAGCATTTTTACAAGGGACTCTCTTCAAGGGAGGTCAGCAAAAGGCATTTGATATCAGAGCAACCAGGGCTATTTGCTTTCCCGTATGGCATGGCAGCAGAGTGTGGGACCGCTCAGTGGGGGGAGGCTAACTACAACAGTCCCAAAGATTAAGATACACCTCCATCAACCAGAGGAAAGCCTCTGTAGCCTATTTTTCTAATAATCAGGTAGGATGAGGAATAAAAGAACTGCTTTCCTCCTCCCAGCATCAGCAGGGAGAACTTGGCTATTTTTGTAGGGCAGAACAGTGGTTTGTTATTAGAGAAGCAGATGATGCTGGAGTTGTCCAGGTCCACGTTTTCAAGTGCTGAGCACCTGGATGAGGGGATACATTTTCCAACATGTTCACAGCAGCAGCTGTGACCTGGCCAAGTGCTCAGAAAAGCTCAGTGCTTGCTTATTTTTGGTGCTCATATCAGGATGCTTATTTACTTACAGCTTTTCGGAAACCACTGCTCAACTTCTGTCCAAGTAGAGGTTTGCAACCACTGAGTTGCTCCAAGCTGCAGGTGGTGAACAGATTTGTGGAGCTGCTGACACCAAGTGTCTTGTGTTTGTTTGTTGCTTGTGATGGTTAAAGAGAAGCCCTCGCTTCTGGTTTGACACCAACAGTTGTGACGGTGCTTTTAGAAACCATCGTAAATAATGAAAGCATCTGCTGATGTTCAGCCCAGCCGTACACAAGACTTCTCAGCTTTCTGCCCTCAGCCTGATGAGGACACAGGAGGGTGAGAGCATAGAGCAAGGACAGCATTTGGAGAAACACATGGGGTTCAAGGCTGTAGATAAAAAAGCTGCTGGCCAGAAAGGGGGCAATGCTTCCACAATCGACCCTCCTTGGAGACAGAGTAACCCAGAGCTCATCTCTCCTCTGCATTTTGCTACCTGGAGTCTAGATCCCAAAGAGAAAAGCCCAAGATCCATGTCTTATTCTGGATCCACTTATCCCAAAGTTGAAGTTGAGCCAGTCCATTGTCTCTAGGTTCACTATTAATATGACTCCCCTTAAACCATCCGTACAGTTCTTACCCTGATAAAGCCTTGGCTTCCAAACACTTTGAAATCTGAGGCTAGATCTAAATTTCACATCCCCTAGAGTTCAAAGGTATTTCTAGACTGACACGGTATTGTAAGAATGGAATAATTTCTTAATCTTCAACAAATTAAATGCTGGCAAGCAGCTCTTGTCTGCTCAGCACTGTTGTGACATGCTCTGTCTCCTGAAATGGGAAAGAATGGAAATGAAACGCTCTTCCTTCCCGTACCTGCCTTTCAGAACTCCTTCAGATGAACACGTGCTTTCCCCTATTGTTGTCTAAGCACCTTTTCCACTGGGCTTTTCCACTTGGAAGGCAAAAAGCAGTCCACAGAAAGCAGGAGATGAGGAATTAGTTTGCCACCCAAGCAACACTCCTCAAGTGTTTTATTATGTCCACCTAAAAACAACCAAAAGGCAGCAGAGCCCCATGACGAAGCCACCAATGGTTTAGGACTCAGGAGCTTTCAATGCTCTTCACAGGGACAGTGGTTTCTTACTATGTGGTTTTAGACAGAAAAGTACCAGTTTTATCTATTAAAATAGTCTTAATCACCCCAAAGTCTAGGGTAGTCTCAGGCTGATATGGCTGCTGGATATTTCTCAGATAGTTGGGAAGGATTAGTATAATCCCCACTCCCTACCATGCACAACCGAGGGAGCAGAGCTTCAGCTTGAGAAGTTTTCCTGTAGTTCTTTTTTAAGCATTTAAATAGTCTCAGTTCCAAGCAGCAAGAAAGCTCTTATTTCTGTCCACCTCCATAAAGCTCACATCTGGCCACTCAGTTGCTAAAACTAACCAAGGGCTAAAAATAAGAAGGACATTGGATCCGCAGAGTGTTTTCTAAGGATCTGAAAACATTTTGTTTTGCTATTTAAATCGGGCTGTGTTGGCAGCCGCTGTACAGGGAATGAGAGACCTGCCCCTCGCACAATGCACTGACCACACCACCTTGAAACCAGTTGGCTTACTCAAGCCATGCAGGTCTAGAAGAGCCCTGGACACTCATTTCCTAATTACATGTGAAATGTTTGTCCTAGAAATATCTATCTTGGAATATGTTTGATTCTCTTTTCTCCCTTGTTTTGCTTTTCAGCAGCGTCACCAAGAAGGAGGACACAGAGAATTCACCCCGTTTTCTCCAGAAGGTCTCAGTCAGGACTCTCAGTTGTTACTACCCAAAACAAGCCAATATTCCAGGCAAATTTCTGCAGCATGCCAGACTTTTTACTCCCTCCTACCCCAGGTGTGAACACAGGGGGCAAACAGCAAAGACCGGGGCTCCCCACACTGGCTCCAGCTCCATGAGGAAGAATTGGGAACACTCTTCATCAGACCAGCCTGAAGTCATCCCTATCCATCTGCTGGGACATCTTGATGCTGCTTCTTACCACCAGATAGGATGCAATAGGGATACCAGCACTACACCAGATCACATTGCAAAAGTTTTAATTAAATATAAATACTTCAAACAATTCTTTTCCCCCCTCCCACCTCCTCCTTCTCCCTGGCTTACTTTCAACCCCGGCAGTCACAGACTAGAGGGAAGAGAAAAGGGAAAGCACTAATTAATTGCACTGTTTGACTGCCGGCGATGGCAGAACAGTTTTCCTCCTAGGCAAACTCAGCTAATTCTGTTTTGGAAAGAAAGAAAAAGGAAGGAAAGATTTATGGATCAGCTCCTCTTGGCAGGTCAGCCCTGCTCGGAGGCAGAATGAAATCTCACTCAGAAAGGGCTGCACTGAAAGGTAAATAATACAAGAAAATGAACTTACGACTCAGGAAGGTCTATAAATCTGCTGTCTCCTGAGTGTCAAAACAAAAGGGAACCAAGAAGGAGTTGAGTTCATTTAGGAAAGAACTTCATTTTGCTGAAGGAGCAGGCAGCCTGCTGAAAGGAAGAAGCAAGCCCTGAGCGAAGCAAAGGAGGCAAAAGCAGCGAGGAAACGTTGAGAACCAGTTGCCCCAGACACCACTTGTGTAGGGCGAGGGTGTTACATCCACATTTTCAGCACAGACCCCCAAAAGCCGAGAGTTTCCAGCCTTTTCATTCCCATGGATCTTGGCTAAACTTTACCACCAGAGATAAGTAGACGCAATACAATCCAGAAACTCAACACAGCCCAGGATCCAACTGGTTGAAGACAACAGCCAAATACCTGCTGTGTCCCCAGGACACAAGATGTCCTTGCAGCTGCTATAGCTGAAGGCTGGTGATGGACCTAGCATGGTTCTTATGCTTAGTGTCCTCAGGCAACATACCCTGTGTGGACCTGCAGCATCTCTCCTGTTCATCAGAAACTCGGCTGAGGGCAACAAAGCAATTGTTGCCCTCGAGTTAGTTAGGCCTTACCCCAGCTGGTTTTGCTGACACTGGATTTAAGTCTTCTCTGTTCCATCTACACCTGGCTCAGGCCCTGAGCTCTTCTGCACATCCTTATCTCCCCAGCACCCTGGGCATTGGCAAGTACATGACCAGCTTCTTCCCTGGTACTGCTGCCTGGTTCTCTTGGAAGGTGACTTCCCCTCACCTGGGAGGGGACATCTCAGCCTACATCCAGCATGGCATCACCGCACAGCCACGTCGTCAGCTCTCCTGATGAATGAAGCTGTCATGAAAGCAACCATGCAGTCAGTTGAGGTCAGAGGCCGTGGGACAATTGGGTAAGGAGGGCAAGAGACCCTGTACCCTCAAGCCACCAAGTTCACCACCAACTAAGCATCTCCCCAGAAAGATTCCTTCTCTTGTCTTCCCTGTGTGTATGTTGTTTTTACAGGTGCTGTCATAATGAAATACCTGCCTTATTTGAATTGTGTTATGTCATCCAGTAATCAACAAAAAGCTTTAAGCCATTGTGTAAATAAAAACACTGCACTCTTCATGTTATCCTTCAGCTCTGCTTTATAATTGCTAACTATTAGAAAGCAGCTTGCATCAGGCTCTTCCTGAGATCAATGCTGTGCTCCACCAAGTGCCCTGATAAGGATGTAAAAGGCAAAAGGAAAGAGGAGATGAGGAATGGGCTGTGCGGATACCAGGCAAACTCATTCACCCTTGGGAACAAGCAGAGGAGAGGGCTAAAGGGAAACAACCAGGTCCCCCAGTCCAAGATCCAGTCCTCTCCTAGAATCCCTGCCCACTGGAGTGCTGGCATTAACACCCACTAGAATCCCAAATTAAAAGCACGACCTGGGTGATGTTTACACTATGCAGCACGGTGCCGCGCACAGATCCCCAGCTATCTCTAGAGCGGGAGGCAGCGCAGCCATGCCAGGGGTATGACTGCACCTGGGTTAATTAAGGCCTGAAAAGAGGTGGGCTAATGAGGTTGTGAACACCATGTTGACAGCTTGACAGTTTCCATGACATGAGTTGGAGTATTTGTACAGTGCAGGCCATGCATCGCATCCATGCGGATGGTCTTCAGAGCTACCTGCCCTTCTTGTACGCTCTCCTGACGGGCTGGATGTCCAAGCATAGCCACTATGTCCTCCTGAAGTTGGCCCCTCCACAAGTCAACTTGAGGTGGCACCTAAGTAGGGATTTAAAGCTACCTGCCCCTCTTGTACGCTCTCCTGACGGGCTGGATGTCCAAGCATAGCCACTATGTCCTCCTGAAGTTGGCCCCTCCACAAGTCAACTTGAGGTGGCACCTAAGTAGGGATTTAAAGTGTTTTAGCACCCCCATCAAACCAAGCTGAACCAGAGAGCTCAGGGCAGATAATTTGTCAGGAATCCTTCACATCAGCCAGTTCAGACACTGATTCTCTTCTCATTCTTTCCAGTCTTGCTGTAAGACAAGCCTACAGAGCCTATCCCTCTTTGAATGCTGAAATAGCTGGAAAACCTGGATGTGATCCTCAGACCTTTAAAAGTGCCTTATATCAGCTCTATCATCAGCTCTTTCTGTGGTTAATACATATTAAATAGGAATTTTGGAAGTGGGGATGCTTGATATTGCTCTTTATAGTCATATCTCTCCTCCAGCACCCCAGCATGTCAGAGTTCAGTCCTGTAACTGAGAGTTAGCACTGCCTGGGGAGGGAAGATTTATCTTTATTTGTTTTTATTGGGGTTTTGGTTTGGTTTGTTTTTTCCTACCAGCTCCCTTTTCCTTTGGTGACATGTGGAAGCCAGTTGTAGCTAAGCAAGAGCCAAAGCCTCTGCACGTGAGCAGAGGTGAAGGGCACTTCTGGGACATTTTGAAAGCTTCCCAAAATAGTCCCAGGACTCAGCCCAAATGCAGAGAGCCAAAATTTCCATGGGAATCATGAGTGTCACGGAGGTTACAGGAAAGCGGAGCAGACAGCCCTGAAAATCAACCCTGAAATCTAAATGCAGAGCTGGAGCACGAAGAGAAGCTGGTGCTCTTCCAAAATAGCACACAGAGAGGTTCCTTGGAGCAAAGTCTAACTCTTCATCACAAAGGTTGCAGGCACAGGTCAGGCCAGATTCTGTTTTCCACTCCCCATTACCCTGACAAGGACCATGAGTCTCACAGAGATTAAATACAACTCAGCTGAGCAGCAAAAGCCTGCTTGGTGGCAAGTGGCTCCTCTCCCCTGTGGAAGAATCCAGACTCAACTGATGCCCGTGGCAAAATGCCCACCAGCTTCAGCAAAGCCAGGATTTCATCCACAGAAGGAAAACAGAAAATAAATGAAAATTAGTGCGGCTAATTTTAGTGCAGCTAAAATGATCCTTTTTAGGGCATTCTGACTGAAGGCCAGTTCTTCAGGAGCCTGTACCTCCGGTGATGAGCCAAGGGTAAGTTGGGGGAAAAAAGTGACACCTTATCCAATGGTAATTTTTGACACCAGCTTCTCGGGTGGGGGAAAATTAGGGCTCCTCAAGAATCCTGTTTTACCTTCCCTGAGCACATTAGAGAATGCTCACTTTTCTGTTCAGTCACGTTTTTTTGAGGGGGCAGGTTTTCAGCAAGCAAAACCCCTGATGTCTGTAAAGGTTAACTTTTATAATAAAAAATATAACATATTGCAGTAAAAAGTGCTCTTCCTCAAAGCTTCTCTCATCATACAACTACCTGGCCAGAGACCCAGAGGTGAGAGGAGCTGGACACAAGCTTCAGCCACCATTCCCCAAGCTAGAGGCACCTCGATCTTGAGAGTTTAGCCCAATTTCAAAGCCCCAAGTGAAACTTCCTCAGCACTTGCAGCTGCGAGATCCAAGTTTTCCATTTCAAGCCTGTCCTCATTAGCAATTTATCAACATAAAGTTTCAGTCTAACTTCTACATAATAACAGTAATTAATAAGTTTGAATGCATCTGAGGCATGCATGCCGCAGGCCTTCACAAAATCTAACCGGAAAGATAATTAATCCTTACTTAATAATGACATTTGATATTTATATTAGGGTTTTTTAACGTGTTTAAGGCACTGTACACAGAGTAAGTAATTGGCCTTGAACAAAGGATGAGCCTGAGAACCTCCCTGGAGGAGAACATCTCCCTCCCTGCTGCCACAGGCAGATGTTTCATACCCTGCCCTAGACAGGGCTGGATGTGGGGCAATTATCTCTCTTACAAACACAACGAAAAACTTCACCTACAGCATCAGAGTATCCAGGGATGCCAGGTCCCCAAAAGGATGGCACCAGGGTTCTTCTGGCAGGGTTGGAAATACCCATTATAACCAGCTGGCTTTGAGGGCCATACTGGTGGGGGAACCTGCGATGAACCTGGAGTGGGAAGACCTGGTTGTGCTGTTCTCCTGGGGCTGGTCACCCCTTCGTGGTTCCCTGGAGTCACAGGACAGCAATGCTCAGCTGCTGGGTTTCTGCTCAATTGCTGGAAAGAGAGAAGGAAGCTCCACCTGGATGCTAGAAGTTTTTCTCCTTGCATGCAGCGGCCTTTCTTCAAATAGGGGAGAGTGCCAGGACCTTGTCAGATCCTCAATGAAGAGGAAAATTTATATAGAGAGGAGAAGATTATTATTTTTGTTTAAAGAAGTGTTTAAAGAACCTATTTGGCTGGCTCTCAAGAAATCCTTTGTAGCAAATGTAATAGCACTCTGGCTTAATCAGTGGAGAAAATGCATCACAAGAACACGCACCGCTTCTCTATTTTGAATTATTCTGCTCCACGTATTCAAAGGGGAAGCTGTCTTTTGGAAGGGAGCCCCGCTGGAGTCAAGTCCACACACTTCAGGCAAACCTCATGTGGCCCAGAGAGGTCCTGCGCTTTGTCTGAGGCTACAGAAACATGATTCTGTCTGGGATTCCTCCTCATTAGCAGATGATCCCTTCAAATCCTACGCAGTGGGAAAGGAGGTACTCTGAACCCAAGCAGTTCAGTCCTAACATCTCCCATTAGGAGATACAGCCCCAAGGAAACAGCTCCAAGGAGAGGGTGGGTTTGGATATGGACCTCCATTCCAAGCCCTCACTGTTTGGACTCCAAGGGAGTTTTAAGACCAGGCCACATCAGTTCTGGAGAAATAAACACCAATGACAGTGCTCAGATGGTGGAGGAAAGTTCCTGGGATACAAGCCACCAGCTCATTTACCATAGCTGCACCCAGGGACACTTGGGTTCCATTAAGCCAACTTCAATTTGAAGCTCTTTCTTTTGAACTAAGCCACGTGAAATCCTTCAGCCAAGTGTTTCCTCCATTACCAAGGGTAAGAGCTCTAGAGCTCATCACCCTTTGGACCCAGAGTGAGGAAGCAAAGTAGCCAAAAGATTACAGAATCAAATAGCCAGAAGGAACAGATTTACAGGCAGTGTCCGCTCTTGACTATTGGGGGTGGAGGAGAAACACCACACCAAGAAGACACAACTCTCAGGGTGTCCAAGCTTAAGCTGCATCAAGTTTCTATCTTTACTGCTGACAGCCAGATGACTAGACATCTTGGGGCTCTGGGGAGAAATGGAGGAGGCCAAATGCAATCCTCTGTCCAGATGGTGTCACCGGTCAAGGAGTGAGATTTGGACTTCGATCTGGAAACAGATCATCAGAGCCGAGAGGGTACAGTTTAATGGAAGGATACGTCACGTTCTGTTCTTTATACAGCTCCCTGAGTATCTCTCACTGGCCACCGTCCAAGTTACGAGTCTATACGGACTTTGGACGGACACATTATGGCCATTCCTACATCCTTACACATCTGAGAAATAAATCTGCCCTCTCGCAGGATTTCACAGTTTCTCTCCGAGTTCAAAGGCGTAATGCTGTGCGTGCATAAATCAATCAGGCCCTTTACTTCCTGCTCTGTTAATTATTATCACAACATCCATAAGCAAACACCAGCCCTGGACAGCTGACTAGCCCTGCACACAAAAGCACTCTTGAGGTTTCTCAAGCCCACCCTTGTGTGAGCTCCAGCGAAAAGCTTGCCATAAATACCACTACCTCTTCCTGCTCCCAGCCTCCAAAACACTCTGGTGAGTGACACGTGGGAAGAGAGAGAGTTCAATTGTTTCTAAACACCAGACCCTGTAAATTTTGCTTCTTGGATCTTTTGGAAAACGCTTTTTTTCTTCTTCTTCTCGGGAGAATAGTAGATCAGTGTTTAAAATAGACAGACACCCCCCTCTTTTCCTCCACGCTGAAATGAAAGGGGGACTTCAGCAACTCCCAGGGTTAACCTGAAAGAGACCTGTCACATCTTGGCAGAGCCTCTGCCTCTTATAATTGCGGTTTATAATCTCAAGGGTTGCTTTATTAATAATCTTGCCCCCATCAGGACTTGTTTAGCAGAGAGGTTGGTCTCTTCGAGCCGCATATATGATTCTTTGATCTTGCATCTGCCCTAACAGAGAGAAAACTCAGCTCTGTTTCCTCTATGGACAAAAATAAACTCTGTGGACGATTTGGCTGAACAGCTGCACAAACAATGCAATTTAGAAGGATGCAAATGATACACGAGCAGGTTTTGTTCACAGCCTGCCTTGCCTTTGTGCTTGCCAATTAGATCAGTGATCTTAACCCAGCTCTCGTGGCTGGGGAAAAGAGGAGAGACATACACAGGGAGTAAAGCTAAGCAGAATGCATTTCATAGTATTATTCCAGGAAGCTAAAACCTTATTATCAGAATCTAGAGCACCTTGGAATAAGGATTGCCTCCAAATCTGATTTTTTTTTTGGTTGAATAAGCTGACAAAGACCATGTCGTATCTTCTACCGGCACAGGGCATGGCTATTTTTATTCCCTCCACATCAAATAACAGCACACCCTCATGGGCTGAATCTGAACCTAAACAGAATGAGTCAAGGACAGCTAAGCTCTCGCTTCTTGGATGGGGAAAAAAAAATACAACTGGATTTCCAGTTTATAGAAACCTTTCACTAGAACTGATTCTGCAACCCTGCTAAAAATCACTGCTGGCAACTTCATTCCCAAAGCAGCTCCCTTGATTTCAGTGGGACTATCTACACGCTATAAAGTTAATCATAAACTGAAGATGTTGGGAGAACCCTGGGTCCCACAGCTTCATCACTGCCTGTACCTGCAGCCGTGACTATCCACATGGACACGGGGAGGCAGATGCTCCCCATCGGTTCCACCCCCAGTCTCCAGGCAAACTGATATTTCCCTGGCTTCCACATCTGCGCTTAATTACCCTGCCCTGTGGCCCAGGAGTGAGTGAGGACAAGGAAAGCTGTGCTCAGTGCTGCAGACATCATGGAAAGAGCATGTCAGAGCGGACCACTACACATGTGTTTTCACTACAGAGTACAGCCTGTGGGTGAAAACACCAGCGGAGCAGACAAGGCAGCTATGGGCTTGGTCTGTAGCAGGGAAACGGAGGTGAGCAACAAGCAGAACAGCCAACGCTCGGTGGAGAAGGACCTAAAGGACTCCAAATGACAGCTTAGTCCACCCTACACCAGGGTGCAACATCTGTACCAGATCTTCAGCCTGTATAAACCTGCAGAGCCCCCGACATCAAAATCAGTCTGATTTATAGTAGCTGAGACCCAGCCCGTTCATTTCAGGGCGGGTGGTGGTGGGGTTTTTTTCAGCTGAAGGCCAGAACAAGTTTCTCTCCCACTGAAATTCATCTCACTGCAAGAAGTGAGCTGAAAAATGTCTCAAGGATGGGCAGTTTCAGAATGGACGCACCCAGAATAAGCAGTTCCATGAGAAAAATGTTAGCCTCGGAGTCACAAAGCACTTTGGAGGCATGCAACCGCTTACACAGCAGATGAGAGATGACAAGGTTTTCCCAGCCACCAGCCCGCCTGTACCACAGCAGCGGTGGAAGGATAAGCCAGAAATTCCAGTTGGTGAGCTCTAGCCGTCCCAGTCCCCAAAGAATACAAGCCCTCACTCATGTCAGACATCAGCATGCTGGGGTTTTTTTTTTTCTGTTCTGATAGGAATTCAGCCAAGGAGACATTGTTTTCACATCTCCAGACAAATACAAATTAGTCTTAGGGTGGAGATAGGCTCTAATTAATCATAAGGGTTTGAATTAGGTTTCTGCAGCGCCCAAATTCTGCTGGCGTTAATTCTGAACTAATGTTGTAAAGAACACAAATGTTAGAAGGACATCTCTTTGCCACAGCTCCAATCTAGAACCACAAACATGCCCCTGGAAACGCTCTGATTTAGGGATACAGATGGGAGACCCCCGTCAGCCTAAAAGATTGGAGCTTTGGTTATCACCCATCTCTGGTTTTCATCAGCACATCTATTTACCTCCGATTCTCCTACGGCACCTGTCACTGAGGAATGCAGCATCGCCGTGTTCCACAGGTACCCGTGTGACTCCACAACCTCATTTAAATACCAATTACAAAAATCAATACACACAAAAAACCAATCCAGCCTTTTCTTCCTCTACACATGTGTACAGTTCCCGCTAGCGTTAGAAACAACTCCAGGCTCATGGGAATACTGTCTCGTTCCCACCGACTTTATTTACTCTCACCTGCCCCAGTAAAGGATTGAAAGAACAAAGTTCCATTCAATTAGATGGAGATTTTGGGGAAAGAGGATATTAGGCATAGCGTGTCCAACCCTGCCACTGTCTTAATGTGCAATCATCTCAGCCAAGTCCCCCATGGAGAGGGACTCTTTGTCAGGAAGTCTAGTGACAGAACAAGGGGGAATGGTTTTAAATTGGAAGAGGGGAGATTGAGATGAGATCTTAGGAAGAAGCTCTTTCCTGTGAGGGTGGTGAGGCACTGGAACAGGTTGCCCAGGGAAGTTGTTGATGCCCCATCCCTGGAAGTGTTTAAGGCCAGGCTGGATGGGGCTTGGAGCAACCTGCTCTAGGGAGAGGTGTCCCTGCCCAGGGCAGGGGGGTTGGACCTTGATGATCTCTAAGGTCCCTTCCAACTCTAACCATTCTAGGATTCTATGAAGTCCCTGAATCTCACTGGACTTCTGCTTGCCCCACAGGCAAAACGAGGATCATGATGCCTACCAGCCACACGAAGCTGTTGTGTGATCTGGAAAGTACTCAAAGAGAAGCCACAAGGGGAGGCAGAGGTGTCGCTGTCTCCCAGCTTGCTGAAGACATTTCCCATTAGTAGATTGCATGAGCACCGCATTGGGAACTCTCTTTTGTGTCACACGATTACAAAACTCCTTAATGTGCCATTAATATATATGTTAATATTGAAGCAATGCTTGTATCCTGGTATTGTGCAACTGGTGATGTTGCCACGGGAACTCCTCCAACAACAGCCACATATGCAACCCGTGGTTTTTCTATGCCAAAATAACTTTTTCAGCTTTTGGGGTGGTGTTTTTTGTTAGTTTGGTTGGTTGGTTGGTGGTTTTTTTTTGGTTAAAACTCTTCTAGACCACAAAAGATACTCTGCCAAAGATCAGCCACGGCTGCCAATACACCCTGCAGACTTATTTATTTACTTCTCTATTACCAGCCTCCTTTATGTGGCACTGCTGGGATGAAACTCATCTCAAATTTGGTATTTCCATGCTCTATCTGCAGACAGCACGACAGACTCTTCACATTGCCAGTGCTTTCATCAAGCTTTGAAATAGGGACCATAACCAGAACACCAATCCACCGAGCTGGACTGGTTTGCTTTGCTCAGCAATGGTATAACAGTTACGAGAGGTCTTTTAAATTCCAAGTGCTAAATGAGCCTTTAATATATATTTGGTGAACCATACATGAAAAGCACTTCAATTCGAACATTTTCTGAAAATCCTACTTAACTTTTTCTCTGCAGTCTCTGTTTCCACCCCAGAGGATCCATTGGGAAACCAGATCCAAAGTCTTTCAGTTCATGTAGAGCTTTAGAAAGACTTGCTTGGACACTGCAACCCATTTCTGTCTTGAAATAGTTTCTCCAATTAATTCAAGAGTCCTTTTTTAAGTCCCTTTCCTCCTTCTTTTATTAAATTTCTACAGAAATGAAAATTTTGAAGTTAGATGGATGAACTGGTAAATGCATATGGATAGAGATATATAGTTGGTTTAATAAAAATATGCCTTCTCTTCTGTGCCTGGCGTGTGTATTCACCACCGCAAACACTCCACCACCATCTCCTTTACACATACAAAATGACACAGTAGAGGGGGGAAAGTGGAACTGAAACTAAAGCAAAATCAGAAACTTTTGGTCTGATACAAGAATTGGCTCCAAATAACTGAAGATTTCTAATTACTTTAGTCCTTCATTAAAAATAAACTACTAAATCCAAGACAGACTGAATTTAAGTCGTTTGAATAGCCTGGCCCTTCTAAATTTATAAAGTTTCAAACTGACAACGTATTTCTATGCAACTTGGAAGAAATAAAGTAACAACCTCTAAAGAAAAAGAAAAAGAAAAATCCCATAGTAAAACAAAAACCCATGTGAATTGTCTTTGCACACATTACGAAGAGGCCAAAAAAGGCCATCATTTTAATTATTTTCTCTTCTTTGTGGGTCACCTTTCATGAAATTGTTGAGACTCAAACATACTCCCACCAAGACGTTAACATCTCATTTCCAATCCTGCTTGGGTGAGGAGCCCAAATAAAAATAAATGGCTTCTAGAATAAGACACATCATCCATCATCAGCATGTAAAACGCAGTCATTAATCACAGCAGCAACCTACTTATTACGGGTATTCAAGCACTGGCAATACAAATGCTTATAAAACAGGGACTCCTTTCATAATTCCCTGCCCTTGTCTCTCAATAGTTTAGAGGATTAACCCTTTTACAACGAGGGATGGGCAAACTGGTTTTGCCTAATTCCAAACCAACTTGACATCACGGGTTCGAAAGTTCGACTTGAACTCAAACATTGTCAGATGCAGCTTGTGCGGAGGGGAGACAGCAAGAAAGAGCTCAGGGAGAGTAAAAAAGGAAGGAGGACAGTGAAAGAGCAAATCAAAAACCCCAGCAGGATGCGGACAGGATGAAAAAGGTCCAGTAGAAGGTCAAAGGATGGATAAAAATTGCTTAATGAATGAGTTGAAACCCCAACGAAGTTAATAAATGCAGCTTTGTCTTAACACCTATCTTAACGGGATTTGTGGGGAAGTCTCTTCCCTCCTGCAGACTTCTCTCTGGTGAGAAAAACATCCAGATTTTTAGTTGCACTTAATTAATCCTCATGAAGAGTGGAGTTAAACATACACAATCCCCACTGACTGTATTACTTTGAGCTTCTCTTGCCTTTCTTAGCAAAGGATTTAACAATACTTAATACAAGCACGTAACAAACCACTGGGGTTTTTTTTAAACTGATGGGAAAGATGAGTCACGAAGCTCCACATCAAGGATTGAGCCAAGTAGAGTTGGTCAAACCACCAAGTGTCCACTGCAAAGTTCTCAGCTATTCCAAGGGCTCTGCAAAATCATAGACTCCATCCAGGTGTCCCAGCTCCCAACAGCAACGTGTCCCAAGCCGCCAGTAAATGAAGGCTCAGCAGAAAACGTTGGTATATTTGCTGTCTGATGCAATTCCTTTTATCTACACACCCAAATCTTGTGTTGACTGCGAGGAGTAAATAAGAAGTGCGGACGGGGGGGGGGGAAATAATCTAGAAGTGCCAAGAAAAGCAATATTTGGGGACCATCTGCAGTGTGCAAAGGGTTAAATGAGTTTAAAATGCATAAGCCTCACAATTTACTGATTGTTGTAAAAAGTGGGACATCTGAATGAAAAAAAATTGTTGTGGAGAGGAACTAAATGAGAGAGGTATTTAAATTTTCTCACAATGTGTGAACGGGCCCCGGTTTTAACGAAAGGTTTTAACTTCTCAAACACTTCAATTAACTCTGTCATCAACTGGACAAACATTTCCAACGCCGGTATCAATTACTGGAGGCAAATGAGCCATGGTTGGCTTTGGGGAAAACAAACACTTTGAGAAGACAAATTAACATTTTTAAGGCACACTAAAGCTCCGGGCCAGGTTCTGGGAACAAACACTTCGGTTTCAATTAATTACCAAAGCAGCAATAGGCAGGAGCAGTTATTCTGTTGTAATTTGCTTCCATATGTAAGAAGTACTCAGGGAATATCTTGTAGATGTGACTGGGTTCAGGGTGAAGTGGGCTTTGTCCTGGCACATCCTCAGCAAGAAGTTCAAAATCACTGCAGAGGCACTCGGAAAATGCAGCGCCGGCTCTGCTTCCCAAGAAATATCGGGAGTTTTCCCTAGATATTTCCCCTAAAGGAAATGTTTTTCTTCAACCATTCAAGGCACCGTGATGAATGGAAGAGTTTCCAGGTTCCTTCCCTGTCCAAAAGGATTTTCTATCCCCTAATTTACAACAGGAAAGCATCGCTTTCATTTTGCAGGGATAGAGAAATACAATCGGCCGGTAAAAACTTTATCACTGGGTTTGGTTTTTGAAAGGTACTGCCAAAGTTAAGCTCACTGGGGAGTTGAGAGGAGTCAAACAAATCATGCCTGGGCTCTACTGAGCCTCCAGTATCTGTGACCAGACTAGAGCTAAGTTTTAAAATAGCTGTCAACTGATTTTAATGCATTTTTACAAGTTGTGACATGACTAATGGCGCTAATATTAAGATGGGAGAAATAAGATCAGAGAAATCAGGGTGTTGTGGGGTTTTCTTTTTCCTCAAACACATTAAAGCCACAGATCATCAACTGCAGCTATCAATCTGCTGGCATCGCTTTCATGGCTGTGTCTTTGTTCACTGATGGGGAGGAAAACAGGCAATGCTTTTTCCCCAAGGTGAGGATGTGCCATGGAAGTCCTAGATGGATGTTTATCCCGGTTGTATCCCTTTTTCCTGATTAACACTGCCGGGCTAATACTACAGGGGTATCACTTTTACCCTTCTTGGATAGAAATTTCCACTCCATAGTTGCAAGCTCTTTAGAAAGTGCTAGTGGAAGCTGTTAATTGATAGTGCTGTTAACAGAAAAGGCACGGAAAACAGAAAAGGACACAAAAAAAAAGGCATAAAAACCCGCAGGAAATAATGAAATAATTTGCTGAACTGAGTTTGTCAGACCAAAAATGAAGTCATTTAAGCAGCTAAAGGGTTCTGCAGAGACTCCAGCACCCCTGTGATGTGCGCAGCCACATCCACCTCGGCCGTTTCCACCCGTGTCCCATTTGCTCCTGCAAACACCTAGCACCTCCATCCACCCCACAGAGGTTTCACGGAGCCGGAGCGATGTCTCATCCCGAGCTCAGACAGGGAGCAGGTCCTGTCTTTCATTTTACCCACAGCTGCTCGCAAAGACAGAAAACAAAATCAAACTCCAAACCCTTCCAGTGCTTGGCATCATCTGTCCGTGGGGACAAATTTAGTTCGCTCGGAGGGACGGGAATGACCCCAGCTCGCAGCTATTCCCTGTCGGATCTGCAGCTTGCCACGTTCCACAGCTTTTGATGGATCTTTAGGGATGGCACTTGGGATGCGGCACTGAAAACTCCTGGGACAGCCTGGAAACCCTATAACTGCCAACTCTGAGCTGCTCCAAACGGCAGGAGATGCCTTCACCCTGCTGGGAAAGGGAGGGTGAGGAGAAATTCTGAGGATAGAATGAAAAAGATCAATCCCAAATTTAGTAAAAAAAGACACAAATTGTCTTAAAGCAGGCTTGTGAATCGCTACTTAAAGGATAACCACGGAATAATATTCTCCCTGATTTTCTGAACACACCAGCATGCGTTATTAAACCAGGATGTATTTATAAGTCACAGGTTATTACTTTTTAAGTAATATTTTGGATGCTGTACTTGGTTCAGTTGAGACAAAGACGGACATCCATAACCACGACAGTTTTCAAAATCAGCTCATGCCAAAGTTTCGGCACTTTAGGAGCTGACAGTTACAAAAACAAGCTCTCTAAATCCTGACAATTAGGTGAAACACCAGCAGGGCTTCTCCAGTCTCTGTTCAATGATCTTTGCTGCCTCTTCTTATGCCACCGCTGGCCAGTCTGGCCCTGATGGACAGAAATCCATCCGCAGAACCAGTTGCTGGGACATCTTCTCAATGGGTGCTAGAGGGGTCAGGCTCCCGTTTGAGAGGTCTCTGTCTCTCAGCCCCAAGGAGAAAGGTTTCAATAGAGCTGTACAAATAAAATATTATCAATCTGGGATTTCGTAAATGCTTTTGTCTTAATGTAATATAAGTGCTAAACTATCTTATAATAATGTGCTTTTAAATGTTTACGGTTAAGGCATAATTGAATTTGACTCATTTTGGCCCCGATCCAATGACAATTTAATTGACTTCAGTGGGAGTTGGATTGGGCTTTAAGTAATTTTAACTAAAATAATCCATCAATTGTTCCTCACCCACTTCAAACTCCTTCCCATCATTTCTGATTGCTCTGTAATTTATTGCAGCAAGGTGAAACCAACCCTTCTAACTTCTGGCACGGCTTCTTGTCCCACAGTGGAGAATTTCACTATTATCCAGCAACCTAAAAGAAATCTGCTTGGAGGGAAGCAAAAGAGCAGGCGGCAGAGATCCAAACTGCCTAGAACTGTCCTCTGCTGCCACAGAAAACTTCAAATATCAGCTCCTCCACTCCTTAGTCACCGCAGGAACAAAATGAACTGTTCGCAAAGCTGTCAAGAGGAGGTTTGGAACAGAAGGGTGAAGCAAAATGTATTCACCAACCTCACGCAAATGTTTTATGGCCAAAAAAAACCCAAGAAGTCACCATAATGTTGTATCAATGATTACGTTACTCTATTTCAGGGAGATTGTTCATATTTCTCCATGTATTTCAGAGATGAATAAAAGCAAGCTTGGGCACCAGGACTTCTTAAGGATGTATAAAGTGATGCAATTCTACATACGTGATGGGCACAGTGTGCGAGTAGATGCTCTCCATGAGCCAGTACCCACCACTGCTAATTTTCCTTCAGAGCTGACAGGTTAATCCGTCACGGAATACCTTATTCAAGTAACCACAGATGTACCACGCGCGTTTCTCTGTCTTGTAAAAGAAAAGGAGATGCTTTAAGGCTTCAACCACCCTGTGCTTACACAACAGTGTTTTGTTTTTTAATGGATCAACGTAGGCAGCCGTACACGGGATGTGGCAATGGGTACTGAACACTCCAAGCTACGGGGACCTGGTCTTGCTTCAACAGCTATTAAAATTCAACCCAAGAAACCCAAACCTCTGGAAGGTGAAATCCCATCAGCAGGAAAACAACCCATTAAGAATCCTGCAACTTGCAAGATAATCCTTAGTAGAAACAGTCAAAGCCAAATGTTTAAAGATGACTCGAAGACAACACTGAAAGCTCCCTCATTCCCAAGAACTTCCAGAAAATAGTAGCGAGATTATCTGAGTTACCGGGCAAACACAAACCCTTCCAATTCAAATCCTGCTTCGCATGAGTAGTCCCGCTGAAGGCAGCCAACTAACTGCATGAATAAAAACCACTGGCACGTTAAAGAATTTACAAGATAAGACCTGAACGCGCACAACCAAACACATTTTAAGGTCATTGGAAGGTTGTTGCTCCAAATCTCACAGAAAAAAAAGAGCATAAGTATTTGCAACTTTTCAGGCCTCACATTTTCAGAGGGAATTCTATTTTTGTTACAGAAGAAATTCTGGAAACCCGTTTTTCTCCTTCCGTAGAAAAAAGGAAAAGTGAGAGTGTGACTTTTTTTTTTTACAGAAAAATGAAAAAACAACACAGAGATTATTGTCCAGGAGCTGTTGATTAAGGGGGCTCTGCTTTCAGGTTTTATGTTTTAGAGAGAGCTCAAATATTCTTGAAACAAATACTGCCAAAACCATAGTTTTATAAAAATCTTGTACAGGGGATTTTTCCTACTCATCATATATACTGGATATATCATATATATCCTCCTAGAAAACATCTTCTTGTTTTTACTGAAAGTCATTTCTTCTTACAGAACTACATATACTTGAGCTCTACAAAAGTGCCATCTATGAACAGGTATGCACAGACCAGTCAAAAAGCCCAAGGAAATTAAGCAGTTTGTTGCTTTTATAGTGGATTTTTTAAGTTTGTTTTTTTTTTTAATAAGGAATGCTGGACCACCTTTCCACATGGCAGATTCAGAGAGAGACTTACACAGCCAACTAACTGCTCTTGACCCCAAGAACTCTACCACCCTCGTGAATTCTCACTGGGTACTAAGAGCAGAACCAAACCTCCAGCATCTTCACGGCACAAGTTCTACCAGCATCACCCAGACCCTGCTGGATGTTGGAATACCAGTGCAGGGGTCCACCTTCAGGGAGACAGGGGATTTTTGGGGAAAGGCTGTTTCTTACCCTTCCCTTTAGTTACTTAAACAGGTCTCCGTGCCAAGTATCCAAACACCTGTCCGAAATATCCGCAACTGGTAACTCGGTGTTCTTCAGAGTTGCGTTCAAGCCAAGAGAAATGAGGGAGAAGATGCCAAGAATCAGTCCAAATGAAAAGTTACATGAGGGGAAGATGGAAAATATTAAGTATTTACCGTGCGAGCCAGGTCCTAACACCAAATCTCTATATATTTTTAAAGATGTCATTAAAACGTAGCTTTGGGAATTTCACATCACTTAAAGAGCTAGAAGCCTCTCAGCTAGACTCTCCCAGAGTGCCAAGAACACAAGAAATAATAGATAACCTGGGAGAGGGGGACGGAATCCATCTCCAGTACTTCCCTGGATGGTAATATTAACATGACCTTGCAATTTATTGCTGTTAAACCTACCCTGAAACTCTCGCATTCATCTGACCCGTGCAGTCCATGCTGGGAACAATCAGACACACCATGGCACGGAAACTCTTCGTAGCAGAGGGAGAACAAGAGCTACCAAGTAGAAGCACACTCAGGACATCTACTGCCCAGCTCCCACCAGCTTGTTCTTGTGATCCTGTTCTGTTACGGACTTGGTGACTTACACAAATACAGCTGAGATCACAAACCAGGCCCCTCAACTTTACAAGGAACTATTATATTCCAGCAAATGAAGCTCACATTAAAGTCTTCTGGCTCCTGCAGTCCAGCTGGAGCAGTTCTTAAATAGAACTGGCTGAAAACGGTTGGTTGTAACTTCCTTTCATCAAAAAAAAGAAAAAAAAGAAAGAAAATTTTGCAATACAGAAAGTAACTTCAACGCTTTGCCAAATGTCTCATATAAAAAAAAGAAAGTGTCGGAAAGTTTCATTTCAGGCTTCAGAAGCTATGTTTTCAATATTTTATTCCAGATCAAGTGTTTTCTCTGGTCTGATTCCCCACACACATATTTTGTAAACTTTTAACTTGCTGAAATAAACTCAAAACATTTTGCTTCACTCTGACCTGAAAAGGATGATGAATTACTCTTGCTTCTATCTATCAACAAACCAAATAATCCATTTTTCTGACTACTCCTAGTGATTTTGCTTCCATGGGACAACAATTCACACACGGTCTGCTAACTCAAAGCACAAGGTTCCAGTTCCTCCAAGCAGGTCTGTTCATGATCCAGCTCCAATTGGACTGAAGGTACCAAGGGAAGGAGCAGAAGAAGTGGATATTCAGAATCTAGAAGTTAAAATAATCTGAGCAACAGTGAGCAAAAGCAGAGCTTCTCTCTAACCCAGGAAAATGCCAGCAGCAGATTAAGAAACAACTCCAGCAAGCGTATGGAGCCAAGACATCCAGAGATGAGTTCCCGATGCGAAGATCAATTCCATATGATCAGCAATGCCACCTATCACGGAGAGTTGCAAGGAAATCTTCCTTCCTGCACTGAGGGCATGGAAGCGACTAGAAATTAGGAAGGTAGAGATTTCTTGCCATCACCCAAAGCTGCATTAAATCCCTTCTGAAAATGGATCGACACACCACCGAGACTTCGATGCAGCGAGCTGTCCCTCACCGTACCCTTTCACTGGAAAACCAACGTAATGCTTACCACGAGTAAACAGAGGAAAAAACAAAAAGTCTCCTTAGCTCCTGCTCTGCTCTGTTCCAGGGAACCCAGCGACTTCACTGGGAGCTTCACACAACTCAAAACACTCCCCCTTACTTTTTCCCCAGTTTCCCCAGTGAGGATTCTTGCCCTTGCTTGTGCCCAGCAGGTATCTAAGGCGGCAATGCTGGGGGACACTCATTCTACAGGATAAATCCGCCTTGTCCTGCATTTTACAGCAGCAAATTGAAGAAAAGTCATAAAAATTATAATTATAAATAACTTGAGAGTCACAGCCCTCGGTCTCTATTGCATGGTCTCCATGAGCAGGGTCTAAATCAAGACAACTTTTTATAAATCTATATCATTTAATGCTAAACTGGTGTGTATGATAGATTTAATCTGCACTTCAGTGCAAGCTGCGGCTTTAGAAAATAAGGTGTAGGTGTCAATTTTCCCAGTGGAATCCCACGTTCATTAATACCTCCTATTAGAGCATTCTGTGCCCAACCACAACCACAAGGCTGATTGCTTTCCACAGCAGGTTTTATTGCAATCACTGGGGTGTGATTTTCTGGTTTGTTCCACATAGTTTTGCCCCACGTTAATTTCTTTTACTCGCTGTTATCAGTACTGAGATGCACACAGCAAAACTCAGTCTCAACTCCAGATTTTTAAATATCTAGCACCGAAACTTCTTTGGAGCCAGATTTCCTGGTTCGTTTTCAAATTCAGATTCTGATCTGGCTTTGTTTCTGAAACACCAACTCTGATATAGGATCTAATCTGATGGAGAAAACTGACAGGTTCTTCTCTGAGCGCATAGTTATTATCAGCCAGCCCATTATTAATCCTCATAAGCTGCTTTTTGCCATTTCTTAAATGTGTTTTCCACTAAAGATGTCAAAATACGTAAAAACCAAGGTGGATATCCTGAAAAGTGCTCTTTAAAATTAATTTTTGTGCCAAATCTCCAGCGGTTACAGATGAACCCACTTTCAAAGCTCACAGCGTTAGTTCAGTTCACCTCGGCTGCTTTCAGAAAGACTTCTTCTTTTAGGGCTAAAATGGACAGGGAGTTATTTGGCTGCGAGCTTTGAGAAAACTTTGGCTTTCCTGAGGTTGCAGCTGAATAAATCACACTATGGGAGCAGGGAGACAGTTCTGATAGCAAATTAAGACTTTTCTAGAGGAGCTCTCCAAGACATTCAAGTTAAATGTGACTGCATCTTCTGGGACCTGTGTGCAGTAACATCATCTCTCAATTATCTCACATTTATTAGGAATATCCGATAGCTTCTTTAATACTGGATCAGAGACACCTACAGAAGCAGCACTCTGTATTTTTCAGGATTAATAGATATCCTTTATTATTTTGCCTTTACTTTTTGGTATTAAACTATGGAATTAAACGAGCATTATAAGCTAAACTCAGTAATGCAGCTGGTTTTCAAAAGGTGGGTTTTCTTCTTCATATATTTGCAGAATAATAAAAAAAAAACAAAAACAAAACCCAAAGAGTGTTGCAGCACTGCAGATTTCCATACAGAGCTTTGCAATTTAAGTTGGCACCTATTGCTCTCTGCTGCCATACAAACAAGCATATCCCTTTTGGCAAACACAGTTTGGGACACAGGTCTGTAATGGACCTTGTGAGTCACCAAGCCCCAACTCCTGCCATTGCAGAGCCACGTTTAAGACTAATTGGTCTCCTCAATAACCACAAGACCAAAAATTATCCCAGTCATTAATCCAAGGTGTTGGGAACCCACAGCAAACGTGCTGGGGGATGGCAACTCACCCCAGCTGAAGAAGCTGGGCACACTCAGGTTCAAGTCAGCCTGGTAGAAGGTAAACCCACAACTTTTATTTGCTGTATTTAATAGGATTAATCCAGCTGTTGCGTTCCAGATAACGTGCTTTGACTGGATGGCCTCTCATTTTTCCCCATATTGGGATAAACGCTACACGGATTCCCCCTTTACCTCTCCCACAGTGCCCTGCTTTCCCCCAGGAACTCCGTAACAATATCCATTTAATTTAAAGGAAAAAAAGTTCAGCCAAAAAATAGCTTCCAGCACAATTTCATGTCCCAGAGTAAATTCAAACCTTGCCTAGATCAAGGCCTTTTGGAACAGAATCAGAAGGAATCTTGTTGTGAGGTTCCACATAAAAACTGGGGGGAGTTTGTGTTGGTTACTTGTTTTAAAAACTGATCTGCTTTAAGATGCAATAAATCTACTTTTTTTCACTAAAGAGGCTGACAAGACTGACCGAGAACCAGGAGTATCAAAGCTCACGCTTTATCGCTAAAGCCATGACTCCCCGCAGGCCCCAGCAGTTCCAGGTATCCCTTAATTTAATCCAGAAAGCAAAAATATCAAATATACCAGAAAAATGGGAGCTCAAAAAAAAAAATCTTTGGGATAAGCCGTTCCCGATTTCATCCTATGATAAAACAACAGAAGGCAGAGTCAAGAACTGAAAAAGAAGAACAGAAGTTTTGAACACTTCTGTATTAGAAACCTACCTACAAGAAAACCTCTGCCTTCAAAAATACAACCCCCAAAATCCAAAATAATAATTTCAGGGAAGCAAGTCACAACTATCAGTGTTCTTTAAAGGCACCTCGTTCCACAGACTCGCGAAAAAGTAGCAAACTTTCCAAAAGATGCAAAAAAGCTGAGAAAATCCAGGTGGTGTGGCACTTTGAAACATACCAAGAGCCGTATTACATTACAGAAGCGCAAATATTTGATATTAAAATAGCTAATTCTTGCAGAAAACAAAATCACACCGATACGAGGCATCTTTCTACTTGCAAAGCTACATTTGTGCAAGGCGTTGAGCAAGCCTAGCTACTGCAGAAGATAAGAAGAGGAAACAGCCCAGTCCTGCCCGAGACACCAGCGAAAAGCCTTGGTGTAGAATGGAAATAAATTACACGGATGCTTGTTGGAATTTCAGTTATAAATCACTAAGGAAATTTTCAATTTGAGGTATTTTGATGAGTTCCAGAACAGATCCAGGTAGGAA
Source organism: Thinocorus orbignyianus (assembly GCA_013400375.1). Classification (NCBI taxonomy): domain Eukaryota; kingdom Metazoa; phylum Chordata; class Aves; order Ciconiiformes; family Thinocoridae; genus Thinocorus; species Thinocorus orbignyianus. The sequence goes on along the minus strand of VXBW01000361.1, from coordinate 1,268,403 downwards.
TGAATACACGGCATAGATAACAGCTACTTTGCACTACATGATTTTGCTAAAATAAACTGGAAACTCATAAAAAAAGCTCTCTTGGGAAAGAGGTAATACAATTCTTTTTAATTCAACTATCTTAATTTAATTGGGATAATTTAGAAAGGACGCTCAAGCCCAATATTGTCCCAACATCAGGAATTCCACCATCACCAGGGAGAGCACAGAACTCCCCCGACACCCTGGACATGACTACCCTGATATTTTTTTTTTTCAAGCTATTTTAGTTATTTTGATAAATATAAAACATTTGCAGTCTGACCTCATAACATCACACACTGACAAATGCCCCTTGATTTTTTTATCGTGCCCTCAACTACAAATACGGCACATGGATTTTTAATGTATTGCTAAAGTAAGATTTTAAAAAAAATGAATCCAGGAAACAAACCAAAATCAGTATAGGCTCAACTACAAATATTTTGAAATATAAAATTAAAAAATTACAGAAAGACAATTTGAAAAGTGATTTCTATAGGACTCTGCTCAGTCAAAAAGCAACGTTCAAAAACCCCTACGGCAACCCGAGCATGAACACTGTAATCAGTACTTATACAAATTAATTAGATATAACAAGAAAAGCCAATAAAAATATAAATATCATGAAACAAAATAAAGGTTTTCACAAAGTCATCACAATCCAAAGAGCCAGAAATCAAGGCGGTATTAACCACCATCTGAAAATATAAATATTCAAAAATATATTTAATTTTGTTGCTATCTAATGGCTCTGGGGATTTTGTCACAGACTGTGTGTTTATTTGGCTCAATAAACGCCACGATACTCATTCATATCCCACATTTGAAGCTAATTATGGATCGTTTTCACAGGGAATTACATTTTTCTTTCTGAAGAAAAGTTTGGGTTGGGGCTCATTCCACGCTCTTCGCAACGGGAATGTCCCCAGTGAGACGGGTGAGCTTCCCACCAGACCTCCTCGTGCTCCTCACAACCCAAACGCCGGCTTTTCACCTTCACCATGCCCAGGAAAATTCCCAAACACTCCTTCTACCCTCACTGCCTTCTGCTTGAAGATTTTGTTTTGTCTATTTTCCACTTTGCAAAGGATGTTGTTCGACACACACGCTGCACGACTTAAACAGCTTCTGTCTTTCAGCTCCAAATAAATTATAAAAGCATATCAGACTTCTCTGGCTTCACCCAAGATGAAAGCACGCTAAACTCTTCAGCCCAGGAAAACGCCTACAAAATTTGACTCCCGCCTGGAGAAAAAGCCCCAGCACTGAGGAGCAGCTCAGCTGAAGTAACTAATCACTCATTAGTGTTTCAGACCTTCCCAAGCCCCAGCCATGACTCTGCTGCCAAGGGAAATTTCGGTGATTTAGATTAAGATTCATTGCTTCTAGACCACAAAGAGACAAAGTGCTGATTAACTCAAGAGACAAAGGAAACGCAGGCAGCAAGTTTAACGCCACAGCGCTGTTATTTCTGCAGTCTGTAGTCTCTAAGTGGTCTGGCTTTGGGGTTTGGGATGTGTTATTTTTTTTTTTAACAGATTTGTGTTGGCTATTTTTCAAATTCTTTCATACTTATCTTTTGCAGCATCGTCCATTTCTTAGACAACAACAGAATTTCCTTCCTTTTATAATAATAATAAAAAAATCCCATTATCTAATACCTGTAGGACTTCAGTTATCCCTACAAACTGTAGAACTTCTACAGTTTGGAAGCGGGGACTTCTGTAGGAGTTTCTTTGATGGCTTTAATCCTCTAAGCAAAATCGCTCTCCCTACTTCACTTCTCAAGCACCACGACTCCATAAAGCTTATTCCATGAGAAGCAGATATTCACAATCCACCCCGCCACAGGGATGGGCCAGAGCTTGGGCTAGAAACACAGTCTTGAAGGCAAATTCATTAAATATCCCAGGCACAAAGAGAAATAAGGCTTTAATTGAGGAGTAACCGCAGGAGTCATGCCGGCATCACTCAGAATCCACTGCTGAGTCATTTGAGGATTATTAATGATTATTTAATGAATCTATATTAGTCCTGCAAAGAGAATGGTTGCTATAATTGACATAGAAGTACATATTTAAAAAAAAAATATATAATTATCTCTTTTCCCCATGGGAGTGGTAAGAATCCAACTGCAGAATCGGGCCCCCACCGCGGAACTGTGAGCTCCCACAGTTTGGGACGTCGGTGCCTATTTTGGCCAAGCACTGAACTTCCCTGTCTATGCAGCAGAGAGGGATTACCTCTGAAAAATTCCCTTTGTCAGCAATATCTTGATTAACAACCACATCTTCTTGCATAAAAATACTGTCAGTGATCGGCTAGAGAAGGCGAGGAACGTCCCGCACAAACAGAGAGGATGAACTAAATGTTGGAGGAGGATCACGCCGTGCATTTAACCTCTTCCAAAAAGTTGGCCATCGTGGGTCTTACTCCTGATCCAGCCTCCTAATCACTTCTCAATCTTTAATTATTAATATTTACAAAGTAAATACTGAAGTTGGAGGAAGACCTATGCCTAGACCAAGGGTTTATTCTACTCCTCAAACTCCCAGGTGACCTAACAGAGAGTTTTACATGAGCTCTACTCAGACCCCAAAAGTTCCTCCTTATTTCTAGTCAGCTAAGCATTAAAACCGAAACAAAACACCAAACCTAAGCCAAAACACAGGTCTTGAATTTTAAGACCCAGCAATACAAATGCAAAACAAACATCCCCAGGAAAGAGAAAGAGGAAAAATAGAATGTTATGACCTTGAAATATATATTATTTTACCATGTCCCTTGCACATATTTTTTAAGCAGTTAAGATTGCTTGAAGAATGTATTTTTAAGTTTCAGCTTCATCTTCTGATACTCTTAAAACATTAGGTGTCACCACTGCAAGTTTTGCCTTATAAGAAGAATACAAATCTGTAAAACTGCCTACCTTGCCAGAAAAAGAGGGATTTAATTTTTTTTTCTTTTTTATAAATCTGGTATAAGTTATAACAGTTTTACTTTTAACATGGATTTTTTAAAGCTCACATTAGACGAATCTGTTTGTGAGATTTAAGACCCAAACGGTCCTTTTGTTGCACCAAAAATCAGTGGGATCTCTCCAGGAGAGGGATAGAGCCGTTTGTCTGTATTTATTTGTGGTGTCTATGTCTGCACACTCAACACAACATTTCCACATCTCTTTAAGAAACAGCCTCGCGCAGGGAGAGAGAATTTAGGGTAGAAACAACACAAAATTTCTACATTTTCTCTGTTAGAAACAGCCTTGTGCAGGAAGGGAGAATTTAAGGTAGAAGATAACACGTCTCAAGGGCAGTTTCTCTCCGGTTTTGGATTTTCTATTAATTTCTTTGGACTCCCACGGATGGCAACGAAAAAGAATAATCCACCAATGGTTTCCAGGAGCACAAAATCGAGCCATTTTTTACTTATTGTTTTGATTTACTTATTATTTTGATTACTGATTTGCAAACGCTCCGAGGAAAACGAAAGCCGAACCCCACCGAGCACCCCAGGGAAAACGAAAGCTGAACCCCACCACTGCAATTAGCCCTGAAGATTAATCAAAGGGAAGATTTATCCCTGGAAAACACAGGGTGCAAAAAGCCACTCCTTCCATTGGGGTCGGGGTGTGAAAATTCGGGTTCAAGGCTAGTTCTGGGGGAGTCTCAGCTTTGGAAGAGTGGGACGCGCAGGAGTTTACTGGTCCCACCAAAGCGATAGAGGCTCGGGTGACAAATCCCTGCATCCCAGAGCATCCCTGACGCCCTGGGGAGAGCCAGCTCGGTTTGGGATGGGGGAATGCGGGGAGAGGGCTTACCGGCACAGGAATGCAGTGGCTTTGGGCGGACCAGGAGGGACGGACAGACGGAATAGAGGGAAAGTTTCTCGAAGTAATCACAGGTCTCTTTCGAAAGGATCTCGTCGATCATGAAGGTCTTGTAGCGCCTCCTGCCTGCCTTAGGGCGACCGGCTTGGGGTTGGCAGTGCATGGCGGGGCGGCCCGCCGGGGCTGCGGGGGCTGCCAGAGCCGCGGCCGGCTGGGCATGGGTGTCCGTCCGTCCCCGACTCCCGACCTCCGCAACCCGCGCAACCTCCGCCACCTCCTCCCGCCGCTGCCCGGAGCTCCCTCCGCCTCTTCTGCCGCCGCTCCGCCGCCTAGCTCCGCGCCCCCGCTATATAAACCTGCCGATAAGCATCTCTCCCTCCGCGTCCTTTTTAGGAGGCTCCGGCTGTCAATCAGGGAGCCCGCTGCTCCCCGACCAGCACCACTGTCACCCAGGATCCTCCCAGCCTCTTCTCCCCTCCCTGCTCTCTATTTTAAGACACCGGGGTGTGTGGCTGTCTTTCTTTCTCTTCCTTTCGTTTTTTTTTTTATTTTGGGAAAGGTTCCAGATCAAGGCTGGCTCTTATTTTTTTTTTTTCCTCCCTCTTTTCTTTCCTTCCCCCCTCTCCAACCTGAAAAAAATTACAAGTGCACATCCCACAAATGCAGGATGAACGCCTCACCCCGAGCGGCTGGAGCTTTCCTCCAAATCCCTGCAGGATGAGCGCCTTCCCGAGCCCACAAAGCTTTCCTCCCATCAGCACTGAATCCACGCGGGATGAGCCCCTCTTCCCGAGCCCACAAAGCTTTCCTCCCATCAGCACTGAATCCACGCGGGATGAGCCCCTCTTCCCGAGCCCACAAAGCTTTTCCCAGACCGACACCAAATCCCTGCAGGATGAGCCCCTCTTCCCGAGCCCCCGAAGCTTTTCCCAGATCGGCACCAAATCCATCAGGGATGAGTTCCTCTTCCCGAGGCCCCGAATCTTTTCTACAATCAGCCCCAAAGTGCTGGAGAGCAGCGGTGGGAGGAAAAAGCAATTAACTAAATTACTCTTTATACCTGCCGTGCTGAAGCAAACGCTGCCTTCTCCGGAGCAGCGTTAGTCCCCCCCCAGCCCGAGATGATTTACTGGTGGATCCCTGCTTATCTCAGCTGGAATTTTTGCAAAGATGAGCTTTGAGCCCCTTCTGCCGAGGCCGGACCCCATGCACCCACCTCATGGTGTGCTGAGATTTTTCCCCTTAAAACTGGGCTTTTTTTTTTTCCTCCCGTAGAGCCCTGAATTTTATCTCCCAGCTCCACAGCCTCTTTGCGGTGGTTCCCCTGATGTTGCTCCCAAATGGGGATTATTTTTTCTCCTCTCCCATTGAGAAACTGCAGCACACCCCATTTGGAGTCTGTGGGAATCAGTGGGAAGGCGTATCAGGAGGAGCCTTCCCCATTCCCACCAGTTCCTGCATGGTTTTCCAAGAAACCACAGCAGCTTGCAATTACCTGCGGCCGCAGAATTTAAATGGGTAAAGAGAGTTATGGAAATGTTCCACCCTCCCCCAAAAAATAATAAAATAACGTATTTGCAAGCATCATACAAGGATTTCAGTGTTATCTGCAAAATGTTATCAGTCACTGTCTAGTTTTCACGCTTTGGTGATCCAAATGGCAGCAAATTCTTCCTTTCTATTAGAAAACTGAATCTGGTTTTGCAGGAGGAAACAACCGCCTCCAACTCATGAACGATTGGAGCTACTTTTATTTTATTGATCTATATTTTTAAAAGCCTTAAAAAGAAAAAAAGCTATAAACTATCTTTAATCTCTTTGGCAAAAGCACTATTGCTTTTCCAATTACAAGTATCGTTTGGCTTTAAACTTCAGAGCTCCGTTTGTCAACTCGGGCAGCCCTAAAACCAAAAAACAAGATACTCGCACCCAAGGCAGACACAAGGAAACATAATCCTTGCCGTATATCCTTTGAACTTCTTTCCTAAAAACTCGTTATGTGGTTTTACAAACCACGGCACAGCAAGAGACATTAAAACAAAGATAAAACAGAGATAAAACAAAGCCCCATGCTCACCGAGCCACCCGAACGCCGTTCTCGTTTCCCATACGTTGGTTGGAAATGGTTTTGCTTCTTTTTATTTTGAGAAACTAAAGCCATCTCGCCAACAGGAATTTAACCAGAATGACAACAACCGCTCAGGAGTTCAAGGACTTTTTTCCCCTAATGATATGACTATTTTTAAATTAGTTAAGCTGTTACTAAACAAACTAAAACTATCTAAGATTTGCTGACTCCGTTGGGGTGTAGCTTTATGAATACTCGCTTCTTAATTCAGCCACAAAACAGTTTAGGAACAGGCTTTCTTTGTTTCTTTTCCAGACCTTTTTCACTTGAGAAAACAAAATAACTGCCAGTAACATTAACCTAAACAATTAGTGCTCGCTGATAATTATTGCAAAGACTATTTCTGAAGCAATATGCCGAGCAAGCAACTTATTTAAATCCCAAAGCAGCAAACAACATTTTGCTCCACCATGTCTCCTGGGTACCTGGACAGTAGCTGCAACCCCTCTGCCCCCCACACTCCAAATTCATTCCACATTTACTGGCTTCCCAAACCCTGCCAAGGAACGTTTCCTAGATTGGGAGCGCGAAACAAGCGCTGGAAATCAGAGAGTCCTCCACGAGATCCAGCCCAGAAAAAAAAGCAGTAGTTCCCCTCAGTCACACACAACTGACCACAAGAAAAGAGGCTCTGCTGGGCTTTAAAAATTAATTTCTCACATCTGAAGGGCTGCATTTCCAGAGACGAGGGGCTGGCACCTCCACCCATGCTCTAGAAACACTGATGCCCTCACTGCAGCATCAACCTGCAGGTGAGATTAGCACACCCTGGCATGTCTAGAAATTTGATTTCCTTTATTAATATTAAAAAAAACCCAACAACTCAGCTTTAAAAACTAATTTCTCACATTTGAAGGGCTGCATTTCCAGAGATGAGGGGCTGGCACCTCCACCCATGCTCTAGAAACACTGATGCCCTCACTGCAGCATCAACCTGCAGGTGAGATTAGCACACCCTGGCATGTCTAGAAATTTGATTTCTTTTATTAATATTTAAAAAAAAACAAAAAACAAAAAGAAAGTGGCCATAGCAATACGGTGAGTTATGTCGTATGAAACACACACTGGTTGTCAATCAAAAAGGGGGTGCTTTGGTCAGGAATAATCAGGGGTTTTGTTTCCAACATTAATGAAGTGGCTGGAATAGCAAACATCTGCCAAGGGGACTCAAACCCCCAGCAGCTGTTGGAGCCCCCAGAACTCTCCCCATGTAGGACAGCCCCGCCGAGAGCTCCTTCTCCCTGAGGTTTCCCTAGCAGTTGAGAAATGGGGCCGTGGAGGAGGGTGGAAAGCAAAAGGCATGTTTGGAGAAGTTCGGGAGGGCAGAAGACTTGACGCAGTTTGCCTGCGTGAGCCCAGCACCTGCACTCCACACATGCCAGCCAGTTACTGGGATTTCTACATGTGCCCTTTTCCAAGAGGGAAGGGGGAATTAATCCCAGGGACACCATCCTGTAATTCACCATTTATTTTTTATGTGTGTAAAACCAGTATTGGAATCCACGAGGAAAACAGCACTGCTTTGAGCGCGTCAATCAGCAGCGGGTTGTTAATGACTAAGAGCAGGGAGCTCAGCCCTCCACCAGAGAACTGAAAGTAGATCCTCCAGGAGGGCAGTCGTGTTCAATCCAAAAAAGATCTGGCAGGAGACCTTCTGAACTAGGGTTTCTGGAGATGATTTGTTTTAATTTGGAGACAACTTGTGCTACTGGGAACCCCACCGGTGCTGTGCACCTTGGGAAAATGATTAAGCGCCTTAGAGTAGACTTGTTTAGTCCCAGCACAAACATCATCATAAGACAGTGATTAAGGCCATAGGAATTAAGCTGCTGTGTTACTAAATTTGTTATTTAGGCAGTAGCCAAGTACCTGCCTCTGCTCAGGGAAGAGTGAGCTGGTTGTGATTACTTGCTTCTGTACTTGAACGTTGCCCAGCGCGCCGGGACGGTTTGCCTAAGGAAAGGAATTCTCTCCGGTGGGTTTTCACAGCTCATTGGTTTCCACATTTAAAGAAGACATTCAAAAGCAAATACCTTGGGATTCTTTGCGCACCCATTCTATCAAAATAAGTGCCAAAGCTTTAAAAAGCATTGATTCTTGTTCCGAATTCCTTTTTCCTTATCAAAAGGGCACAGATACCTTTTGCAAGCCCCTGACATCACCACGTCTAATCACTAAAAAAAGTCCCTTTTCCAGTGAAATCCAGCCACCTCTGAACAGACAGAACCCATCCTGTCAAACATCAACACTGATTCTAAGCATATGCCTTTTTTTCAGCATGATATTGGGCTTGATACCTGATCCAGAATAGAAAAAATAATCACATGTGTGGTTAGAACCAGGGAGACACAATTTGGGCCAGTGTTTTGCTCAAGGGAAGCGAATCCAGAGGCTTTGTCCTGTCGGCATGAAACATCTCAGTGCATGAAAGTCCCTTTGAGGAAAAGATCTCAGCATCCATCTCACATAAGTCAAGAGGGTTTCTAGTATCTGCCCAATGCCAGATAAAGTAAAATTGTCTGGGAAGCTGCTTTATTAAAATAAAAAACACACCCAAAAAAGGGATCTCTGAGAAGGGTCTCTCTCCCCATCTCTGGAAGACCTCTGTAAAAGTAGGATCACATCATAGATCACATGCTTAGAGCCAACTTTGAATCACCTGGAAATAGAGTATGATGGTACTTAGGTAAACGAAGCCAGTGACTGGTCCCCACATTAGTTAAGATGCTCTAAGTACTAGTACAGCTGATATTGGGTCTGTCCATGCTGGTGGCAGGCTCAGAATGCACAACCGTGAAAGAACTCATCACACAGGCTGTAAAGTCCCATGGAAAGGAGATTTAGATATGGTTTCAAATCTACATGCAGAGAAACTGAGGCAGAGGCTCCCTTGTTAAACCTCAGGAGAGAAGTTTAATCTCAACATCATGCATTCTCCAGGTGGAAAGCATAATCTAAATCCCAACATTTTCCTCCTGTGACCTCTTTTTTTTCCCCTCACAACAGAACAGGGTGCTCAGAGACTGTGTCTTGCTCTTTTTCCAGTTACCTCTTTGCAGGGACACCGAACACCTGAGCAGCTTTTCCTTTCCCTGGGCTTTATCAGCACCAAAAATCAAACCAGATCCTGCCATTGGCAGTGGTGTTAGAGTGGTTTCCATGAGCTCACCAGGGGCGTTACCAGGGCACAAAACATACCAAACTGGATAGAATAAATCATTACCAACCCCAAGACAGATTCCCTGGCAGAACTGAAGGCATTTAGAGAGATACTTTATGGGGTGCCTCTGATTTTTTGGGTGTTGTATAGGTACCACGTACACCAGAGGTTACGCCAAGAAACATAGGCCATCTTTCAGCAAGTGTGGATTTGTTTTTTCATGCTATAGCTAAGAGGCTAGGATCTGGACTTGTAAACTAGGGATAAGGAGTTTTGGGAGCGGCAACCAGGAATGCAAAGGAGCATTCTGTATCATCCTGAGCAGTAAAACACACCGATGGGACTTGCTGTGGAGCAAAGGCAGCAGATCGTATCAGTCACGGACAGTCCCACTGCTGAGGAAGGAACAAAATCCTGGAAAATATCACAGAAGTTCCTACTGCTGTCCTGAGCACAACACCCAAGGGCAAGTGAGATGAGCTCAGACCCCTACTATTCATCCCAAATACTAACAGTACAATAAACAGTGTTTTCCCCATTAATTCATTTCTCCAAGAACTCCACACTGCAAACCCCTCTCTTCATCATCATCCTACCCCACTTGGCTCTCCTCATCAGGATGCCAATGAAAACCAAGACACCTATTTTAATACGGCCACAGAAACAAAAATATCATTTAAATCACTTCCCTAGAGGAACCAGAGCCAACGGTAAGGCGAAGCATCTGATTTCATAAGAATGAGAGTGTTTGGGGTTGGAACTTCTTAAAAAAGCTCCCCCAATTTTTTTTCAGCATGGTGGGCCTCCCAAATCTAATCCCGCTTCACTCTTTAATCCATACTCCAGCCTAATTTGGATGAGGATCCACATGTGAATGCTCACTGCTTCATCCAGCTTTGCCTAAGGCCAATTATTTTCTGCACAAGCCTTGCTAAACCTCTGCCAAGCTGGATGGTAGCATGGTAAAAAAGGGATAAATCATAATATTTCCAAGCCCTTCTATAAAAGGGGACAGGATGTTTTGGTGTTCTCTGACTGACACTTGATTTCTTATTCCTGAGGATTATATCTGTTTGTTTTCTTTATTCCTACAAGACAATTTACCTGAAAGCAGAGAAGAAAAAAAGATCTCAAACCAACAGACCAGAAGAATGTCTCCAGTCTCCATAGAGACACCAGAAAAACACCATGATCATGTGAGTTGTACACAAGAAGCCTATTCATACTGGAATGGGTGGTGTTCCAGGACGTTAAGTAATTTTGACAATCTGCCACTATCTCAGCCTGCAAGAAGCCCAGAGGGAGTTATTGATGCCATCAAGTACTGATCTTTATAAATGGTTTCTAGACAGCCTTCATCAGCCCGGGCTCTGCAGGACCCCAAATCCCAACCTGCAGATGGATCTTCGCGCAGCCATTCGAAAGAAACCAAGACCACCATCCCCAGAGAGAACCCAGATGTTGTGTGTCCTACATGAACCCCTCCCAAACAAGCTGCAGAGTAAGAAATTCCAGCAAAAAGCCCAGCTATCACGGCACACAGGTCTCACAGAGCCCAGGTCTCGCTCTTCACTTACCCAAGCACTGTGCTGCTGCAACTCACCCATGTAGGTAAACTCACATTTAATTAATACAAGAAGAAACCAGGAGAGATAGAGGCTCTGGGACTCAATAAATAACTAAGTATGCCAGAATTTACTGTATACTGCTGCATCTCTAGAGTTCACAGGTAAGGCTGAAACTTTCATTGCCTCATGCTAAAAAACACCCAAAGAGATTTCCAAGAAGCAGAGCCTTCATGCCTATAGATTAAATCCTTCTAAACAAGGAAACAGCAAAACCTCAGATACAGTGGATAAACCCATTTCAGAGGTTCTGGCCAAAATTTACTCCTCTGAAGTAACCTATTCATGGGCAAAGGGCTTGCTGTACACATGGAAGCCAGCCACGACAGGGTTTGCTGCTTGAATCACAGAGGAGAGTCTCCCTCCTATTAAAAGTGGCTATTTTGGCTACCTGTGATACTTCCTCAACCTGCCACAAACTCTGCATGAAGTTCCTACCTGCAGAATCAATTCCATGGCCAGAATTCTACAACAATGCCATTCCCAGAAGGATTTGTTGCCTGGGTTGCAGCAATCGGGTATTTCAACATCAGTTAGGAATGAGCTCACAGCTCCGAGGGTTCAGGGGGACCCTGCACAGACAGCTGGGCTGCCTGCAATAAGCACAGATTCATCAGCCCCAGCTCAGACAAAACCACTTGTGACACTGAAACCCTCAGAGAAGCCTTGGACTAAAAGATCTGGCCCTGAAGAGTGGCCTTTCTGCACCAGTGCGGCTCTGGAAGCAAATTGGTCACGCTCTGGATTGCTTAACAGCAGCCGAGGCACCTACAGGAATCCGCAATCAATCAGAGGTTGTGCCACTGCTCACCTCCACAAGAACTGGTTCTGCCTCCCTTCCCTCCCCTTTGCTGCAACATGTTGGCAGATAGAACTTTTTGGATGATCCCAGCACCCTGCAGGGACAAGCCCTGCCCCCAGCCCAGGGTTCAGACCAACCAGCTAGAGAACAGGGAGAAACCTCCTATAATTCAATTGCCATTCAGCATAATTAGGACATTAAAATACACAGAGCTGTTAAGACCCTGGTGCCAATGGTTAAGCCACAGAGCTTTTGTTGTGCTAGCAATGTCAGTGTGGGTGCAGGACATCAAACAACTGCTACGTGTGTCCAATCCCCCTGTATTTCAGGAGCACCTTCAAGTTCCTAGACTCAGATGTCCCTTTTTTCTGCATTTAATCTCAGCTTTATGCTTGACCTGGAGCTGTTTGTTTTCTCAACATTACTGGTTTCCTCACCTGCTCTCTCCCAAAGCTTCTCAACATTCCTTCTCCAAGGGCACACTGAAAGGCCTTAACCCCTACTGCTATAGACCTTACCTTTCCTGGGAGCCTCAAGCCTGGTATTAGCCACTCAATAATCCGCAGATGTCTGTCTGTCATTCAGCACAGTGGTTTTTATTCAGGCTTTAACTCAGACCACTCACCTCTTGACCAGGTTTGCAAGCAAGAACTGTTCTCAGTTGCCTTCCCCCTATTGCAACGCTTTCCTAGGGCTGGCAAAGTTTCCCCTCTTGAGCTGGCTACAGACCACAACACAGCAATTAAAGAACACCTTCAACACAGAAAGAAAGCTCCTTAAACACTGCCCAAAGGCTTGCTCCTCTACCTATCTACCAGTTTGCCATCAATTATAACACTCCTTTCTACTCCAGAAAACTCCTCCATACCACAATAACATTTTAAATTTAGGTTTCCTCAGAGTTTAATTCTATTTTATACTTTCATTTCCTATTACTTGCTTCTTATTACCTTACCAGAGGCGACACAGTACCTTCCTCAGTGCTTAACATCTCATACTTTGCTCTGAAAGCACCCCTAAAAAAAGGAAACAAAAACTCTGGCTAAAAAAGCCCAAGAGAAGCTCACCTTCCCCCTTTTATAAGAAAGGAAGGGTGCCCACGCCTGTGCATTTCCACCTGCAAGCACTAATTAGGAGACATTGTGCTAAGCGCCTTCTGCACTATAAAAAGGGGACAGAACAGTTCTAAAGAGACTTATAGTTATGGGTTTTGGTTATGTTATTGTAAGGCCTCAGTATTAATCTCAGAATTTGAAAGGAAAGTGTTCTTGCTATTAAAATAAGCAAGTTCAATATAGAAAGAATTTTTTTAGACTATAACTGTACAATATTGGCTTGAAAAAAGTCTGAGTTTTTCTTATGAGACCATCTTATTACAGTCTATGTTTTATTATAAAGAGCTTTTTTCTCTTTGTTTCAATTCTAAGCTGTATATTTTCTAGCACTGGAAAAAGAATGCACTAAGACTTAGTTTCTGAACTCTTAACAAGCTCAAGTGAAGCTACTTCCATCAGCTATGGATACCTGTTGTAGGTAAGAATGTTCCTTATAAGCTATAACTAGGGGGTAGGGAAGCACTTGGGGACTTCTTAATTTTTCTCTCTATTCTTTTCTGTGTTTTTTACATTAAGGAAAATGATTATTTATCACAATTACAGTTGTAGCACCTAGGAAAATAGTAGGTGCATAAGAAAATAGGCGTTTGAAGGTAGATATGTACATTGGCATGTGGAAGAATTAAGACTTAACAATAGTCTTCTGCTAAGTGAGTAGAAGGAAAAGGTTCAGCTGAAGCTGGAGAATAAACCAAGATACAAAATTTCTTGAGTAAAACAAACTTCAGCTTATTACTTAATGAAGCATCTTATTCCAGCCTGTTCTCTTAGACTGAGATGTGTGCTCCTGGAATGACAGAAGTAGGTTTTCTTCCTTTGTATGACAGAGTAGACTAACAAAGAGCATTTAAAGGAAACATACAGTATCTCTGCTACAATTCTTCCAGGAAAAATAAGAAATTCTGGGTAGCTGGGGTGGAAAGAAGTATGGGGCTGACAATGAATAGTAATAGCATCACTAGTTGGAGAGCTTGACAGTCAACTAGCAGGTTTTTCTATCCTGGTGTAATGTGCCACTGTGGACATTTGATGTGCAACTAATTCTACATTCAAGAGCGTACTAAGCAGAGCTAACCTGGGTAGAGGAAGGCAAGCATCAACCTCATGTGCATCAACCAGCAGATGGCAGTTCTCAGGCTGTTCCAGCATGACAGTATCCTGTCTTAGCATGGGAAGCATGAAAGGAGGTGTGAGAGCTGAGAAGCTAACCGAGCTCCTGGCAGGAAGGAGAGGAGGTTGGATGGAAAAGATGAGGCAGAGGGCTCACTCCAGTGGCTGATCTATGCCCCTCTTTTGCTGCTTCTTTGGGCTGCATTGGTAAATAAACATAATTGCTGCCATATCACCTTCACTCCAGCCTTCATTTAATACCTGCTGTTAGCTGCTATGCTTCCACAGACACCAGTAGGAAAACTCCCAGAGGCTTACAGAATAGTAGGCTTGATCCTGGCCACAATGCTAACAGATTAATCCTGTTCCACTGCCTGCAATGGGACTAAGCTGATACTAGATAAAGATCTGTTTTGTGATCCAGGTGAGGCAAAGCTGGAGAATAATTACCAGCTAATTAGGTCTCCATGGTCCAAGTGTTTTCTTGCTTGAATGAGGATAAGGAACTGCTTAACAATAAACTCCTGCTTATAGCAGCATCCTTGTGAAGCTCCTTGAAGCTTCCAGTGTGATGGGGTTTTTTAGATATATATAGCAAAGGTGATATCTATCAATGACAGCCTCAATCGGGCAAAGGACGGTGATTTAAGATGTACTGGTTAGCCACAAATGATTGTGGGGAAAGGCAAAGAGCAGGTTAAAGAGTTTTCTGTTCCTAATTGTTTTAAGCAGAACTGGTATGGCCACATTGCTACAAGATGTTTCTGTGGACAGGAGTACAAACAACTCTTCAATCACTCAAAGGGCTCTCCTGATAGTAGGCACCACTTCAAGCAGAAGGCAGTTTTGTTCTGGTCACTTTATACACATAAGTAACAGCAGATACGCAGCCCGGATCACAAGCTGAGGTAAATCAGGCTGGTTCCCTTTGCTTCCAGGGGGCTTAGCCAACTTCCATCGGGAGATACAGGTCTGTTGGGCAAAGGTACATGTTCTCAGCTGCTGCTTTCTGTCCCCCCTGCAGGGGGTTTTTGAGGGCTGGGTGACTAGCACCAAACAACCTGCAGTGTGGGTAAAGATAGAGTGTTCCTGGGCTGGTGGTATTTGTGTGTTGTGCTTTACAAACAAATAAGTGCTTTCAGGTATAAAATGAGCACTTCAACTGTTCTAAATACAGGCAAAGAGAAAAGGATGACAAAAGACAGACTGATTAGAAGTCCTGGGCTATTTCTGACCTTCTCATACTGCACTGCAATCTCAAGGAGCAGCTTGCAGGTCAGAGTAACAGCAATCTGTCCTCTGTGCCAGGCTTCAGTGGCATCTCCAGAGCCTTCCTTCCCCTTGGATAGTGGTAGGTGGAGGCAAGTCAGCACAGCTTGACTTAATTTTTCATTGAAGGTATCAATATCCATCAGCTGAGAATCCTTGTTGTGCACTTCCCATTGCTAAAGCTTGCTACTATGGTTGTGGTGGGTGCTGACAGCCTGTGGCACTAATGAATTGGTCATTCAAGTGCTGAGTTTGAGAAGCCTGGTTGTCAAACACAGGGTGGTGTGTGTGGTTGGGATAGATAGCACCACAGAAACCCAGATGCTGGCTAAAGAGGCAGGAAAACAAATGTGCCTTTGGTCTGGTTCAGCCTCAGATGCCGTCCCAGCCATGTTCAAACCCCCAGACGGGGCTGCCGTGTTCTCGTGACCGACTGACTCTCCCTTTTGCAAGTGGTGGGTCAAAGACACGCGGGTTATCCATGTTAAAAGACAGGACACACAACTCTTCCATAAAAGTCCAACAGACAGACACATTAACCCCTGTAATCCCTTCCTGTGGTGTATATGACGCCACCTAGATTTATTAATTAAACCCTGTTATCCGGTGGCCACTGTCAATTAAGTGTTTCCTTGTAATGTGTATAACGAGGGCTCATTCATTGGCAAATGTTTCCATTACATTTAAGGCTGTGAGTCTCTCTGAAGAGTTCTCTTCCCCAAAAAAGAGGTATAGGATTTGATGTGGTTTGAGAATCCGGGGGAGGGGATGGAGAAGTAAAAAGCCAGATCATGGATCTATTGCTAAACTGAACAAATAATAAATTATCATTTCTGTGCCCTGGGAAGGCACAGTGCCATCTGCAAACAACTCTGTTTGATTGGATGCAATTCTGGGCTCTGCCACTTGCCAGCCTCCTGACCCCAGAGAAGGTACTGTTCTCTGCTTGAACAGGTCCCTGGAGAACCGCATGTACAGCTGGAAAGAAGCAATCTTGATCAGTCTTGATGCAAGCTGAAAAGCCTGAACCTCGATCAATGCCTCTGAAATGTAGCTTCACCCTGTATTCTCTTCAGGTGGCCAACTGTGTTGAGGTCTGAAGTGTTGCTGGCTCAATAATTCATTGCCAGGTTTGTAGTGCTGACACCCTGCTGGAAGTCCCAGCTTCCTGAGTTACGTTGCTAGAAATATAATCACATCTCTGTCAGACACACTCTGGCTGCTGAGAAACTAAACCTTTTTTAAAAAAAGGCACAAGCTGCTTCTTTCAAGCAGAATCTGTAATAATAAAAACTTCATGCTGTTAAATGAGAACTTAAAGTCCCTTCAGACCTGATGTGCTTTTTAGAGCATTGGGTTTAGGTAAAACTGATCTAATAGAATAATTAATCCGCTCTGAATGTTACCAAGAGTTCTTTCCAGCAGCTGCATCATGAGAAAAAGGACTTAACTGAATCCAAAGCTTTTAGTAAGTGCATGCCTGCCAGTTGTGCTGGAGCAGCTGTTGGGAGATGGAGCTCCACTTCCCTCTTCTGGCACAATTTGCAGTTGCAAGTGCGGTTTAAAAATAGGATTTCAATTAAAAAAAATATAAATATATTAAATAATCCAAGGCTGGCTTAAGGCTCCTTGTGAATAAAGCTCAAAGCTAATTATGGCAGATAATTCCCAAAGTTTGCATGTCAGGGGAAAAAAAAAATAATCAAAGCCTACCTGGAGATAGCTGATAAATAGCTAAAGAAATTAAACTCAGGCTGTTGGCTAACTTACCCCTAGTAATGGTATTAGAGGGTATAATCATCACACTGTCTGCACTGATGTCTTTGTACAATGATCTCAAAGCTTTGGATTTATTCCGCTGGCAAGAGAGTGGGAAACCTCTCGTAGAGATTCTTTAGTGGCCAGAGGCCAGTTGCAGAGCCTGGAAATAGATGGGAGTGGAAATTTGGACACTGGGCTGAGAAGTTACTGGGTGGTGTCCCTGTGCTGTTCCCCACTCATTGGAGCACTGCAGCAGGCCCTTGCGTGCCGGCACTGGGAGCAAATCCTGAAAGAATCCCACAGAAAAGATTGGAGTCAGATGCTCCCCCTCTCCCAGGTCCTCTGCAGCCAGACAGTGAATGAGCTGTTACCGTTGAGCACATGGAAAAGCCGACCTTATCGAATCAAAAGCACTGGGAAAAAAAGACAATCCCATCTGGCTGCTTCTGGGCGAGCTGGAGGTCGTGCTGGCACTATCTGAGCAGACTGTACACTCGTCCTTCCCCACGCATTCCTGGGACGTTTCTAATCATAACTGTGAATGGCATCCCGCAGTGCCTTTCTGGGATCAGGTTCCCCTCTCTAAATGCCCAGTCCTGTGTCTGGAGGCAGCAGAGCTGTGACTGAAGTCCTCCGAAACACGGCCTGACTCACTGCTCTCAGAGCTGGCATTGCACGGAGGGCCCATTAGTAAAGTTTTTAATAGAAAATAATTTAAACTTTCAGAGTATTCGAGGTTACAGTTTTCTAACGAAGCCAGCAAGACAGGCCCGGGTAAAATGATGTATGCCTCATCCTTTCTTCTGACTCTTTCTACAGTAACATATGTATATAATCAATTATGGAGAGCAAAAAGTAGGATTATATTTAAGCAGCCCACTTTACTTTTTCTCCTTTTTAACGCTGGCGTGTTCACACAATTCAGGATGGATTGGAGTGATAACGAGTAATTCAGCACATGGCCCTGTCTGCTCATTTTATTATCGTTCATTCCTATCTGACTATCTAATCTAAGATGCTTTTAAAGGACCCATCATCAAAATACCTAAGTGCTGCCACGGGATCTAATTACTAATCTTCAGGAAGAAACACTGGCTTTGCTGCAAAGTTGGAATAAACCCCCCCTTAAATCTTAACGAAGCAGAGGAGCAGGAGGCTGCAAAGAATACTTGTGTAAAACATAAAACTGCCTTTCTTGAGCATAAGTCTGTGAGCACTTGATGCATGATGCAATAGAAAACTATTGTTCTGTCAGAAACGATGGTGTTATTTTACACTGCACGAGACCATGAGTCATTAAAACTCTCTTGTACCATGTCCAAGAAGTGGTTTACATTGGCCTGTGTTATTCATCGCCCGCTTTATTGGTTGGCTTTTCTTTGAGCACGTTGCCACAGACTTTGAGTGCCCTACAAGTGCTGGTGGATTCACTCCCAGAGCATCCGCAGATCACACAACCCCATCGTTTGCTCTACGTGTGGGGAATTGGAGGCAAAGATGAAGGATGAGATGTGTCTAAGGAAATGAGTGGTTTGCAGGCAGCACTCCAAACACAGCCAGATGTCTTGTGTCATAGTCTTTCCCTGCAGGATCTCGACTCATCGAAATAGAGCATTCTCCTGACAAGCCAAGGACGGGTTCACCAGCTGGACCAAATAAAATCACAGCCAATGTCTGCATCCTTCTGCTCAAAGAAGTTATTAAAACTCTTAAAATGTAATAGGCTGACAGTAACACAGTGTTAGATCCAGACTTTGTTGCTTGCCATATAAAATGGGGGAACAGAAAACTAGAGAATGGGGCTGGGATGAGTCTTTCATGCTTGTTATAGAAACCATCTTGCCTTATTCCAGCTTTCTTCTTTCTTCTGAGCCACTACCAGCCTTATAATTGGTTCCTGCCTATCAGGAATATCTTGCATATCCATATTCCCAGATAGTTCTTCATCACAGACAGGAATAGTCTCATGAATCACATCCACGTGTCCCAGAAAGAGAAGACACAAGTCTTCACCATGGCTCAGTCCACACAGAGTTCCTCAGCTTTAAGTCAAAGTATGATTTTCCTAAAATCACTGTAAAACTGTGGGTGGGCGCTGTCTGATTTACAACTTGTGTGGATCAAGTCAGTTTGTAGTAGTACATTTGCAGCTGAAAACTAAACCGTTCTAGCTGACTTTACTGTCGTAGAGGTTGTACCCTCCTGTTGCACCAGTATGTTTCTAAACAACTATATATAGCTAGGGCTGTCCAGTCTCATCGTAACGACTGCCATCCACTTTATTCCACAGACAGAAGTATAACCCACAAATTCTGAACCTCATTCCCATTATTCCAGACACCCTCCCTATTCAGCTCTGGAGTCCTCAACACAGAAAGGACATCGAACTGTTGGAACAGGTCCAGCGCAGGGCCACCAAGATGCTCAGAGGGCTGGAGCAGCTCTGCTGTGAGGACAGGCTGAGAGAGCTGGAGCTGTTCAGCCTGGAGAAGAGAAGGCTCCAGGGAGACCTGAGAGCAGCCTTCCAGGATCTGAAGGGAGCTCCAGGAGAGCTGGGGAGGGACTCTTGGTCAGGAAGTCTAGTGACAGGACGAGGGGGAATGGTTTTAAATTGGAAGAGGGGAGATTTAGATTGGATATTAGGAAGAAGTTCTTTCCTGTGAGGGTGGTGAGGCACTGGAACAGGTTGCCCAGGGAAGTTGTTGATGCCCCATCCCTGGAAGTGTTTAAGGCCAGGCTGGATGGGGCTTGGAGCAACCTGCTCTAGGGAGAGGTGTCCCTGCCCAGGGCAGGGGGGTTGGAACTTGATGATCTTGAAGGTCCCTTCCAACTCTGACCATTCTATGATTCTATGAATAGCAACATATTCATGGAGTTAAAACGTGTGCCATAAAGTTATCCAGATGGCTCAACACAGATGTCCTTGAAGTGCTCTGGTTGGTGAAACAGCAGCTTTAGAAAAGCATCCCTGAAGCCTTCACTTGATGGCATCCTGAAACAGAGAATTCACTGCTGAGACATGCCACTGCAAAATGGCATCTCATTTGGATGCATTCACCTTTAGCAGCTAAGTGCTGGTTTAATAAGACTGCTTGGCATTTGATTTTTAATGTTACAATTTCTACTAATTATTTTGCTTTTTAGTGCATTTATAAAACTGTGTTTTTTTCAAAAAAGGGTAATTTTGCAAACTCTTACAGAAAGCAGGATGAATCAGCTGTAAAAAAGTACACCAGCCACTGGAAAGCTATTTAAAAACGTCCAGCTTGGCTCCCTAGTCTGGCTGGCCAGGAGTTGGCAAACTTGCTTCTGCTCTGCCAGGGTTCACACCAGCTGAGTTACCAGAGGGAACCTCACAAGGGTTGCAATATCCCAGTTCACTCCTCACTACAGCCCTGCCTTTCCAAGAGGAGACCACCAGATGGCAATCCTCCAGAGCAGAGCCTCAGAGCCAGCACACAGGGATCATCTCTCTGTTGCTGCACCAGGAATCACCATCTCAAGCCAAGGAAACCTGAGGAAATGAAAGACCACAACGTCCCTGAGGTTTGCTGAAGAATTCAGGCTGAACATCTGTACCATAACAGGCAAAATCATCACCTCATGTCCTCTTCTACCTCTCATTTGTCTGCTTTTTCCCATACTCTACTGCTATTGCTGTTATAGCTGTTTTTATTTTGGAAAGCAATAGTTACTTTTCCTGGGATAGCACTCAGCTGGGGTGAGCATCCCTCATGCTGAATGCTGAATCACCATGCAATAAAAGCTGTTCCTTTCACCAAGATTTTACAATCTAATCTTGCAGAGCCCTGGCAGAGGCTGCCCAGAGAGGTGGTTGAGTCTCCATCTCTGGAGACATTCAAACCCCACCTGGACATGTTCCTGTGCAACCTGCTCTAGGAGCATCTGCTTTGGCAGGGAGTTGGGCTAGATGATCTCCAAGAGGTTCCTTCGAACCTCATATCATTCTGTGATTCCATAATGTCTTTCTGTTTCTCTGCAGGTACTCCCACAGACAATAAGCCACCTTTCCTACCTTAGCAGCTCCTGTTGGAGGGAATACTGTCAGGTAAACCTTGGTAAAACTGCCTTCCTGGTTCATACCAGAGGGTTTGCAGAGTGGAGGGGCTTGAACCAGCAGGAATAATGCTTCTTCTCTTACCATTCCTCCTTTCTGTATTTTCCCATAATTGTATCATTAGATTTGTTACTTTAAAAACGCTAAAATATAAACCAATCTCTGCCTAGAAGTGTTCATGCTGGGAAGGACAAAAGATAGCCTTTAATGACACTGAGACTGAGCGCATAAACTGTCATTAAAAGCTTAAAAGCAAGCCCTGGGAGGCAGACAGAGTGGTGGCACTATCCTGAGGACAAGGAAACTGAGAGAAGTACCTGCAGTCAGTATCAGAAAAGCCTCCTGGTTCCCGAGCTCGGGGTTCCCAGAGCTGTCCCCAGGCAGAGAGCTCAGCCAGGATGCCCAGCCCATCATCTCCAAGTCCTCCTCCTGTTCTGTAATATCTGTGGAGTCTTACTGCTGTGGACCCACTGTCCCACCTCTGCTCTCTTGCCACCTGCATCGTGCAAGGGTCTGGCCTCAGCTCTGGAGTTCTACAATACCCAGCAGGAGTGAAGGAGAGCTGGGATGAGGCTGGGTGCTGAGTGCCAAACAGGCAAGGAACAGCAGGGGGAGGTATCAGGCCAGACATGAGAATAACCAAGAAAAATTCCCTGCCCTGTGCTGCTGGAAATGATAACCAGGATGGTCCCTTTGGGTCTGCATGCCTCCCAGCCCCAGCTTTCCCCGTGGGAGACAGTGGGCCTTGAAAGTAATTGTGTGTAGGGAGGAAAATGGCTTTACAAGCAATATAGAGAGATGATCCTTTGTGTCCTGGTCAGCTGCACAGCTGTGCACATGTGGGCTCTTGAGAGGCCACTGTTACTGAAGGGACATGTGAAAGGCTTTGTCCTTTGGGTGCACTGTTGAGTGCTCCTGATCTCATCCTCACCACACAAGTCTGAAAGAAAAAGACAGTGATGCCACATGCAGCCCTGGGAGAGAACGTAGCTCTCACCCTCCCAATGCATGGATGCTCTCAATGACCAGAGGTTCTGAAAGAACGCATCTGGAATCACTTACAGCAGCATCTGGAAGCTGTCACGAGCTGCAATGAGACACAGTTGTTTAATTATTCTGGGTCCATATCCTTTGCCACTGGGAAGCTGTCAGTGGCCATTCAGCCTCCTCGGCACAGATCCCAGCACACCATCCCTGCACGCCACTCGTCACATGTAACACTGGTGATGGTACCAGAAGCACCAGCTTTATCCTCAGCCCTGTCCTGATGGCATCCAGCACAAACAACTACGGGAACTTCACTGTTACAGCAAGAGGAATGAAATAAGAAGGGGAAAGTCTTAAATACTCAAAGAGCCTAGAAAAACAGCTCTGCGATGTTCATAGTTTATCTCACCACCAGACTCAAATGAAGGCTTTATTCCATGGCATCAATCCATTCTTTCAGGAGAAGTCCATCAAGAAATCTATTTGCAGCAGCTGTATGGTGAAGATTATCTTCTGAGATATCCTGCAAGAGGAAAGGAGTATCCCAGGACAGATCATTATATTCTCAGTACCTCGTGCTCTCTTACCAATACAGAACAGATGGACTTTTCCTGCAAGATGCTCCTTTTTGTTTCCCTGTCTTTTTAACAGCATCTTTGCTTGCTCCTGGAAATGAAGGAGTTAAGCAGATTGTACTGTGAATTTTACTCACAGCACAAGGGAGAGAAGCTGGGGATTTTTGCTCATTATCCTCCCAGTGCTGAACTTCAAGGCTGAACTTCCTCTGGAATCGTTTGCATCTTCCCTTTCCGCCTCCAGCAATGCCACTGAGGTCAGTGTCTTGACCCAGGATGGATGGGATTAGGGCAGGAGGGAGGCTGATCCCCACGCTCAGTCAACTGTTTCAGAGTGGGATGGTGCTCCCTGTGCTAACAGGAAGCAAAGAAACATGAGAAAAAAATGAAATAAAAATACTAGAAACCAAAGAAGAACGTTGAGGAGTTCTGGGGAGAAGAGGAAACATGAGACTATGTGGGATACCAGAGGACAGAGCGCGCTCACACAACAGTGGCTCCAGGGATGCAAATGAGACATATAGAAAATGTAAAGGAATGAGAGAGAAATCATTAAACCAGCACCAAATTCCAAAGGATGCATCTATGAGTTCAGCTCACGCTGCAATAAACAGCCAGATGGCTGCGTATCCCAGAGAGACACTGCTGGGAAAGGAAATGAAGAGGGAAAGAGGGGGAGAGCAGGGTCACTTACACATGACTCTTCCATTCCCAGTGAAAGAGGAAAAGGAAATGTAGATTAAGAGAGGTCTTCACGGCCCCAGCACTGCCTGAGCCAGCACAGGCACAGGAGGCAGAAGCAGCCAAAGAATGTCTTTGAACCTCTTGTGCTCACAAATTTTTCTTGCCCTCTTCCCTTCTCATTCTCTCCCACCATTTCAACCCCCTCTTTCCTTACTTGCACACCACCCCTCTCTCCACTGCTGCACTTTTCCAGAGGCCCCGAGCAAGGACTGGCTTATAGCACCCCAGGCCATGTGTCAGGGTCTTGCGTCCTCTCTTCTTTGGGTGCTCCAGAGCAAAGTCTCTCACAGGTCAGGGTCAAACAAAAGGAAAACAGTGAGACAAAGCATTTCCTTTCATAGAAAGTGCTCTCTGGCATCCCCAAAGGTCTATAGGACCTCCCAAAATCAAACCCTGTACTAATAAAGTCCCACAGGCTGGACTTCCCACACCAAGACAGCTATGGAAAGTGCTGTGAATTTAGGAATACCTCAATAGGCTTAAAATAAGGACATCATCTTGTAGTTCTTGATGCTCTCAGCACTCATTATGTGATCTTGGAAACATCACCCACCCTTTCTGTATCTCAGTTTCTTCCATTCTGAAGAATGCTGACCTTGCTTTGTACAGAACCCCCAAGATTTTGTGTTGAAAACAAGTTTAAAGAAACATTATTGGACAAATCAGCTGCTGTTCATCTTATTAGTGTCCTGTTAGATTTTAAAAGCTGTGGCCCTTCAAGTAGCAGTGAAAGTAAGAAACATCAAGTGAATTTCAAAGCAGGAAGGTTTTGTTGCTGTTTGTTTTGTTCTGCTGGGCTCTTTTCCTGGCTCAAGCTGTAGGTGTTACACACTGAATATGGATTCTTTCATCCTGTTCAGCTAGGATACACCAAAGGCAAGCTCAAACTGAAGGCAAGAGAGATGAGAGAGTACTCTTTACACATCAGTTAGCTGCTCACAGACAGCCCCGACCCTGCAGGGTGAAGGGCAGCAGCAGGAAAGGCAAAATCAGAACTACCTGGTGCCTCAGCCAGCTGGCCAAACAAAAGCAAATGCAAAAAACCACCCCACAATATTGTTGTGTTTTGCTTTGATAAGCTCCTTTTCATCGAGCAGCATTCTATTACCTGTACAGAGGCCCCGAGTCCTCAATTAAAATTAAATGACTATGGGAAACGGGGGAGCTGTGTTACACAGAATGAGAGTGGCTGTCTAAAAGGCACACAAAGTTTGGGCATTAAATTAACATTAACCAAGTCCTTTTATTTCACTGTAAGATTGCCACGAGGAATGAAGTGGGAAGCCAGTTTGTGGGAGTGCAGCATCCATCTTCTCTCTGCTCCTGGACACACCGCTGACCCACACCACATCGTCCTGCCAGACTGTATGGAGCTCAGACTACAGGGACTGGAGCAGCTCATGGAAAGTAAAATAGTAGGAGCAGTACGGTATCATCCCTGGGACTGACAAAGTTTGTTCTACCCAGGAATAAAAAGAAAGACATAAGAGAGATTACCTATGAACAAAAGGAGATGTCTCTCTAACAGAGGCTGACACAACAAGCAGGTTGCAGACTACATTCCCCCTCATCACCCTGAGCGGTTAATACACCAGGCTGATCTATCCAAGCTTTTGAAAAAGATATTATATTCAGGAAAAGGGAAAAAAACAGACTGGTTTTGCTTTTTGCTCTGTATGTTGCCTGCTTTAAGATGAATAAGGCATTCCTTCTTCTAAGCTTTTTATTTTTAGCATCAGTGCAAATTATTTTCCCTTTTACGTGTGCCTACCTTCAGAAGGAGATTAAAGCCTGCCGTGAGGAAGATGCTGGTTGTACTTCTGTCCCTGGGTGCTTGAATGACAGGGTGCAGCACTTTGAGAAGTCAGCATTTATAGAGCTGTTCACTTTCATCCTTGCTTTGAATCTGTTTTAGAACGTGCTGAGTAAGCAGGGAAAATAGAGACTGGGTAGAGGGGGGGGCTGGCTGAAGCAGGACAAAGACAACAGACAACCATAACACCTTGTTAAAGGTTCTCTTTTATACTGAGACTGCTAATAATGTTGCAGATGGTTTTACCATCACGTCAATCCCATGAGCCGGGATAGAGTATGAGGAGACAGAGCAGTTTCATGGATAAGGCAGAAAACCAGATACTGCAAATTGTAAACCAGATATTGCAAATTATGTGTATTCCCTTTAGTAAGTCGTTCTGTGATAGCTCATCCATAGAAAAACAATTTGCTTTCCTGCCTTGCCTTTTGAAGATGTGTGCTCTTTTGGTGTCTCACGTGACCCACCCAGCAACTGCCCAGTGGAATTGCTGTGTCTCTGACCACCACCACGAGGGGAAAATCAATGGCGTGGGCTGAATCCTGGAACACAAAACTTGGCCACGGCTGTATCGTTTCCACTCAGCAGACAGGCAGATCGCTTCTGGCACCTCTAAGAGCAGGAGGCTGGTTTTACTGACTGGCTCAGATTCCAGATCCCCTGCAGCAACAGAAATCGAAACGTACTGTCCAGAAAGATTTAATAAAATAGTCTTTCACCACGAAGATGGGCATCAAGCCATTCCCACTCTGTCTCTGTCTCACAGCATACCTTGGCTAGGGGGTGATCAGAGTCCAAGAAAGCTAGAACACAGAAAGGAGAATAATTCTCCTGACTCAAAACAATTGCAGTGTAGGAAATGTTTGCATTTCTGGGATGTAGCAATAACTGAGACAAATGTACTTCTCTCTATCTCCTGTAGCATTTGCAGTATTTCATACTACAGAACAGCTCAAGGTACGCAGGCTTTTCAATGGGATTTGCCCTGACTTTCTCCTCAGTCCTGCTTTTTAAAGCCAGAAATCCCTACCTCCGTGCCAATAATGATTATAGACCCAGGCTGCATCATCAGAACATAAAGAGTTTTAACTGCATCCTTGTTGGAGTTCTCCCTGACTTGCTTAATGAGGTGCAGGGTATTTTTATTATCATCATCTGTTTTGCAGAAGCATCTAGGATTCCCAGCCGTGGCTCTGCAGTACAGCTGCTGTACACATACAGAAAAATGGGAACAGACTTTCCCCAAGGAAGTTTATCCCATCACACTTGCTGCATCCTACTCATGACCTGTTCATGGCTTGGTTCTACACCTTCAGAAAGTGATTTCTGCTTACAGTTATCTTCGTTATCTGGAAATAAAGCCAGTTCTTACAAAATTAAACTTCCTCAAACCCATCAAGCTGGAAAACAGACCTAGATCTTTTCACACTGCAAAAAGGAAAAGGTTTAGGTCCATTATAGCCAGTGAGAACTCCCCAGGGGATAATGCCAGTTAATTGGGAGGAACCTTTCAGACACCCTTTCATGTTTCTTAAAAAATTGTGTCATTTGCATGTCACACTTCAGTCCTAACCTGGGCATTCACAGCACAGTGATGCAAAAAACCCCCAAACCAACAACCAACCTAACAAAAAAACTCCACTGCAACATGCTAAAATCCATGTTTTTATCTCAGGCTCTCAGATCCATGGAAATTCCTAGATCAATTTTTGGTTTTAGTTGTTCCTGCCAGGAAATTTTATCTGAGGAGAACTGAAGGACACGCAGGCTTTCCTGGGTTTCTGATGTCCAGCAGCAGCTTTGATCAGGTAGTTCTGTGTCCAGGACTCCTGAACATACCCTTTGGGTATGTAAAGCTCATTGCTACAGCAACTGCAGAGCAAGAGTAACACTTCCAGGAAACTTTGGAGCTATTAAGCATCCAACTCACGGACAATCTGCAGAGGCAGAGAGAATCCATGATGTTCATGATGTACACTGCACAGAATGCCTGAACAGAAACCTGCCAGTCCTTCACCTTCCCGGCAAGACAAACACTGTCACTGTGAGAGGGAGTTTGATAAAAGGCTACACTTGTAGAAACCAAGGGCATTAGCTGTGCTAGAAAACATGTTATTCTAGGGTTGGGATCCTCCAGCTCTCTCTGTAGAGTGGCTTATATTGTTCTATGCTGGGACAAGCCCCAACAATTTGGATATGTGCTGCATGGGTTCCTGTCCACCCTTTGGCAGCTGCTTTGGTTCTCTCCTGGATGCAAGAGTTCTCAGTTTGAGCAGTCTCTTCAGGACTGTGGGCATTTGCCACCTCACAGAACATCACACACTGCCCTCACCAGCCCCGCTGGCAAGATCTCCATCTCAGGAAAACTTTTACAGCAGCTGCAGTCACCCTTTGGTTTTGTAGACATGCCCGATCCCCACCTTTTTGATGGGTCAACACCCTGAAGAGCTGCTACAGTTATGCATTTCAATAATAATGTCCTAGAGATAGGAAAAGCTGGTCTCTTCAGCTGATTTGAATGGTGTTAGTCATCTTTGGCTTGGCAGAGTGTTCAGAGAGCCTGCTTTGTGTTTCCCTCCTTCCGCTTTCAGGCATTGAAGAACCTTCACACAAACTCCTGCAGCAAGTGGGCTGGTCTCTGGCATGGAGACAAATACTGAACATCCAGGTACAAAACCAAGCCTTATAAGGGACTTTGTGCTTCACAGGAAGCAACAAGAGGACAAAAGTCTCTCTCATCCTTCTCTCTCATCAGTCAGTATGTTTATTCCTCAATACAAGAAAGAGTAATGGGGCAAGAAGGAGCAAAGCAAACAGAGATCTCCCTGAAATGAGTAAAGAAATTCCAGTAATTTAACAGCTCATATTTTGACACACAGAGTTATTAAATTTTGAGAACTGATGAAATATCTCTCTAAACGTAACAGTGCTTCCTGAGTGCTAGGATAAATACCAGAGCTTTGGCAGCCTGGTTTTCAACACAGATACATTGTCCGAGCCCACAGGCAAGCTCACAGTTGCTGCTGATGGAGAAAATGTTTAGGAAAAAGCCTAAAAAGAAGGTGTCTTTGAAGGTGATGGAACCACAATTGCTGCACACCTGCAGATGGATGTTGTTCAATAACCACAGCTTAAAGATCATGAAACTAGAGCCTGTAGTTCAATATTCCTGTGAGATCTTCCACTCCCTACTGATTTCACTGAAAGCTGAGAACCTCCTCCCACACACTCCCCTCCTCCAGTTTCTAGAACTTGCTGCATTTCTAGCTCTTTTCTGTTCCAATGGAAACCGATGGGACCACTCCCAAGAGCCAAATTTGGCACCATGCATCACTACCTAAGTATACACTTGGATTTTGTCTTGCAACCTTAAATATGCCATGGATCCGACCAGACTGCAAATGTAATATTTCACAATGAAACTAAATTGTTTTTCCCCTGCAAATAGCTGGGAGCATCACTGTTAATAACTAATAATCATCCCTTGCACATATGTAGCATCTTTCATTCAGGAGTCTCAAAGCATTTAATATGCAACAATTAATTAACCCCGTAACGTCTCACTGCTGTAATTAAAGCATCTATATAAGGAGTAATTGCACCACCAGTGATTCCGGTTCCAGTAATTTCATCAAAATGCAGCAGACAGGTCACAGCAGCTGGTAGTGCACCGCAACAAACAGAAGCAGCCTCAGAAAGATCCTAAAAGTTCTGTATTAGGCTCTGGAGAGGGATTCCAGAAAGCAGAATGCTTGTAGGTAATTCATAGAATCATAGAATGGTCAGAGTNCCCAGCTCTCTCAGCCTGTCCTCACAGGAGAGGTGCTATGATTCAGCAATGTTACAGGATTTTTGGACAACACGCTTCTCACTTCCAGGTACATTAATCACCAGTATAATTTTGTTCATCACATTCACGTTGGGTTAAAAGTACCCTCTAGAATCCCTATAGAAGCCTTGATCTACAATTCCACGTACAATTTGCCAAAGTTTTCAACTTCTGAGCACAAAGTTTATGGATCAGTTAGACAAGGCTGCCCCGAAGGTGGAAACGGAGTTTGGGTGTCCAGCTTTAAAATATCTTTGAGACTTTCAGGTTAAAAAAGAAACAGTACAAGGAGCAGGTAAAGTGTAATTAACTCAGCCCCCTGGGTATTATCTTTGCATTGCAGAGTCCAGGGCACTAAGCGAACAACAGCCTTTGTTTCCCAGCCATGCAGACCCCTTAATGTCAAAGTATTTATTAGACACTCTCAGCAGGATGATTTGGGGATACTTCATATTTCATTACCACTTTGGCTGAAAAGCTACCTCCCATCTCCTCTTCTTCTAGTGCTGCATTAGCTTCTTTCCTACCCTTTTATATCTCCTTTTCAGTAATAGCTGTCCTATCTTCCCGTACAATTATGACATTTTATTCCAAGACAAAGGAAAAGGGAATTTGTTCCTTTAGAGAGCTTTCCTCTGCACACAATGCTTTAAGGCATCTGCCTAGATTTATATACTCTGACAGCTTAAAGATGGAACAATAACAGTAATAATAATGGCAAGCCTTGCCATTTTTTTCCAGCAGCTCTCAAAGCAAAGCAGTGTTCTTCATCAACATCCAGTCTTAAACCATTGCCAGTGCTTTTGTAAATCGGAAATATCAAGCACAGAGTGGTTTAAAAGGACTTGCAGGGTGTCACAGGAATCAGTCACACATTTAGGAAGAGAGTCTAAATATCCAATTATGGTAAGGCCTAATTTTTCCTTACTCCTAAAGTGTGTTTGTAGTGTGCTGGTTTATAACAAGCTGTTCTTCACGCCTTGCTGCTCTCTCTCTCTCCAAGCCCACATACCATCAGACTGGATCAATACCCACCACCGCAAGGATGCACTGCTTGAAACACTAAACCTTGCAACGTCATACCCAAGACTGTCACAGGGAGCTGGACCCCAGCAACAGGAGACTACTGATATTGAGTTACCTTGTATTGTTAGGCAAAAAACACACAGCAAAGAGAGACCAAAACCTTACCAGGTGTAATTTAACATAGTTTTATTCAACCCAGAAACTCTAGAGCAACTTAAACCAGTCAAAGTTGTCGTGGCAAGGCTCAAAGGAAGCATTTAACATACAGAAAACCATCAAGATCTGGAGTTTCATTGAAATAGAGAGACTGGTTTCTTGCTTCAGCATTTGGAAAAGGTCCAAAACAAGACCAGGATTGAGATTTTTTCCACACACCTACTCTGTTGCCTAAACAAAGGAGAGCCAGGTTGTTTCCATCAAAGCTCTGCCTTGTGCTGTACAAAGAGGGGAGTGAGTTCTGGCAGTGCTTGGACCTGAAAGACGACGTTGTCAGAGTGACAATGTGACAGCCAGTCAGCAATACAAGCGTTAGCACCAGTCTGGATTTGTATTGCCCCTGCATACCTGCAAAGGCAGCAGAAAAGAATCGCGACTTCTCAGCTTGGAAGGCTGAGAAAGCACCAGCTGTAACTTCAGCTGTACGGGTAACCACTACTTTAAAGTTTGAGCATGCTTCGTACACCAATTCCTCCTGAATAGGAAACTAATGAGTGGCATAAAATGTGCTGTTAATTAAAAGCTTCTAAAACACCAAACCTTCTCCATGCTTCGGCTCAAGTCAGCAGTTCTGCAGGGCTTGGTTTAGGCTGCAAACCAGCCCGCAGCTTCTGGCAGTAGCGTTCAGCTATTTAGAAAGATGTTCTGCCAGTATTTTAACCCACTGTTAAGAGACATCCACATCTTGTTTAAATTTATCAGACAGCTTGCTCCTGCTAAGAAACATTTGACATGGCAGAGCTCTGTCAAACAGCTCAGAGGTTGTGGTTTCTGTCTAGAGGGCCGAAGCCAACATTAAAAACATACAAGGAACACTCAGAGCTTGGTGTGAAGTCAAAGAAAACACAGCTAATCTACCTCCACAGAAGATGCCTGCCGTGCTGTGCAGAAACAGGCCCCAAATTCTCAGGTCATAACAAAATTCATGCAGCACAGGACCTGTCTTACAAAAAGATAGGAGCCTCTTGCAAATCGAGAGGCATTGCCTGTGTTTGCTATTAAAGTCCATTGTTTGGTACATCAAAAAAATCCTGGAGGAGAAGAATGGTGCTGCATTGTAGAGAGCTAAAGCTTTCACTATTCATTTCTGCCTTGAAAAGCAAACCTCATCCAAATCAAAATCCATTTCCTTGCTGTTAGGGCACATGGGACAAAGCAGCCAGTCGAAACTAGAAAGAAAAGGAGGAGAAAAGGAGACTGAGTATGTCACAGCATCCTGGTCAGATCTCCCAGAGTTCTAGTTGCCCCAAAGTTAAGAAAAGCAACACCACCAACTTGTCATTGCAAAGTTACTTAATGTCCTCAGATGAAATAACTTCATGGCTATAAATTGCCTTTTATGTGAAATCTTTGAGATGAGAGTCTCCTTATTTTATGTAAAGCACCTAATGTGCCGAAAAAGGAATTGATTGACTGCTGTCAGCAAGCACTACTATTACACCCGGTGCTTTCTTCACCTGGAGACCTAACTGGATAATTATAGCTTGAAAAATGAAAAATCGAAAAGAACTCAAGCAGGGAAGGGCGGGTAACAGTTTCTGCAGCATTTGTTCCTCATGACAATTAAAAAAAAAGGTTTCTTCAAGAATTCATGGATACAGAAGACTAGATATTAAATTAAATACATAGCATGGGACGTTCTCTGCCTATTTAGCTCCAAATCGATGTACGGTATGGAGAACTTGCCTTGCAAGCAATGCTCTTGCTTAAATGGCTTGATAAATTGGATTCCTTTGATGCTGTTTGCTCCAGCCTTCCTTAATCTCCCCTAATCATAATAATGATTTTTTCTTTTTGTCTGCAATGCATCTGACCTACTTCCACACTCCCCCTATCCTGCTGTTCTTCTCTGTCTATATTCTCTGTGAAGTATCTGCATTTTCTCTCCGCTTTTTCTGTTAAAAAATTATCAATGAAAATTTATTCCAAAAAAAATTATGATCCTCAGGCAAGTCAGGAGATGTTTTTATTCTCACCACCTACTGAGTGCTGGAAACTTCATGCTAATATTCTTCCCCTTTAACCAGTCCAGGCATCAAGCTCTATCAGTCCCAAGATACTGTTATTCTACATGGAATTTGTTGAAGTATTTGAATCACAAGGTTCTAATGGAGAACTATAAAATGCAAGTGAGATAATTCAATTTTTAATCACTATGGAAAAGAAAAAAAAAAGAAAAAGAAAAAAAGAATTTTACAATTAAAAAAGAAAAAAGAAAAAGCAACTTTGACACAGGGACAGAAAGAAAATAACTAGCTTTAACTACCAAGTACATCCCTTCAGACAAATTATACACTATCCATTCCGAACTCTGTCTGAAGCAGAAGGATAGCCCAGGGATTAGGGTTTTAATAGAGAATTTAGAATTAGGGATTACAGTCCCTGCTCCACTACAGCCGGTCTATGTGGCTTCGGCCATTTACAAAACAGGGTTAACAATTTTTCTCCTCTCAGCAATATTAAGAGACCAGAAAAGCTGAATATTGTCAGGCTGCTAAGGCTAAATATAATCTAAAAGAAATAATTCCAGCAGGGAATCTTGGGCACCTAACATGGGAGCTTCATGGGCTTTTAAACTGAAAGACACAAGCCCTCTGCCCAGTACCCAGGCACTGCTGGATTTCAGGATTCTCTTATTAACCTAGAAGTACCTGTAATTTTGCACAGACCTAACCAGCTCTGATGTGAGCGGGGAAATGTTTCAACTCATGCGGAAACTCTGGTATAATCCAGGAGAGAAGAGCAATGGGTTTTTACATCTGAAGCTCAGCAGCCAGTTTCTACTGTAGCTACCCCTTCTTTTTGGTGTTTTTTTTATCCGACTCTGAGATAAAGGTGCAAGACGTGCTACAAAAACCAAGGAGCAAGCAGCTGGCTGCACGCAGACCACTTCCAAACACATGCAGGTGCTGATGTGCAGAGTGCCCCAGCACAGAGGAACTGAACACAGCAGCACGGGGAAGTTTAAACCTTGGTTTGTGAGGCCATACCTCTTGCCACAAACACGTAGCAGAAAGAAAGGAGAAGGACTGAGTCTGAAGAAAGTAGCTGTGACAGAGTAACACACACACACAAAAAAAACAAACCTCAGGACAGTTACTATTTCTACTCAGAACTTAATTATTTTCCATTTTGGACCAACTCAACTCTTCCCTGGAGATCAGGAGAGGTAATAGAAAAGCAGCTTTTGCATCAGGAAAGTAATTTCTTTCCTCATTTCTGGCATACTCCACCAGGAAACCATTAGCAGATATATTGCCTGCAGATTCTCACTGGAGGGTCAGCGCTTGTGCAGACTTTGCACTGCTCTGTATCAGTGCCCCTCTGGTCTTTACCTAACATTTTGAGTGTCTTCTGACCAAATAAGTGAGTTTGCTCTCCACCTTGAGAATATGACTGTCTGGGCACGCCTGGCTTTTGAGATATCCATCCAGCTGAATTAGGCAGGAGCACACACAAACTCCTTCAATGGTCCAGCTTGTGCTGTGACCAAAAAGCAGCGAAGGAGAATCACGTAGCTGGAAATATGGTATGGATCACCACCAGGCAAAGTGCAGTCACTCAGTCTTGGAATTGGTCTCCACAATTGGAAGTAATATTGGAAGATGTGGGAAGAACAATACAGATACAATGTTTAACAAAACTTGGGGGAAAAAAATATAAATATCAACAGTCCTAGTCCCCCTCGAGTTCTTCTTAACTAATTGCTTCAGAAGCAGTATTCCCACTTTGCTGCAGCACGGGGGAAAGGAGAACCTGGGCCCATGTTCAGGGAACAAATTGTTTAGAGCCAAGCAAGCGAAGACAAAAGGACAACAGGAATCAAAGGCTGCTGTATCTGATCCAAGAACACAAGGCAGTTAGAAAAACAGTCTCAGAAGTAAATTGCAGTAAATGACAGGTACTATAGTAGCTAGGGAGCTAAGAAACAAAGATATTTCCTGTGCAATAAACCAAGCAGCATTGCATAAAAGAACTTAATTCAAAAGGACAAGCATCCTCACCCTGTGCTTTCCACCACTTTAAACGCTTTTGTGGCAAACTAACAAGGTACCTTCCTATTGCAGCATTCAAGGGGGTCTCACTTTACCACAAAATCTCTCAAGTTATTTTTATGGATGCCAAGCCAAAGCACAATGAGGATACGTGACTGAAGTCACACAGTTTGTCTCTGGCAATGCAAGAGCTGAATCTGGACCTCCCACAGTTCAGGCCAATGCTCTCAATGCTTTTAACACCCCCAGCCCCCCAACACACACCTCTTCAAGAAGGGGTGGAAAAATGGACTCAAGCTTTCTTTGCTTTCTTTACGGATTCAGCTCTTGATGTGGGAGCACAGAATCATGCACATGCAACTTCAAAATTCAGGGGAATGCTGAAAGACATAATTTTCTCCCTTGTGTCCTCACTAGCTCACGTGAAATGAATTCACTGGGTGCCATTCCCAGCACCAACATCACACAGCCCACCCAACAGTGTCTGTCTTGTCAGATACCTTACAGGGACTTAAGAGCTTCTTCTTCATCCAAGAGCCATTCTTCTTGCTCTGTGCATTCAGTGGATCAATTATAGGTCTCATTCCCACTGGCTATCTTGCACTTGTCAGAAGAACGGTGCAAAACTCCCCTATAAATGAGAAAAGAAAGACTCTTAGAATAAGCAAGTATTAAAAAAAAAAGCAACCCTTGACTTGAGTATATATGGCTAATAGTTAATTGTGATGCTAAGTCATGGAATCCGATGATAAAAAAAAAATTAGCTATCCCCAGAAGACACACAATCTAATAAATGTTCATTGCAAATCTAGCTCCTAAATCTACTGCCTGCTGAGATAATGAAGAATGATTTGGTCAGACCCAGGCATCTTTTTAATTTCAGATGTAAAACTGCTCAGTGTTGTGTGAGGCTGCTGCAGACAGCAGGTAACCAAGGGGGGGACAGAACAGGCTGGTACAGCCCAGGCTGCTAGACAGGAGCTCCCTGTCCCATTCCTTTGGAAGATGAGGGAAAAAAATAATAGGGCCATGGTAAGGGCTCAAGGGTAAAAATTGCCAGTAGTATTCCTTGCTTAATTTTTTGGTTTGGGATCACTGTAGAGATGCATGTGTGTTTATGTCCAGCCTATTTATTGAAAAGAGATAGATTCTACTAGACTTTGCTCCTTGTTAGCTGTTCTTTTATCACAGCAATCCTCACAGGCAACCTGATTCCCTGCCAGGTATTTTTATTTATTAATGCAACTGAAAAACTTGCACCTACCCTTCGGGTAGCAATACCCGGTGACCCTCCTTAATCCCTGAGCTGAGAACAAAGCTATTACGATGTTACTTTCAAAAAATGACCAGCAGCTTCAGTGATAAAACGTTAGGCAATGAAACTCTCATCTGTTAAATAAAGTGGGATGCACTTTCTGTTTTCTGACCTACATATTTAATCAACTTGTATTTTCAAGAGGCTGATAGCACATGGCTCTGCTCCAAGGACAGCCTGAGAGTTTCCTTATCATAAGTGAGCTCCAAGAAAGTGCCACAACTGATGATGCAGCATTTTTCAACAAATTTCCAGATGCAAGGAGGTACAGTTTCTATCCACTTCTTGACAGAGGAACCCAGTGGGTACAACAGACCTACAACTTCTCACTTGGCTTGTAAAGCATGTATTAGGGAACTGTCCTTGTAAGGGACATTTATTATGCCTTTCTTGTTTACTTGCCCACAGGCCAAAACGCTTGGCCCAACTGTCATTCTAAGATGCTCAGAGGGAGAGCAATCACATAAAAGCACTGCAGACTTGACCTAAGGCCAATTTCTCTCCAGTGTAAGTTGAATCAATCAGGGAAGGAACCTTTTAGCTGAATTCCCTGCTTATTTCTCACACTTTCTCTTTCCTACCCATTGCCCAAAGCCACCCTCAACCTTTCCCTTCTTCCTTCCAGTGTTTTTTTTTCTCCAGCTTGTTCCCACTCCCACAGCCCCATAAGGTATCTGGCTCTCTCAGTGATGCTGCCTCCTCTTATCTGGGATTCTCTCCCAAGGGCCAGAGTAGCTTTTGGTGGCTGCAGAGCAGCAAGTCTCATATTATTAGAGCAGCAAGCCATCATATTAATTTGCTAGTTCATAGGGTGAGTTTAGCATCAGCTCTGTTCCTGCAGACATTTTCTCCAAGAGAATTTTACTCACCCCTTTATTGCTACACCCTGTAGGTATGAAAAGCTGGAATAGTATCTCATATCTGCTGTTGGACTTGCCACATCTCTTGTGCATGGTTCTTATCACCTTTTTCTACCAACTCACACAAGATTTAATCTGGTTTGGTGCACAGGCACTTCTTCCACTGAGGAAATCTACTCCTCCTATTCCAGACTTTTGGGGTGACTAATCCCAATAGCCAGAAATCTGATATTTGCCAGCAATAATCACCTCTTATTTCCAGTAAAAAATAATTGTAGTCTTGGTATTGTAGTAGTATTGTAGTCCTGGTATCTGCACAGCTCTGCAGCTACAGAGCAGCCCTGAGCTGCACTGCTTCATATCCTCAGCTTGCCTTCTATCTGTCTTCCATCCCATTCAAGTTAAACTACAGTTTTACCCCTCTTTTATTCTACCAATTAAGCTTTTTATAGAGTACTTTAAGTGAAATAATGTCTATACAAGCCAAAAAGAATTATATGGCCAGTCCAGGCAGTCTGGCCTGCCCTTAAAAATTACTGTGATTTCTGCTATTTCCTGCAGTAATATCAGGAATTGACCCTTGGTACAGCAAAAGTCATAGGAAATTTCAGATGATTACAAAGTAGTTTCCTAATTTTCTACCATATGTTCCATGAAGGTTAAGTACTGAGCTTTTTTACAGTCCTCAGCTTTATAGTTCTGTAGTCTGTTTTAACCTTTCTATGGCTTAAAGCTAGTTACAGGTAATCTGTGAGGGTTTAGAGTAGGTGATACTCACTTTAAAAGACTCTTAGATTTATTTGTAAGATCATTAAATTTCTACAGAATCATTTATTTGCTTAAACAAAGCACCATATAGTATCTTGGGTTAACTAAAGAAAAACCTATGATGAAGCAGTACCAAACAACTCATTTGCAAGAGGAGGTTTCCCTTACTTTCATCAGTTTGTATCTGGGACACCCACCCACTAGAAGATGTAAATACCTCTTCTAATAATAACTGAATATATTTACAGATATTTGGAGATATTTTTGTCCTCCAAATAAATATGCAACACTAACTCCTGTTTGGCACAGAGTACCAGTATCTTATGGCAGGAACTGCTGCTGATTGTAATTATGTATTTCTCAGAAGCCAATATCAACTGTGGCTTCCCCCAGGCAGAAATAGGTATAGAAAAACAAAAATTCTACTATTTTGTGTAAGTCTACAAAGACAAAGGAATTGTGTATCTGATGTAAGAAAGCACCTTGAGCTTTTAGAGAGTTCACAGCCAAATAAAAGGACTTGGTTCAGTTGTGGCTCTTCTTATAGCCAGCTGCTGTAAAGTTTTACCCATCTCTTAATTTCATGGTATGTTTGTTAACAAGGAAGAAATTTAATAAAAGCTTGAAAAATAAACTGCCCTCTGTCCTTGGATGTGGGAACTACAACACAACAGCAAAAGAAGCTGCCTTAGCCCTCAAGTTCATAGAATCATAGAATGTTAGAGTTGAAAGGGACTTTAAAGATCATCAAGTTCCACCCCCCCTGCCATGGGCAGGGACACCTCCCATCAGACCAGGTTGCTCCAAGCCCCATCCAGCCTGGCCTTGAACCCCTCCAGGGATGGGGCAGCCACAGCTTCTCTGGGCAACCTGTTCCAGTTCTAAGGAATGTTCTAAAGAAAGTTCTAAGTAAAGATTTCACTCAAAATTTCAGTGATTCTCCCCATGCTGATTAACCCAAGCAAAACACAGCAGGGTCATCAGTGCAGGGGGTGAACTCCAGACACATCCAAATGACACAATGACCAGACAAAGAGGTCCAGTTCAAGAAAGGAATAAATGGAAGACTATTATGAGGGACAGCAAAATAATGAGGTCTTGCTTCTGTTCTTCTTGGTTTGAGTCCTCTCGTCAGCCCAGTCTTTACCTTTGTTATGCATTTTACTAGTATTTCCCCCAAATACAAATTTCTCATATTTGACTATGTCCAGAGTGCACGTGAAGGGGAAAAACATCACCAAGTTTCTGTAAGTCAGAGCCTGCCAAGCACCAGCATCATGTGTGACATGTTCACACTTGACAGCTCCGTCAGGCTCTCCCAGAGGCTCCCTGAAATGCCATATGTCCATCCCAGCTCCAGAAAGCAGCTCTGCCCTTGCTGGCAGGTACCAGAGACCATTTCTAGCACCTGCACTGCGCAGCCCCTCGTTTTTCCCTCCTTTCACTTGCTCTTCTTGCTGGATTGCAGTTCAGTGGGTGCGACTGGGAAGGCAGAGTTCAGACCTCATCCCAGTTTCCACCCTGACAGCCCGTCATTTTGTTTTAAGCTCTCCCCATCTCATTAATCCACCTCCAGATTCCCCCCATGGTGTTTTCAGGCACCCATCTAGCAGTCATCCTTCACCTTCTCATCCTTATTCCAAACTAAAGAGCTTCTGGACATCATTCCACCCGCTCAGGGCTACAACAGCCAACTCTATGCCAACCTCCATCCAACGCTTGGACATTTGTCATGATTGCAACTGGGTTTTATAGCTCCTAATCAGGAGTAAGCCACTCTCTAGCAGAGAGGGAGAAAATCTCAGATTAAAAATTCAAGATATAGTGCACTTCTCACAGGATACTTGTCCAGCTTGTGTAGTCAGACCTCAGGCCTGATCCAATCTGCTGTGTTCGCTCACTGCAGGCAATGGAGAGACACGAATAGAAACAGGCAGCTCTGGCCACACGCCGTCATAAATATACACAATAAATTATTACACAACATAATTTGCATTAAATATGCCGGGGAGCAGCACTAAATCAGACACTGTGAAAACAAGGCAGGGGCTGGTCTACCCTGCATGTCTGATCTCTATCACACAGTGCCTCAGATAGTCTTTCCCAGCTCAGGGACAGTGCTGGATTCCAGGACAGTGCCAGGTTTCCCTCAGCCCAGTGGCGTGCTATGATGTTTTAAATCCATATTCTTCCTCAGCTCTTTCCTCACAGGGTGGGTATAACGTGTTTTCCACGCTGCCAAGTTATTAAATGGGGATCTTGAGCACTTGCTTAGTAAGTCACAGAAGTGCACAGCAAGTGCTAAGTCTACTCATTCTTGCAGGACCTCTTCTTACATGCTTTATTAGCTCACCTCAGTCTCTGGTCTCATTACCAGAGCAAGCTGAGGCAGTTCTCCACCCGCACCAGTGCCCGTAACTACTTACTGATGGTGCAATGCCCATCGGGCAGCTGAGGTATCTGTCCTGGATTACACCAAAAAATCCCAAGCCAGCAAACTTCAAGAAAATTGGACACAAGTGGTCTAAAGAGAGAAATTGTGAGGAGAGGCCAGCAGTTGCGATGTTTCCCTTCCCTTATCACCAAGGTCACAGCAGTTGGAACGCGCTTGCCTGAAGTTTGCTCTCTCTGAGTCGCAGCCATGTGATTGACCCAACCAGTCACTTGATTTCACAGATGCTTCGTGGCAGTATAGCTCCAGGAACATTTATGAGACTATAAAGGGGGGATTAAAGAGCAAGCAGTCAAAAGAGCAATTTTACTCCTTCCCAAGCACTGCATCACATTTGCACTCAAGGAGAAATAAGCCCAATAACTGGAAGGATTCCACTCAGCAGCCGGCGCACTCATCGGGGTGGATTTGACCATCAAAGAGACAGGCTGGGATAGAGTGTTATATTCTGCTCTGCTTATATTTATATGTACTTAAACTTTACATATGCACAGTCCCAGAGTCTATGTGTGTACACTAAGAGTATTTTGTAAACATTAAGAGGTTCGGGGCTTTAAAAATCAATTTGTTCAGTTACACTTCCACTCTTCCTCGTTGCCTCATGTAACTGAACACGCTGTTCTCCATAGGGGTGACAGAATAGTAATAATTTTAAAGGGGTGGGAAAAGGTCCAATTCTTTGGGTAAAGGCTCCAGAATATTGCAAATTTATATTCTTGTTTGCAAGCATTTTGAGTATTCAGTGACTACTTCAGCCAAATCATTTCAGAGGATGGTAATTTTTTTTTGCTAAATAGCCTAAATGAACGGTTCATTAAAAATCTGATCTCAGTTATTCTGAATGCACATCTTTGTGAGTCTAGAATTCACTTGGATTTACAGCACTGTGCTCGTGTACTGAAATGTGGCCAACTAAAGGATCTTTATAAACTATGCTTGGGTATTTGGGGGTTGTTTTACCTTGGGGATAGTGAGGTTCATCTCCACACGAGCTTTTTAACCCTCAATAAAATCTTTTGAGTTTCTTACATCTGATGCTAACTATGCGCAATGCCTGTGCCAGCATCACACCTGATGTGACCATATCATTTAATTATCTTCCTGTTTATCTCTTCGACTGGAAACATGCAATAGCAAGTTGTGGCATCATCAGTGACAACTGCTCAACAGCCAAGGCTCTGTTCCTGGGTGTATGCAGCATGTAGTCACAGAAGGGTATCTCTTCTATTTTGTGTACACCACACCCTTCCCTTTTCCAAGGAAGAGAAGCTTTAAAAACATCGATCTGTTTTGTCCTACATGAGTCAGGAGGATGCTGACACTATAATATATAGTAATATAGCCATAAATGCAGGAGAGAAAAAATAGAATCTCTGTCCTATCTCTGATGAATCAGAGCTGAGATGCTTGAATACAAAACATTTGGGAATGGAGCAGAGCATGGCACAGAATGACCAGTTGAGCAATCGGCCAGGCTGAATTGCCAGAAAAAGATGTATTTATTCTCTGAAAAACATGAGAAGGAATATTGGTAAAGGCAGAGTCTTTGTCTCTTCTCCCCCAGAGTCCTCTCAAACATGCCAAATTTGCTACTGACATTATTGTTACTTGGATGAAGTATCTTGCTCTTTACACTTACATCTTCTTTTGGGAAAAAAAGCCTGGCTTCAGTTGCCAATAGCAATGCTTCTGTTGGCTTCAACAGATGCAAGATTTCACACTTGATATCTCAAATCCTAACTGAATTACCAACTCTACCAACTGAAATGAAGATTAATTTAAGACTGAAGCTAATGAAACTAGTTGCATTTTTATGCTGATGCTTTTTTCTTGACAGCAAAACTCTTGCTAGTTTAGCTCTGTAAGAAATTACTCACTCTCTCTGCAGTAACCACCCATAAGCCCAAGTCCAAATTCAGAACCCCGATATAACAAGCTCTCTAAACATACAATAGTGACCTGTCTGGCTCCCACAACCCAGAAAGAATTCGCCTTTCTCCAGGGTTATAAAAATCCAGGAGATTTAGTCTCTAAATGGTGGCAGGAATCGCCTCACTCATCTCCCAAATCTAGCATGAGGCATGACTAATGCTTGTGATGTGCCCTGAAATACTGGGAGGAAAGGTGCTATAGAAATGCAAAGCAGCTTTCAGGACAGAAATACATTGTCTCTCACTCTTCCTTTCCCCCACCTTTTTCCCTTTCACACTTCTTTGTTGTGGTCCCAGTGTATTTTGTAAATAGAGTCTAAGTACTGTTTGGCAATGGCATCAGCATCTTCTCAAAACAAACATCAAGCTCAGAAGAAATCTCCAAATGCAACTGATTGTCTTAAATATTTATCATTTCACTCCAAGAAAAATATTTCAGAGAAGCAAAACATGAAGTAAAGGAAGGAAACACACAGTGTTATCTCAACATCTTCTCAAAGCACAGTGAGTCCAGCTTATAGAAAACAAAACAGAACTCTGAACTAGCCAGCAAGTTAGCTGCTCTCTACAGCATCTCCCAACAGAGGCTGCGGCATCTTTTCATTGATGTTCCTGGACAAAAAAAGCCACCCCAAAAGCCCCAACAGTTCTTAGCCAGGCAAAATCCCCTTCTTCAGTTTCCCTAATGTTGTCCCTCAGTGGAAAAAATGTACACATGTAACAAACCATGTGGCTCTAAGTCCTCACTCAGGGAAAAAAAAAAAAAATCACACTGTTGATAATAAATAAATATGTACCAGTTATCTAAAGCTGAAACTAAAAAATTAGATCTGGAGGAGATGACACCTGGCCATATTCCTCCTTCTCATCCTTTGGGTAAGTTTTTTTTCCTGAAAGCACTGGCTAACTTGCTGATGAGGTGGCCAGGGCTGAGTGACCTTCAGATCCAACATGAAAAGGGCAGACAAGCCCTCTAGACACACAACAGCAACCTATAACTGGCAAAGGCTGAAGCAATTCAGATCAGTCCTTTGCTGTTTGGGTGAGCTGGATACAAAGGCTCTGTACTGTTCATTCAAGTCGAAGAATTCATCCTGGCATCGTGAAGAGGCATTAAAGTTTTCCAGAAAACCAGCAAGACTGAGGACTGACGAACAAGAATGAGAGAAAGTAGAAACAGAGAAAGTTTGAGCTGGGAAAACATTCTTCCTTTATTTATTATTATTTTTTCTTAAGCTCCAAATCACAAGCCACAAGCTTGGTGGGAGGCAGTTAAAGGGGAAATGCAGCAGGGATCCTCAGCACTAAGTCAAGACCTTTCTTTGATCTCCAGTTTTCTCAAGCTGCATTCCCATATGCAGCCCACCATTTGTTTTTAGTTAGACAGACATAATGAAAAATACTCTGCTTGGGAAGAGCAACAAACAAGCCTTGCAAAAATCTCGCAGTGACAGCCAGTCAAAATAAGGAAGAGCTAAAACGGCAAAAGAGATGATGGCGTCTAATAAAGAGGGAAAGGCTCAACTCCTTGGGAATGCTCTGGGTACCTTTCATCCAGGAATTTCAAAGTCACTCAGATCAGTGACGGCTAGATAGGGATCACCTTCTCACAGATTACTAAATCTGTAATCTTCTGTATGTGGAACCAACAAACCCGGTCCCGGTGCCCCAAGGTTTTAGTGGGCACAGTCCTGGCTCATCCCAATTAACTCATCAGGTTTGACAGGATCAGAGCTGTAGGTTGTAGCACACATGAGCACAATAAATCAATCACATGATCTTGCCTTGTCATCATTGCTATTTATGTATTTTCTGCATCCTCTTTGGTTCATTAGCCCACATAATTACACTCTTCCCTGGTTTAGGGGCTACTGTGCAACATCTTCATGATTTGCTGTCTCCCTACACAGGGAGCCCCAAACCCACC
Source organism: Thinocorus orbignyianus (assembly GCA_013400375.1). Taxonomy (NCBI): domain Eukaryota; kingdom Metazoa; phylum Chordata; class Aves; order Ciconiiformes; family Thinocoridae; genus Thinocorus; species Thinocorus orbignyianus. The sequence goes on along the minus strand of VXBW01000361.1, from coordinate 1,225,067 downwards.
AATGTTCTTAACTACAGTTTTGTTTGTTGGCATCTGGCACAGCATATGCTGACACGAAGCAGTTCACATGTCTCAGAGCTATTGTTCCAGACTCTGCACATTTACAGTTACCATCAGTTATCCCACAACAGGCTTGGAAAATTTTCATCACAACAACTACAAATTCTTCAAATCCTTTAAATTAAGGCTTATAACTCGGAACTTCTGCATGCTTACAGTTGGCTTTTCTTAGTCACCCAATACTTTAGCAAACAGTGGTATCATTTATCCAAACATTCTAGATAGTTGCTATCACCAGAGTAGTCTTAATGTAGATTATATACTGTATTTACAGCATTTCACAGATGGAGGCGAAAACCAAAAAGCATCAAATCCAGCTCGTGGAAGGGTTTCAACTCCAGCCCATGGAATAGTTTCAACTATGCCTCTCGTTTAAAACATTTCTGAAAGCGTATCAAGTGGACCATTTCGTATTTGCTTTTGCAATGCAAATGGAGCTGTCACCCTGTGATTAAGACAAAGTACATACCACAGCTCTCACATGAACTGCCAGGTGCACAGCAACACGCATGATCCACAACACGACTCCGTATTACTCACAGCTCTGCTCCTGGGCCCACGCCAAAGGCAGAGAGCGCTCTCAGAGTACTTGCTTCACAATGCCACTATGAAGGAATAAATATACAACAGCAATCAGATTTTTAACCTCTGCGGTCACTAAATGGCATAATTATCAGGAAGGATTTTGCCTACTGCCAGCAAAATCAAGTCGTGTGTTCCTGAAAATGCTAAAGACACAATAAAGCATCTATAAAGCACATTATAATCTGGTTGGGGTCGGGTACCGAAACACAATACAAGGGTAATGTCTCCATCAAAAAGATCCTCTGCTGAGGCACTGCAGGTCCTTTCATTCGACATCTGGAGAACGGAGTTTGTGGTTAACACTTAAACCTCACTTAAAGGTTTGAATTAAGTTAAACTTTTCCGATGAAGCAACGCTGTCTGAAGACTGGATTGAATATATTTGAAGCTTAACCAGAGGGGAAGGCTTTGTATTGTGGACAGGGCATGCAAATAATCTGTCCACAGGTAAACAACAAGCCCTGTGACGATGATAAAGCACCTTTTTTGATCTTGCACTACCACAGTGGAAGTAGGAGGGCCCTGGTGCAGGCAGGCATCTGACTTACAGCCCTCCTGGCTTGAACCCATCCCTTAGAAAGGGAGAGTGCCTGGCCATGTTAAAAAAGAAAACCCAAACAAACAAACTTGAGGACCTCTTAGGCAGGATTCTGAGTACTCTCCCTCCAATCCAACTGCTCAAACAACAGCAGCAGCTCCAGCCTCAATACCAGCACACAGAATCATAGAATCACAGAATCATAGAATGGTTTGAGTTGGAACAGACCTCAAAGATCACCCAGTTCCACCCCCCCTGCCCTGGGCAGGGACACCTCCCACCACACCAGGTTGCTCCAAGCCCCATCCAGCCTGGCCTTGAACCCCTCCAGGGATGGGGCAGCCACAACTTCTCTTGTTGGTGGGGCTGTTGCATGCCCCATCAAGCTCCATCCCTCTGTGGGGACAGCCCCAGCACCGTGCTCAGCATGCCACCTTCCCTCAACTCCAAATAACCCCACTATAGCTCAGTCCTGACATGAACACAAACCCTTCCCCACCCCAGCCCGACCCGAAACATGAGGTGCACCTTGAAGCATGTCCCCCTGCATCCTGGGCTGCATCCCCGGCAGTGTGGCCAGCAGGGCAATGGGGGGAAATTGTGTCCCTCTGCCCTGCTCTGGGGAGACTCCCTTGCAGTGCTGCCTCCAGAAGCATCAGGACACGGACCTCCTGGAGTGGGGCCAGAGGAGATGCTGGGAGGGCTGGAGCCCCTCTACTGGGAGGACAGACTGAGAGAGTTGGGGGGGTTCAGCCTGGAGAAGAGAAGGCTCATGGGAGACCTTAGAGCCCCTTCCAGTACCTCAAGGGGCTCCAGGAGAGATGGAGAAGGACTCTGATCAGGGAGGGGAACCCTAGGATGAGGGGGGAAGGTTTGACACTGAATGAGGGCAGATGGAGATGAGATCTGGGGAAGAACTTCTTTGCTGTGAGGGTGGTGAGACCCTGGAACAGGTTGCCCAGAGAAGCTGTGGCCGCCCCACCCCTGGAGCGGTTCAAGGCCAGGCTGGATGGGGCTTGGAGCAACCTGGTGTGGTGGGAGGTGTCCCTGCCCAGGGCAGGGGGTGGAACCCATGATTTTGGAGGTCCCTTCCAACCCAAACCATTCTCTGACCCTAAGCCTCCCAACACCCAGGCCCACAGCTTTACCCTTCCAAGTGCAGTGGCTTCCCCACCAACCCGACCACTCGCCCACGCATCTCCCCTTGCCCTGACCACCCCCGTTCCCCACATCCCCCGCCTACCCCGCTTTCCTCCTCCCT